>CM060974.1:30707838-31185338 GCA_030765045.1 Tenodera sinensis
TATTCGTTTTCAGGATAGTGCCACTGGAAAATTTGAATGAACTTACAAGACATCTCTTAGAAGTAATACATGCCAAACTGAAAATAGAGAAAATTGAATCCAAGGTATGCTTTTTACACATTGTTTTAAACGTCATATTTATCTATACTAAGCACCAATACAAAGCATATGGCTATGTTCAGCCCTGGCTGTTTATCGTGCTATATTCCCACTCAAGTTTTTTAATATCTAAAGAACATTTTAATCAAAATAATAATGATAATGGTAATAATATTAGTATTATTTTAGTAATAGTAATAATATAATTAAAATAATAAAAGTGCACAATAATTGTGTTCCAACATTGCATCAAATAACCTATAAACTTATGTTTCATCTACTTCTCTTTCGTTGACCATACCCATTTCTGTTTTATTTTAGCCAAAATCTCTCCTACTTTCTTGCTGTCCTTACTAAAAAGTGTAATTAAAGCTATCTTTTTGTCTATTTTCAACCATTTTTCCTTTATACACTGTTTCCTCCACAGCTCTGTCCCTTTACACTTGAAAACTTTACACCTTCAAATATGCCCGGCCACTTCTAGTGCCCCATCCATCAGTGAAAAATATTGGAGAGCAAGAGGATTAATGACTTCATTGTCAGAAATCCAGCATTAGCTAACAACAACAACACTTGAAAACTATATGCTCCATATCTTCCTTTTTTGCACATATTGGACATTGATTATGTTGGAGGCCCCTTTAGACTCCACACACCTCCTCATTCCCAAGCTATACTCTCTTTGTTCCTTATTTAATTTATCCAAATTTCCCCCATCCACTATTTTCTAAGTTTAAACCTCATATACTATTTATATGGTGAGTCATATAAAAGTGGTTTATTTAGTGCAAAACAACAAATTAAGCTAATGTCATTGAGACGTTTGTCTAGAATTAGGCTGTGAAGATAATATGCTTATGGGGCTAGACTTCAATATGTGAGTACTTTACAAAACTTCACAACACTATTCTTACATTATTATGAAGCCACTTGGACTTGAAACAGTGTTTAAGTCTTTCCTTAAAGTTTTATTGACTTTTACACCAAATGGCAGCTTTAGTTTGTACTTCTAAGTTTGTATATAAATGGTTTGCAATCTCTCCTCTATATGTCACTCCTTATAATACACTTGTTTATTTTTGATAAAAGATGCTCCAGGCTTGGATTTTTAACCAAATACAGTCAGAACCGGTTAAGACGATGTTGGAGGAGCCAGCTGTTTACAGACATTATAGCTGATAGTTGCACAAACTTTTTTTTTTGCAACAAAATTGTACTTGTAAATTTTAAGTTGCTATTAAAGGTTCAAAAGTAGCGGAAATACAGTGCACCTACAGTATTTACAATGCAGTATTTATGGAGAGGGACTGAAGAGGAATTTCTCTTATATGTATGCAATAGCATGCCAACAAAATGTAAAAACCTAAAATACATGAGGCAAGAAGTAGTAACAATGTGAATTGTTCAGTAATGTCAAACACGATCTAGGATAATGAATGAGATGAATTTTTTAACAAGTTCAAAGCTTACTGTAAGAGCCGTATAGTATAATAGTGTGAAATCCACAATCTACAGATAACAAGAGTTTGAAAATAAATGTTACATTGAGAGAGCGTAAACTTTCATGGCCGAAGTCAATATATCTAAGGGTTATTTCTGGGCTGTTGTGCCGTGGTCTGCTGGAGTTTAAGTACCCAGACATTTCTTCCACAACTGCAGCGGACATGTTCAGTGGCACTTCTCTAAGGAGACTACGATTGCACCACTGAAGATGTCCGCCGCAGTTGTGGACAAAATGTCTGGGTACTTAAACTCCAGCAGACTATGGCATAACAGCCCAGAAATAACCCCTGGATATAAATGTTACATTGTTGTTAAGAATCCCCCAAGTATGTAAGAAACAAAAATGAACGTTGGACATTATAGCCGATATATTTCTTCGAAATGTAATAAATGATGTTTTATACAATATATCAATATACACAATGTTGTAGCAAGTGGTTTCTTTAGATATAGTATTTACATAGGATTTAGACAGGATGGTTAGATTTTGCTGTTATAAGCAATAGGTCATTAAAAGCAATGTCACTATAAGCAGTTTTGACTGTATCTTCAAAGTACCTATACGAATATATACCAGCAAGTTAACCACTAGCCAACCAAAATATCCTTTGTAATATGACTATTATATTAGTCTATATGGCACAGCAAGATAGTGTTTATGACAATCTTAGAAAAGTCTATAATCCATAAGTTATCAATCTATAGAATCAGCCTGGATTTGATCCCAGGCACCTGCATCTGAGATTTGTTGTGGATAAAGTGGCGCTGGGGCAGATTTCCTCCGGGCTCTCTGGTTTCCCCCGCCATCTCATTCCACCAGTGCTCCATCTTCATTCCATGTATCATCAATGTCACTGCCTGTGGTGCCATATGTAGTAAAAGCGGGCGTTAAGCACTACAAAAAAAAATCTATAGAATAAGTTAGATTATGTGGAGTATTTAATCTGTTGATAAAGCTGATAATCATTTTGGTTTTAGGAGCAGCAGGTGACAACTTTAGTTATTCCCACATCAACTGGCAATGAGCTATCCAACTCCATGATGGACACTGGAATGGGTCAGTTACCAAACTTTACTCCACAACAGACAATGGTATACAACATCATAAGGGTAAGTTGATTTTTTTTCATTTCTTTTGCATTGCTTAAACTATGCAACTATGTGAAGGATCTGTTAGGATCTACCTCGTAGATTGGTGTGTGGTGGACAGTTAGCCTTCAAGGTCTCGTCCCTATACCATCTTGCTTTGTCACAGAGGGATCAGTGCAGGCCAACTGTACCTCTGACTCTATGACAGGCAGATGGCATTAAGATGCCATCTAGTCTATCTACTTTCATTATCTGTGGATAGATAGTATGGCATTTGCTATTGCCATGTATTTATTTATAGTAATGTTGTAGACTTAAGGTGGAACTTTGGGTCATGGTATTAAAAATCTAATCCAGTATTTAACTTGCCAATTGAGAGAAACCACAAACAAAACCATCAGATTGGTTGGTCCCCAGGATTTGAATGCGGGACCTCCCGAATGTGGGGCACGGAAGTTATCACCTGAGCCATCTCATTCGGCTACTTTAAGTAGTTATTAATGTAAATATAGTGGAAATTCCTTGCATACTTGGCGGTGCCATGGCCGAGTGGTTAGCATGCTTGCCTACCACCTAGGCGGCCCGGGTTTGATCCCAGGGATCCGCATGTGGTATTCGTGGTGGACGAAGCAAGTCAGGGCAGGTTTTCTCCGGGTGCTCCGGTTTCCCCTGCCATCTCATTCCACCGGTGCTCCATCTTCATTCCATGTATCATCAGTGTCACCACCTGCGGTGCCATAGTAGTAAAAGCGGGCGTTAAACACTACAGATAACAATCCTTGCATACCTGTAAAACTATAACAAGAACTTGCTTTTAAATGTGCAAATGTTTGGTTTAGTAGTGCAAGTGAAAGAAATAAAATAAATTTCTTTTCGTTCAGAGTTTGTTTAGTCCATAATTGCCATATGTTTGTTATAACAAATGACTAGTCCAGTTACCTTTTATTTCACTTTATTTTTTCTAAAATTGAATCACATACACAATTTGCAACCTTGCAACTCACAGCTGTTGTATGGAATCTTGATATAAACTTCACAAACACTGTACGTTGTAAATTATTTATTTATTATTTATGCCAACAAACTTACTGTTGGTGTATTTAAACACAAGCTGTGTGTGGGCAAAGTTTGAGAGATCATTCTGGCAGTTTGTCACAATAGCTCAGTGGTTAGAGCAGCCACCCGGTAAGCGGAAGGTCTGTGGTTCAAATCCCAGTTGTGGCATTGAATTTTTAAGTTCCATTTCTACCTCTTATTTATTTATGCCAACAAACTTACTGCTGGTGTTTTTAAACACACAAGCTGTGTGTGGGTAATGTTTGAGAGGTAAAATCGGAACTGAAAAGTTCAGTGCCACAACCAGGATTTGACCTTTCACCTGACAACTTGCCAGAATGACATTGAACTCTTCAACCAATTCGTATTTCTCCTTTTAGACCACAAAGGGAGTCTCACATCAGAGACAAATGCCCCAATGGTGACTTACTATCATAAGTACTTTATGTCCCAGGATTAAATAACCTCTTAGATGGCAATTATTATTTATTTATTAATGCCAACAAAGATGGTAAATATTATTTATTTATGCCAACAAACTTACTGTTGGCATAAATAAATAATAATTACCATTTGAAGGTTATTTAATCCTGGGACATAAAGTACTTACAATAGTAAGTCACCATTGGGGTAATTTGTCTCTGATGTGAGACTGCCTTTGTGGTTTACCAGGAGAAATACGAACTGGTTTGAGAATTTAATGCCATTCTGGCAGTTTGTCACAATAGCTCAGTGGTTAGAGCAGCCGTCCAGTAAGCGGAAGGTCTGTGGTTCAAATCCCAGTTGTGGCATTGAATTTTTAAGTTCCAGTTCTACCTCTCAAAGATGGTAAATCTTAAATTACCACAGCATAAATAAATGATAGTCCCTTACATTGCTTACCTTTTCAAAAATGGTATTGGAAATGTTCTCCTTGTGCTGAAGACAGGCGCTGGAGCATCTTAACAGATTATCATTAACATATTGCAATTATTCTTGGGATATATTGGTTATGTCTTCCCGTATAGTATTTTACAGTTCTTGTAATGTTTGGGGTTTAGATTTATACACTATCTTTCAAATTGCCCCAGTAAAAATTGCAAGATGTGAGGTCTGGGGATCGAGCAGGCCAAATTCCTGCACTAATCACTCTGACACCAAAGTCATCAGCAATTGCATTAAAAGAAATGTGAGTGTAGGGCTGCAGCACCATCTTGTTGAAACATGCCATAATTTGAGTAGTTTTGTTGCTTATTGTGCTGACCCATGACTAACTTCTCTTGCTGTGCTAACTTCAAGACATACTTTCATGGCAAACATTCTAACTGCACACTGATATCAATCTTTTTGACTGTTGAAATGTGATGTATATATATTACTCTCCAGTCTTAACAGTACAATAGAATCCCAATAACTCGATCTAATATGAACTGAGAGGGTGTCGAGTTACCGAAATGCCTAGTTTTATGGAATAAGGCATCTGTTATTCATGACTCATAACATAATACTGCAAATTGCATAAATGCTTGTTGTAGCACATTGTAGGAAACAATGTGAGTGGAAAATATGGTAGGTTGTATATGTACACTAATAAAATTTACCTATACTGGTGAAACAGTATATATATGTGTGTGTGTGTGTGTAATCAAATTAATCATGAACTTGACTTTATGCATATATGTATTTGACTTTGTCCCATATCATTCTTTCATTGCCAAGAAAATTGTCTATTTATTGATATGATAATTATTGTTAAATGTTATACTTCAATTGTATTCATATAATTAAGGGTTATTTTGTGTGTATTTCATGTCAAAAATATTAAAAAGACAAATTAATATCGTTTTCTTAGCAAATTTGAGACTATAGCAAAACGCAAAGTATGATGTCACAAGAAAGCATATTCAAGCAAGACAATATTCAAACATATTACCTTAGCAACGCAGTAATATTAAACTTTCTCTTGATCCGCCAATTCGAAGAGAATGGATGCTCTTTTAATTCACGGCTTCAAATAAGTGATTGTAAAATAATTTAACATTTGTGGACCAAGGCTTAAAGTGAGGAAGATATTATTTACCAATTTAGCTTTGAGAAGTTAAACCATATAAAGTGTATTAATACAATACAATTAAATCAATGAGATATAAGAAGATAGACAACGCATTTAGCGATATTTTGCTAAATCTTGAAATACACATTCTCGATCATGCTAGAAATACAAATCAGTGGAACTAAAGATTTTTAAATTCTGCTATGATTTAAAAACTGTAATAATCTACAAAGGTGTGAATAAAAAATTTAGTAAACATAAAAATCGAGTCCAATAATTCATCTTGCGTTGTGCCACGACCCGAGATAGTAAAACAGTCTCCATAGCAAATCCATTTTACAAAAACCGTACCACTGTGTATACTACATAGTGGATTATGGAAATTATTACTGGCAAGTTTAATGATAAAAAATACAAAAAATTAAAATAAAGAATTCGAGTTATATGAAATGTTGAGTTATTGGGGTTCTACTGTAATTCCTTACTTTTTTGACTGTTTTATGAACTGTTCTTCAGTTATGTATGTATGTATGTCTTTATTCACCGTAAGAATTTTTTTACAAATTCATGGCTTCGTCAATTAGGTGGATCAATATCAGGAAAGAGTCGATGTCCAGTTGATAATGGAGGAAAGTCAGCCTCCAAAACATGTTCCGGTAAATTATAAGTAAATGTGTATTAGCTGTCTCACCTTTTTGGTTTAATTCAGGAAAGTGCTCCCAAAATGCTCTATGACACAGAGGTGAAGATTACTGTTTTATAACTTGCAACAAATAAAAAATATTTTTACTGTAGTAAATTGGACCATGACTGGACTAATATATGACTAAAAACCATCAAAGAATGTTAGCTACAGCTATCATTTGTCATAGGTGGCATGAGTCAGATCATGTCAAATGTGCCGCAATAGTGGTAACCTGAATCTTAGCACGTCGGTAGCGTGTTGGTTAGCTTGTCTGCCTCACGTTCAAGAGGTCGCAAATTTGAATCTCGCTTAGGGTAAGTTATCTGGGTAAGGTTTTTTTTTTTAGGTTTTCCCTACCCTGAGAAGACGAATGTTGGATAACTTAAAGCTCAATGGACCTCGGGCTCATTTGAGCATCATTTCACCCATTTCATTCATTTGTCCGATATGACACAATGTTGGAGGACGTTAATAAAAAAAAATTGAATCTTAGCAGGCGAGTGCCACACTTCCAAGAATCAGATGCTGATAAGGAGAACCCTGTATAACAAGAACTGATCATTTTTTGTTTACAGCAATAGATATGTATCGTGTGTGACCAGTAAATGTGTTCCTTCAGTATAATTCTGTGTAGCAGGTGTGAACTAACATATCTGGACATTATTTCAAACAAGGCACAAGAGTCTGAAAGATAATTTAAATAATTCTGAAAGCACTGAAACTCAACCTAACCACATCTTTCTCATCTTTTATCTTCAGCAACATCAAAGTGAATTCCTAAATATTTTTAGTATAAGATAGATTTTAATAATGTTAATCTTTAATTTGCAGCAAAGCACAATGGACATTGGAACAGGCAAAGATGAATTGGTGAAGTCGCTGGCTGGAAAAATAGCACCAAAGCAGATAGAGTGAGTATTATTATTTTAATATGTTTTAATAGATTTGGCAAAGCAACTACATAACATGGATATGAAAATAAATTCTAATATTTTGCATATTATAATCAGATTTATGGGCAGAGTTTAGTAACTGAGGGCTCCCAGGTCTGTGGAAGAGGATTTTGGAGAAATGGCATACGTCTGATAAAGTTATAAATAGGGACATCAGTTTAATGTAAGTGCATATTTCTTCTGTCCCTTCAGCAGGTATGCTTACATGGCATATGAGTTATAATAGGTGCCAATCAAGAAAATGATTAACAAAAAAAATACAGAATGATATCCGGGCTTGTGGGCCGTGGTCTAGTGGAAAATCTCCTTCCAGACATTTTGTTCAAAGCTGCGTTGAACATCCTCAGTGGTGTGACTGTAGTACTCTGCTGCTCTCAGCAACTGATACAGAGCCATTTGGTTTCACAGGTTTTATACGCTTAGCACGTGTGGGCATATGGCAGCTGGTCTGGTCTTTGTTTATTGGTTTGGCTGCTGCGTGGGCTGGTTTAAAGTGGGAGCTGCTTCCATTATTACCGATGGGCTGGCATTTACTGTAGCTGAAGCTGTTGATGGCATATGATCTTGAATATGATCAAGAGACAAATTCAAGCCAACTGGCTTGAGAATTTAATGCCATTCTGGCAGTTTGTCACAATAGCTCAGTGGTTAGAGCGTCCGCCCGGCAAGCGGAAGGTCTGTGGTTCAAATCCCAGTTGTGGCATTGAATTTTTAAGTTCCAGTTCTACCTCTTAAACTTTGCCCACACACGGCTTGTGTGTTTAAAAACACCAACAGTAAGTTTGTTGGCATAAATAAATAATAATCCTATTATTTCTTGTTGTCCACTTCTTAACTACTGCCTGGCAAAGCCACGAGGCATATGGACGTTGTTTATCAAGCGCTACAATTGCTTGTTATCCTGTTTACTAGAACAGTGAAATTCTAATAACTTGGGGTACAGTCAGTAATGCAACAATAATGATTGATCTCTCACGCCTGCTGAAATATGACACATTGCTATCCGGGAGATATGAGTGCATCTGAACAGAATGTGTGCACACTCATTCGCCATATGTGCGATAACTCACGTAAACAACTTCACAGTTTCACATTCTTTCTGATGCGCCTCGTAGCTTGTTACAGCACCCATGTGCTGTATCAATTTTCCAATTTGTATTTTCTGACTTTCATTTATGCATTTTTCAGTTACATGTTTTTTTTCCTTTGGTCCCCTGGAAAACATATAACCAAAGTTTTACTGTAAATACTAGCTGTTCCCTGTTTGAATATTTATGTCCAGATGTAAACTATTTCTTTTTTTTCTTTCTTGTAGTGGAAATAAGTTTCAGTTGCCTTTCATGAATTTATATGTTTAGTTGAAGATAAGTTTATTTTGTACCAGCTGTATTTCTGTATACTCTTTGCATAGCTATAAAACAATAGAACTAATAAACATATTTCTGTTTAAATACTTCTGTGGGCCTCTGTATATGTAATCTGATTGATTGGATGTGTTGCAGTATTATCCTGGACTTCCTGAGCAATGAAGGTCATATCTACAGCACAATAGATGAAGACCATTACCGCTGCACAGACTGAGCAAAGGAGACAAACCTTCAGGAATCAAATGGATAATTCTTTGTATCACTTTATAGCCTTTAAAGCAGCCTGAGTGTACAACCTTTTAGATTAATATATTTTGAACTACAAAGATATTGCATTTCTATGCTTGTGGAAGATTTGATATTTTGTAATTGAAGATTGGTTATCATTGTAATATACCTTACTTGTTCAAAAAACTTACATTTTTAGTGAATTAATATTTTGTGTTTGAATCACTGGAAGTGTAGCATCCTTAAATCCTAATACTTAATGTCCTAGGTGCATGTCTGCCTTTTAATTTATTAAACTTAATAGGATTTTCTTTACATAAATTCTGAATTTATTTTTGTTCATATTAGGACCTAAGCTACACAAAATATTGCTCTGTAAGTTATTGCTATTTGTTTGTGGCAGTTTTTAACATATGACTTATACAGTTAATGTAATTATCACATTTTCTTATTTGTTATTGAGTTTACCTGTGTATTTTGATAGACATATGTCAGGAATAATAAATTGTGTGCATGCGTCAACCATCCTGATATTTAGAATCGATATGTTGATGATTTCGAAGAGTTATACATTTTGCCAGATGCTCCATGTCCATTTCAACTTGTTCAGAGCACAATCAATTTGGTGATGGTAGTATTCATATCTTGTGAAGATGTTTACCCAAGCAGTGATGTCCAATAAGCATAGTAACAGCAGTTTTGTGAGGTAAATCAGGAACTTGGGCACTGTCTTTCATAAGTTTCTTCAGTGAACAATTTTGTTTAGGGCCTATTAACTTATGTCTTGGTCAGATTTGTTTTTTATAATCCTGTTTATTGGTTTTTCCCCCCCTAACATTTTGCTTCTTATTCAATGTTATGTCACAATGTGCTGGAATGCACTGAAAAATAATCTGTCAAGTCATCATATCTGTTGAACCATGTTATTTATTTTAATAATAAGTGAAAAATACCAAGATAACAGAAATTCAGGACTTATTTGGCAAACTTTAATTATACTCGGCACCAAATAAGAAGGGGATTGACAGTTGCTACCCACATGGTGGAAGGGTCTATATGAACAGGAGGGGATGGATGCATCATGGCGATCGTCATAGCAACGGAAGGAGCAATCAATTAGAGCTAAGATGTTTCCATAGCAGTACTAAATGCTAAACCAGTGTTGTCGATATTTAACACGTGATTAACATGTGCTTGACCTACAATCTAGCAGTAACATAAACTGTGCGTCTTATCTTGTTTTCCCTGCAATGTATACAAATGTCTCCCTCCAGCTCCAGCTTGCAATGTTTGTATTAGAGGTTGCGTGTGTGCTGACAAGTTCATTTGCATCATTTTATTTATTGTGGTTATTTGACTTGTATTTACGTATGTCTGAATCTGTGTATTTGTGCGTATGTTGTTAGCATTTACAACTGTATCGCTCTTTTAATGAATAATTATGTCCAAAAATATTGACAAAGATAGCGTGGTCAAACGAAAAACTTAATGCACTCAGGAAGTGAATGAAATTGTGATTGGTAAGGTACATAGCCCAGTTAAAGAATTGTGCAATTGATGGTATTCCTGAAGAACATGGTCGCAAAATTGTTTGGTGTCGCCATTTCCTAGTGTACTTCGATTTAATTAATTTGGACCGAAGTAAAGGGTTACGTTATGCGAAACAAAGATTTCACTGTGTCTGTAATAAAGCTACATCAGTAAAAAAGCGGTTATTGATACAAAGGTGTAATAAGTGCAATATGGAAAAATGGACTCTTATACCATTCGCAAAAGTTAAAGGCATTGCAACGCTGGCCAATGCTGAAGCGGAGCGCTGTTGCCAAGCGTACTGCGTGTACTAGCGCAGGTTCTGTACATAAGAACACATTTTACGTGCCAGCAGAGGTTCTGTCTATTTTTGCCATAATTAAACAACACATTAAATATTCCTAAAACATTAAACTCTTACCTTGACACACGTCACAGCAGTAGAACAGCAAGCACGGTTTCCTCCTCATCTTCATCTTCAAAGGCACTTAATTCGGACAATATCTCCCCTTTCCATTAGAAACTTCCTACCATCATTAGCTTTTCTATACTTAAAACCAATATTCTTCATTATGCTATACATAGAACGCACCGAGCCTTTGTAATTTATTTTTTCCCCCATTACTGTTGTTACCTTTTTGCAGTTGGATATTGTCCTTGATCATAGAAACTGAGAATTGTTCTGCGCAAAACGTCTTTTTCAAAATCGTCTAATCCAGTAACTCGCTTTCCAACTTTGTGGGTCTTTCCCGGAGATTGAAATACATGCACGCTCCCTTTTTCTAAAGATGAAGCTCCTTCACTACAAATTCGTGACACTGTGTGTACACTACCTACACCACAAGCTTCCACAGTTAATTGCTGGGTTTTTGAAAAATCTACAGTTGCCCTATATTCTGGATTGGATAGCTTTTGTAAAAACTTGTTCACATTAAATATAATTTTTCTGCCCTGAGAATGAATCACTTCACGTTTGTTGATTGAAAACTCATTTGTCCCAGCTTCGAGGGACATGTTCACGCACTCGGATCACAAACATTGCATAAAAGATATGTGTATAATAATAATTGAATGTATTATTAACAATATTTCAGCGCGAGTTAGACACACAACTTAACGATGCCGTTCACTTTAACAAAATAACACATCACTACTCTGAAAACGAACTGAACATTAAATCAGTCTGTTTGAAACTGCGTGATTTCTATTTTTATAGCAGGTGCACTGTTTGTTTATGCTTAGATAAGTGTTGTGAGAAAGGAATGGTGTTGTTTTTCAGGCTTATCTGTGTTGAATGGATGTTGGGTACCCATTAGCATGTGAAGATAAAACGTGCATCGCTCGCGTTCTAAGTATCGTAGAGACAGGATTTTTGTACGGTTATGATCACAAAATAAAATTCTTTTTTATTATAAGAATGTCACCTATCATTTTCAAATATTTATCCGAGCGTAATTAATGAAGATAATGTTCTCAGTGCCGACGCGTGAGATGCGTGTACCACATTCGGCAACGCTGGTAGGAGGGGCAAGCTTAGGATTCGCTGGACTCTGCAGTAGGGCCCGCCTCCATATGCCTTTAACTTTTGCGAAGATTATAGAAGCAAGGATAGAACAGTTTGTCATTTCCGCGGGTAATTCCAGCAACAACAGCAATAATGCAAGCGAGTCGGATATCAGCGACATTTCCCATTAGAATATTTCACAGGTATGTTTCTTTTGTCAACATTAACCTCTTGAGCGATGGCCATTTAAAACGTCCGCGAGCCGAGAACTGCTACCCAATATCCAGCGCAGGGCATTTAAAGTGCGTCGTATACACACAGCTGTATTTTGTGTAAATGTTAAGTTATTTTAATTAAACAAAAACTGGTATAAAACTCGTTATATGCAGTATAAATGTACATCATCAGCAAAGTTGAGTTGTATTTACAAAACGTTGAAATGGCACAATTTTGTTTCACTGTGGTGAAAAGTCAACTTTGCTCTGTTGAACGCATCTAATATAAGTTCTCGGAAAGAAACACCCATTGTATGTGTGGCTTATGCGTCAGCATACTGTGTGATAATGCACTACTGTATGCGTGGTCACTTGAGTCATCAGAATAGAGCAACATTGCAACTTTTGCTTACGCGAGTTTCGTAACTTAGTAGAGTCCGTGTCTTTCTTTGTTGAAATACATACGTATGCTTTCCTGTTGTAGCTGAAGGGAGAAGTGGTATAAAAAGGTGTTTTTGCACCAACTGGATATAACCATATACAATTGTTTGGTGATTTGGACAGCTCTCTAAACCCACAGAGGACAATGACCGACCTTGACTTCCGACTATAAATAGCTCGCAGCCTAATTGAACAATACCACGTTGGGGGTTGAAAATCCAAAACCCCTGCACCCCTCAGACTTCAAGGAAAACATTATCCTAAAAGGATACCACCAACAGCAAATAAGTCCCGCCCATCTCGAAAGTGTTTCGTGTGCCGCAAGAAGGGAATTCGCGAATGTGGAAATGTACCTACCCTTATGTGTTTATCCCTGTTTTGAGGTAAATCATTGCAGAAAGAACATATTAAGGTAAGCCAATAAAGTATATAGACTTTACTAAAATGTTTCATAAAGGGAAAATTAAAATAAGTTGAGTTGGATAAGGGATAAATAGGGGTTAAATGCACAGGACGTGTATACACGCCCATATCGCTCATCTGTCATTTTAAATGGACATGATTTCACATCCATATCCCTCGAGAGGTTAATCTTTACAGTGATATAATACTTCCATATACCATCATTTGCATGTAGATGTCCCCGAAAAACTTATTATTATTAAGAGGTAGAACTGGAACTTAAAAATTCAATGCCACAACTGGGATTTGAACCACAGACCTTCCGCTTACCGGGCGGACACTCTAACCACTGAGCTATTGTGACAAACTGCCAAAATGGCATTTAATTCTCAAGCAAGTTCGTATTTCTCCTGGTAAACCACAAAGGCAGTCTCACATCAGAGACAATTACCCCAATGGTGACTTACTATTGCAAGTACTTTATATCCCAGGATTAAATAACCTTCACATGGTAATTATTATTATTTTACTATTGTTTTCGAATACAAATATAAATTAAACCTGCTCTACATTCTAAACGCAAACCAACCGTCTTCTTACGCATAATGCTCACGTGCTTCCATGTGGTGCGATAAGCGGCAGTGTCGCCTCTCCTTCACCGCCAACTGTCAATACCTTTCTTTTTTGGCACCGATAATAAAACTGCCAATAAGGAAAACTAATAGCTATTGTCAAATAACCATAGAAAAATAACAGACCTGTTTTATCACTAAGAAAATTTCCAGGGATGAAGCCATTGCCAATTCACATTAAGTATAATACAGTAAAACCTTGTTTATCCAGAGCTCTGGAATATCTAGATCGGATTTGTAGATATATAGATATTTTAATTTTATGTTCACAACAGATAGTAAATTTAACTATAATAGCAAGTACGTCACTATAAGTATGCCAAATACTCTCTTTTTAATTTGATTTAATGTACGGTTCCTGCATAAATTGTAATGGCTACTGTACTGTAAAATGCTACCTGTTGACTATTAGATATGTTTAGTTCTTCTGGGCTTGTAGGCCGGACACACACAACAGTTATAATAAAACCCTGCCCACACCCAGCCCGCCAACCAATACGAGCCAGCACAATAATGCCCCGCCCACCCCCACCATATAAAAAACCCTAACGGTCTTTGCTTCCACATTCGAACTCTGACCAGTGCAGATCGTGTTACCCTGATGATGCCAAGCGCAGTAGTTGGCGAAATGTTGGTATCTACAAGCCCGGAAGCATTAAACATATCTAACAGTCAAGACACTGGCCGTGAAAGCCTAAGTTTATACGCTACCTATTGAGTTTAAGAAAGATTTAGTAGTGCCTCACACGGTACTTATGCGGTATGTCTCACCAGCTATAAGTAGTGTCAGAAGAAAACATTGACCTTGATCCCTACCCGTCACTACACCTCCTCAAGCTCCTCAGTTTTCCTACTGTTTTCAAATGGCACATGTCATTAAGTTTAACGCGTGTTTCAACCAGATTGCTTTTGTGTTTTATCAAAGTGCCGGGAGTGTAATTCAGTGTACAAGTTTAAAATGACATCAAAGCAAAAGAAGGCTGTGGTTTCAATGAATAAAAAGTTCAATGCTATTAAGTGAATAAAGGAGAAACATTGAAAAAAATAGCTGCTGAAATGGGAGTTGTTGTGCACCAGCTGACAAACATGGTGCACTTGGAGCTTCAGCCTGACACCACTCCAGCTGAAATATTAATGATAAATTTGCCTAATCATATTTTGTTCGAACGCCTTGTTTGAAACATCTGAATCAATTCTTTATTAGGAAATGATGTGGTTTTATGTGATTAAGATTTTTGTTTTATGTTTTATGTCTTGTAAACAATACATACTGTACATAATTGCTTATAAGATATAGTTTTTTATTGTCATAAACTGAAGTTTGCTTATTTAAGGACATAACCCAGATTTTAGATTTTCTGGATTCTCTTTGTCGGGTTAGACTGGATAAATGAGGTTTTACTGTATTCAGTGCTTACCAGATGACTACTCATTCAGCTCCTCTGGTTTCCACACATAGGCATTTGGCAGAAATTTCAACATAATTTAATAAGGATTAATAATTTCTTAATTGTTGTGTTTTATGGTTATATGACTAACAGGTAATGTTGCCATAGACAGGCTTAGGGATGCACATTCTCGTTAACCATGCCAACTTGACATGAAATACGCTACATATCCTGTAGTGGATAAAGAAGTTGGCAGTTCAAATCAGATCTATACAAAGAGGATATAAATGAAGGAGAAAAGCAGAAAGAGTTACTAAAGATTTCCTTTTTCCTCACTCCCTTTAGTTGTTAATTAGAGGAAATCCACATTTGAAATAATGTTGTAATCATCAATAATGTGCGACAGTTATTTCCAGTAAAATCTAATGTTTTGAGCATTCCGCTTGTCAATCTCCTGCAACATGTAACTCTTATAAAACTATTTGTTTCATAGATGCACATTATGAAATATATTATCATTTTAAGGATATCTAGGTACTCACAATGGCATGAACTTATACTTTCATAGTTATTTCTGGTTATGTGGTTTGTGCCTCTAAAATGCAATTTTGAGTTTCTTTTCATAAAGTTATATAATGAAATGTATTCCCATTTGAGGTTATCTACATACTGCACGACTGCTCAGCTTATGATTTCATAGTTATTTCAGTTGTGGTTTATGAATTAAGTTTCATCGCAATACGAGTGCCTGCCTCATGTCCAAGGGGTCTCAAGTTTAAATCTTGGTTAGGATGAGTTATCTGGATAACATTTTCTCCGAGGTTTTCCCTTATCCTGAGAAAAAGAATGTCAGGTGACTTCATTTGTCATCTGATATGACTGTTGGACGACATTAATATTAAAAAAGAAATCACAATGTGAAAGAATCCTTAAATCTCTGTGCTCAGTTTTACATTTGGGAAATGTTTTGTGTTAAATTGAGGAATGTATGTGTAAGTATGTGCCAGTCATATTACATGCATTGTCAACTACTTTGAAGGTAATGCTAATGATGTGCCACTATCACGCGCTACTTTCATTTCTCATAAGTTGCCGTCCTGCTTTACATACTCCCTAAGCCTCTTTACAGCAACATTACCAACAAAAGCTACCAGTTTTCCTTATTGACAGTTTATGTTAAAGTTGGCTATGTAAGTCTTGAATTTCTTATTTTGGAATTATTGAATAAATTGAAAAATATGTCAATATTTCGGAACACATTACAAGTAAGTTGGAGTAGAATGTGTTTAGAAATAGTGATATATTTTTCAATTTATTAATATGCTCCACTGTTTTAAACACTTCATTTTCATCAGTTTTATATCGGAATTATTTACTATTATTCTGGACATATGCATATTAAAATACTTAAATATATTCAATAAATAAGAAAATATGATAATCACATTAACCATGCAGCATAAATGAATAATAAATATGTCCAAACTATACCTCAGATAAGGTTTTCATTACATTTGATCATTACTGCCTCAATAATTTATACAAATTCAGAGATGCTAATAGTACAAACATTTACACTTTTCCAGTATGTATGCCATGTAAATAGAGCAACATCAAAATAAATTGGATTGTTTTGTATAGCACAGCGTATTCTTCTAATTTGACCAAAACCATTCTTACAGTCTGATTTTTAAAAGAAGATAACTCATAACTCATTTTATTCATCCTTTAAGTACATGAATTAAAGGACACGTCAGAAAGTATACATACATCTTTATATTTACATATATATTTACCACTTGATTTTCTTTGCCTTAATTGATTTATATTCTTCTAGACTATAAAAGGCATTTTCTATTAAATATTTTTTTATCTTTTTAATGTACATTTGTTATTTTCAATGATTTGTATTTCTTTAGGTAGCTTATTAAATAATTGTTTACCCATGCTTCTTACATCTCGATTATTTAAAGTACCCCTTAATGTAGATCTAAAATATTCATTATTATTTCTTAGTCCATACTTATGAACATTGTTATTTTTTTGCTCCTCTTTGTCCAATATGTTTTTTATGCTTTCATATATATATATATGCAGGGAACAGTTAATATCTTATAGTTTTTGAAAATTTGTCTACACGAATGCCGCTTATCCACTCTTTCTATTATTCTGAGAGCCTTTTTTTGCAATGTGAATACCTTTTTCATGTCTGTTTCCGTGATATTTCCCCAAAGAGTAATTCCATATTTTATGTGGGAATAAATGAAAGCGAAGTAAATCTGCTTGACAGTTTCTTTATCCATTATGTTTCTAGCCTGTTTCATTATATATATACCTTTATTTATTTTTTTAGAGATATGTTTAATGTATGATTTCCAGTTTAGCTGTTTGTCCACGATTACTCGTAGAAAATTACTATGGTCTGTTTCCGATATAATTTCCCCGTTTATTTCTATTTTATTGCTACTGGTTGTGTTCTTTTTTAATTCAAAATTGATTATAGAGGTTTTTTAATATTCAATACCATATCTAAACTGGAGTAGTACTCTTCGACTATTTTAAGCAGTGAATTTGCTTTTTCTTCCACCTCCGTACTTGTTTTGGCTTTAATTATTATAGTCATGTCGTCTGCGTACCCAATGGCTAATGCACCATTTCTTTGAATTAATTCAAATATGTCATTCACATACAACAAAAATAAATAAGGACCCAATTTCGAATCTTGCGGAACCCCCTGTTGAATAGTTTCATAGTCTGATTTTACTTTACCAATGGTTCCGTCTTTGTTTTTGTAGTTTATTTCAACACACTGATTTCTGTTTTTTAGATATGAGCTGATCCAATCATTTGCTAATCCCCTAACTCCATAATTTTCTAATTTATTTAACAACATATCTATATTTACACAATCAAACGCTTTTGACAGATCTAAAAATATGGCAATTACCTTCTCATGATTATTCAGTGCTGTTATTATAATATCATTTACCTTATTAATTGCGTTTATTGTTGACTTTTTTTCTTGAAATCCAAATTGCCACTCTGATATAATATTTAATTTGTTGAGAAAGGCTTAAAGTTGCTTTAAATACACACCTTCTATAATTTTGGAAAAGGTAGAACATAATGTAATTGGTCTATAATTTTCTACACTCATCTTATCTCCTTTTTGTTTATGTAACGGTCTCACTATTACATTTTTTAATACCTCCGGAAATTTGCCTTGATTTAGTGATGCATTTGCAATATGAGTTAAGACCTTTGCCATCTCATATTTAAGGTGCTTTAGAATTTCATTAGATATTTCATCCATGCCACTAGATTTTTTTGTTTTTAGTTTTTTTATTTCCTGAATTATATTCTCTTCTGTTACTTCAAATATTCCCATAGAGTGCATTTGTCCCAAGGGTTTTATTAAATTTGGTGAACTGCTTGTTGATTTTGATGTATTTAGATGACTCACTATATTAATGTAGTAGCTGTTAAACAAGTTACATATCTCATTTGGATTCTTAATTTCTGTTTGTCCACTTTTAATAACAATATTTTCATCATATTTGCATTTCCCTTGTTTATGAATATTATTTACTATTTTCCAGATTACTTTTGTCTTATTTTCTGCTTTTACCACTAATTTCCTATTGTATAACATTTTAGCCTTTTCTATTACATTTCTAAGTGTTATATTATATTTCTCTATATATTTTAATGATTCCTCACCCATATGTGGACTTTTTATCGAGTTTAGAAATTGCATTCTCTCCCATGACTTTCTTATGCCTTTTGTCATCCATTTTGCGTCTTTAAGATGTTTTGTGACTGACTTTATTTTAATCTTTTTAAGAGGTGAACAAACATTTAGACCATACTGCATTATACTGTTAAAAATATTATATTTCTCATTGATGTCCTTAGCCCTATATATATTATCCCAACTTACACGTGAGAAGAAGTCCTTAAGTTTGCCTAAGTTTTGTTTGTTTATTTGCCTCTTGTATTCAAAAATATTTTGTTGTGCATCTCGTTTTATTTGTACTTTTAAAATTTGACCATAGTGGTCTCCTATCCCAGCTTTTATTACCTTTGCTTCCCATTTGTTTTTAGGTAGATTTATGAATACATTATCAATGCACGTCTTCGTTTGTTTTGTCACCCTAGTGGGTTCATTTATCCCAATTTTCAAGTTCTGCCTAGCTACTGTTCCCATTAAGTTATGTTTTGCTGTGTTATTACTTAGCAGATCAATATTTACATCTCCCATAATTATTTTAATTTTGCCCACCTGCATTGTGTCTAACATTTTCTCTAAGCTATTTAGGAAATCATTTTTGTTAGCTGAGGGGGATCTGTATACTCCAACTACTATAATATTTTTTTCCTTTAGGATAAGTTCAATCGCAGCTATTTTGCATACCATTTCTTCCGTAAAATCACTACAATTTATTTCTTTAAATTTGATTGAATTTTCAACATAAATCGCAATTCCTCCACTATTATGATCCTGTCTGCAGTAATGTGTACCTAAAGTATAGCCTTCATAATTATTGGCCTTAATTTCATCGCTTTTTAAGCCATGTTCTGTGAAAATCATGACATTGGGACAAATATCTATTATGTTTAGTTCTATTTCTGCTCTTTTGTTGCTAATGTATTGTACATTTTGGTGAAACAAGGTGAGGCCCGATTTAACTTTGTCCCTTTTGGTTGTATCGCTCGTTTTATTGACATTTACTTCAAGTATTTCCTCAAAATTTGTTTGGATGTTACTATTTACTTCGCCATTTTTACTTGTTCCATGTTTTGAAATATCTATCCTATGCTTTATCTTTTTTTCATCATCTGACACGGTTTTCAGTTTTCCTGTTCCCTGCATATATTAACAACATTACTTATCAATTTCCCTAACAAATACGAACCTTTTCTATTTAAGTGAAACCCATCCCATGCCAAGCAACTATCATCTATGTATTTGTTTATGTCTACAAATACTGCATGCAGTGTTTTACAAGCCCATTTTATTCCCTCGTTTATGTCTTGGATAATTTTGTAGCTCACGTCCCTTCTTCTTATAATACTATTTACTACAATGGTAGAAAGTGGAAAGCACTCTTTTGTGCATCTAATGGCGTTGTATATCTCACTTGATATATCACATGGTCCTTTAGGTTTTCTTATGTCATTTGTACCTACATGCATCACTACCACTTTTGCTTCACTCTTACCTTTTCCCTGCTTGAGTAGGTTAGGTAAATACATAACAGGTGTCAGCTTTTCCACATGGAGAGCTGCAGTGTTGTCACACACAAATAGCAAGTTTACACATAACCCCCCGCCCCCCCCCCCCCCTCTTTAACCCTCAATACTCTGTACATATAAACAAGCATTTGGGTTAATCTCATGGCAGCAAAAACATGCAGATACAATCTATATTAGTCTGCTTTAAGAATAAAAGTTTGTTCTCAATACAAATTCACTTTTGTCTGTGTCTACACAATTGTGATTCTGAGTACCTATTTTAAATTTGAATCTCTCTCCGATGAGCAGATGGGCGTCAGCAAAAACACCATGGGACATACCAGCATGACTAATAATAAAGTGGCCACCTTTTCCTAGAAGTAGGGACACAACTTTTTGGTGGATCGCAATGACACAAAATATGTCAATACGCAATTAAAAGGTTTCAGAATCAATTCTATTGTGATTGTCAGCATAATTATCAACATTTACTCTTCCAATTAAATGCAAATTTCAATGCAACTTGCAAACTGAGTGTTTATTTACGATTTACCACAAAATTAATTTATGGTGATATTTACTCGCGAAATGAACTTTAATTACGATTTAACATGGAATTAACATTTCATTGCAATGTTTAAGTGAAACTGACATTAAAAGCTTTATTTCAGGAATAAAACAAATTTGTTTCACTTTTTGTGACATAGAAAGCCAGATGTGAAGTCAAACCTTTATAATAAGCAGGAAAGATATATGTGAGCGGTAACCAGTGGCATACGTGAGCATCCAATGAATGCATAGGATACTATACCTTCCATGCTCCAGCACCACCACTGGAATAAAATGTCAGAGACAACACCCCCCATCCCCCCTCTACTGGTTTTTCTGCACTCCGCAAATACACATAGCTTATTTATTTATGCCAACAAACTTACTGTTGGTGTTTTTAAACACACAAGCCGTGTGTGGGCAAAGTTTTAAGAGGTAGAACTGGAACTTAAAAATTCAATGCCACAACCGGGATTTGAACCACAGACCTTCCGCTTGCCGGGTGGACGCTCTAACCACTGAGCTATTGTGACAAACTGCCAGAATGGCATTAAATTCTCAAGCCAGTTCGTATTTCTCCTGGTAAACCACAAAGGCAGTCTCACATCAGAAACAATTACCCCAATGGTGACTTACTATTGTAAGTACTTTATATCCCAGGATTAAATAACCTTCACATGGTAATTATTATTTATTTATGCCAACAAACTTACTGTTGGTGTTTTTAAACACACAAGCCGTGTGTGGGCAAAGTTTTAAGAGGTAGAACTGGAACTTAAAAATTCAATGCCACAACTGGGATTTGAACCACAGACCTTCCGCTTGCCAGGCGGACGCTCTAACCACTGAGCTATTGTGACAAACTGCCAGAATGGCATTAAATTCTCAAGCCAGTTCGTATTTCTCCTGGTAAACCACAAAGGCAGTCTCACATCAGAAACAATTACCCCAATGGTGACTTACTATTGTAAGTACTTTATATCCCAGGATTAAATAACCTTCACATGGTAATTATTATTTATTTATGCCAACAAACTTACTGTTGGTGTTTTTAAACACACAAGCCGTGTGTGGGCAAAGTTTTAAGAGGTAGAACTGGAACTTAAAAATTCAATGCCACAACTGGGATTTGAACCACAGACCTTCCGCTTGCCGGGCAGACGCTCTAACCACTGAGCTATTGTGACAAACTGCCAGAATGGCATTAAATTCTCAAGCCAGTTCGTATTTCTCCTGGTAAACCACAAAGGCAGTCTCACATCAGAAAACAATTACCCCAATGGTGACTTACTATTGTAAGTACTTTATATCCCAGGATTAAATAACCTTCACATGGTAATTATTATTTATTTATGCCAACAAACTTACTGTTGGTGTTTTTAAACACACAAGCCGTGTGTGGGCAAAGTTTTAAGAGGTAGAACTGGAACTTAAAAATTCAATGCCACAACTGGGATTTGAACCACAGACCTTCCGCATTGAATTTTTAAGTTCCAGTTCTACCTCTTAAAACTTTGCCCACACACGGCTTGTGTGTTTAAAAACACCAACAGTAAGTTTGTTGGCATAAATAAATAATAATTACCATGTGAAGGTTATTTAATCCTGGGATATAAAGTACTTACAATAGTAAGTCACCATTGGGGTAATTGTTTCTGATGTGAGACTGCCTTTGTGGTTTACCAGGAGAAATACGAACTGGCTTGAGAATTTAATGCCATTCTGGCAGTTTGTCACAATAGCTCAGTGGTTAGAGCGTCCGCCCGGCAAGCGGAAGGTCTGTGGTTCAAATCCCAGTTGTGGCATTGAATTTTTAAGTTCCAGTTCTACCTCTTAACACATAGCTTAGATTCAAATGATAAGTTCACGTGTATTTTACAGAAGGCTGTGATAGCTGGGAGTGCAAGTTTAATGCCAAAAATGGCAGGAGTTTAACGCTGAGTCTGTTTCATGTATTGATGCACAGTAGAAAGAACAAGATTTCAAAGCTTTAAAAGATATGACTACCGCTCAAAGCCTACTGTATCCCTATATTCCCCTTGCACCAACAAGGAAATACGCAATAATTTCTGCAAATGTTTATCTCAACTAACCCGAAGAAGATATAGGAATAAGGGTTTGTAAGAATGGTTAGTAGAAGAGTAGAGAAAGTCATGTGAGTGCAGCACATCAGATTTTTTCATTATATATGTGTTCAGTAATGTTATACACAATGGTTCCAGAAGAATTTAATTATTCTAAGCATTATATTATTGTGATGCCAATAGCAGCCACACACCTCAAAGACTCAAGGTCAAACTATCTCACACCACTGCTTGTAAATACATGACCCAACAACAATACAGTTGTCAGAACAAAGTATGCTATGAGTAAAGCAGAACGTAGCATTTCCAGTTTGTTTGTGAGACTTCTATTGCTAGCTTGTTTGTGAGAGGTTTGAAAAAAATATGAACGTGTAGAAAAATCCATGCTACCTCATACTTGTCTATAAGCAAGAGAAGTAAGGGTTTTTTGTGTGTGTGATCAAGTCATGGGTGTTGAACAAGACAGCTGTTAGCAATGTGTGTGTGTTGTATATGTGTCCAGTCATCATTGAGAGAAATGTGAGTGTGTGTCTGTAGAGGCGGTTTTGGGACATTTAATTGTTGCATCTGAGTTGTTTGTTATGTCAAGTAGCTTTAATGAGTGTGATCATCGAAATCAGCAGTCAGAGAGAGTAGAACAGAAAGACTGTAAAGTGTGTGTCAAGGTTGTGACATTGTGTTCTTTGCACAAGCCATTCCCTTAACATATACATTACAAAGGATGGTCCCGTTTCCAGCACTCGTCTTGAAAGACAACTTTCCTGCACTGAAATACGCCCATGTCTCTCATATTTTAACATCTTCAAATTGTATTATAAGTCACATTACCTATAACCTACGTATTTACAAAAAAAAAAGATAATTAGACACATCTGCTTAAGAATACCTTATGATTATATTGATATAAACAGTAAATAAACTATCCTAATAGACAGTGAGAGTTTCCGTCACATTGATTAACCCACTCAACTATTGCTGTGCTCTCACTGCCGCTGACTTGGAATAGGATAACTTAGGATGGTGGATATGAACTGCTGCAGCAAAAGAAAATGGTGCAAATTGTTACTATTTTTTATTACCGACCATAACAGAAACATTTCCAAGTTGAGCTGTAGCCACAGTGAGCACAACTGAGGTACATTGACCCTACAGCATACAATCAAATGTGCTAATTCAATGAAACATTGCGGTATTGACATCCACCTATAGCACTTGTTTCAGAAATGGGTGGACAAATGTGCCATCAAAAGACACTGGCTACTACAGTCATAGTATGAATATATCTAGATTATAAAGAAAAAAAAATAGAGAACACATTACAAAATCTAGTAGACATAGATACTTCTAGGAACTAATTAAAAATAGAAACACATCAACTGAACTTCTATAAATACAGTTGCTAAACCATAGCTTGTCTCTTTGGTCGATAAACACCAATAACTACTGCATGATCTCGTGCATATGGCTCCAACGTTATTTGTTCCTGTGGTTTGAGCTCATTTTCTCGCATCTTCTGCACTTCAGATGCAAATACTGCTTCAGGCTTTGCGGTTGAATCTATACACACTGCCTGGGGACATAGATGTACATTGGTTATTATTGCACATGATTTATCAGCACAGATTCTTGTTTAGATGCAGTTAATATGTTAGATTAAATGGCGAAATTAAGAATTTGAGTTACAAATTGAGATATGGAAACCAGTAGAATACCAATAATATATGGAAAAAGACAGAAGTAATATGTAATTGCAAGAACTATATTGGATGTAACACACACTCTTAATAAATTTCACTTTTTACTTCCCCTTCTTACATACTAGTAAGTACATACTATTGTATTCCATCCAAAAATTTGATACCGAGAATCCACCAGAAATGCAATCCTTGGGATCTCATGAATCAAAAGAAAGAAAAGAACACCAGCAGTAAGCTTGTTGGCATAAACAAATAAAGAAAGAAGAATTTTTAGAAAAAGGTCTGAACAGCATAACTCAAAAACAAAAAGTTGGTTAAATACCAAGATTGGTAATTAATTCAGCATCTTCCAAGGATGTGACACAACAATTTTCAAGAAAATCCCATCTCAAACTACCTTTTAAAGGGAATATTTTAAAAAATGTTTTGATTTTCTCAAAAATGGCTCTTAACGATTTTGATTAAAATACCATATGTTTAAGATATGTTGGGTTTTTAGTGTATATTTAAAATCCCGATTAACATTAACTGTTTATTAACATTTGGAGTTCTTATAAGTTATTCATGAGTTATTAGAGCTTGATCTTCAAGTTCTGGGTTTATTGACATATTAGATGTTGCAAAGAGAAGTGTTTGTTAAAATACACAATTTATGTTGCCTAAATTTTTGTGTGGAAATAACCATTTCTAGGGTATTCCTTTCTAGTTGTTTGAATTGTCCAATATTTATGATTTTCTCAAGTGGAAAGTCATTGTCTTGTGTTTCAGAGATATGTCCCCCTTCCATCCATAAACCAATAGATTTTAGCACATGAGAAAAATTCTGGATACAAGAGAACGAGGATCATCTTGATAAGTTTTAGTTTTCTAAAAGACAAGGATCTCATCACTAAATACATTAAGCCACAAGCAACACCCACAGGATGGTCTGGAAGTTTGTCATTGGCCCGTAACTGGCGATGGAGACGTATCTCTGAAATGTATTTGAGGTAACTCTCACAACATAATGAAGTTATTAGAGTATATGTGCCACACTGAAATAATTCTTGCAATAGAAATCAATATTTATTATTGCATATTGTGTTAACAATGAAATGTTCTCCTTCAAGGGCTTAACTACATTTTCAAACATAATACACAGATTACACGCAAAAATAAACAACTGGAAAATATGCAACAAAGAATATTACAGAAATAGCTAGTGCTACAAAAATGTATGACATAGCTCTAAGTTCCATTTTTTCAGTAACTTTTTGTTTGTTCCTTACAGTTCTTGTTTTATAAATTTAAATGAAAATAAGTAGAACTTGGTAAGCCTAATAGAAAATTCCAGATGTACATTTTATTTGCAATGCCAATACCTCTGAAAAAGCAAAAGTTTACCATGTAAAAGCTTGCTTGGCTGATTGCAAATTCTATGAAAACCTGTACATTACATCTTTATTTTCTAGACTAAATTTAAAACTTTTACATTTATACAGTTTTTGGATTTGTGGCAGTCAAAAAGCATATATCCAGATAAATCTTCATACTAAAGTTTAGGGTTGAAAGTAATACTATCCCTGTAATAGGTAGATGATAGAGCAAAATTCAATGTTAACCATATCCAAGTTAACTCATTTATTGCTATAAGCCTTCAATGGATAAAAAGCAACTTCAAGAAATGATTTTGTGTTTGACAGTAAGCAAATGACAATACATAATAACACAAACTTGCCTTAGCAACATCATCTTATTGGAAACATGTGTATTTTTTGAACTCCCTCATAGTAAAGAAAAAAAGAGAAAGAATGCCGTTGTCATGTTATGTAACAGACAAGTTAATATTTTATCTATTATGTCATGCATTGGCTATGGCTATATCAATGAAATTTTCGGTCTCATTCTATGCTTTCAAACCTCCTACACACGACTGTTGTGTGGAAGAACAATAATTATTAACTGCATCAAGTTTCCTGCTATTTTCTAACATAAATAGTTTAAATGGCATAATAGCTACCTTAATAGAAATAACGAAATGTCCACCATTTTTTAGATAATTCTGTGCATTCAGAGCAAGAATTCGTGCCTGGTCTGGCTGTGCAACATCAATAAAAATGGTATCCACCATACCAACCAACATGCGATACTTGAGAGGATGACGGGCATCTTCTAATATTGGAACTATGTTGGTACGCTTTTTAGCCAAATTAAGCATATCTCTACCTGATCTTGGAGAGAATTCCACAGCATACACAAGGCCTTCCTGTAAAACAATTAGGTTTTGTTTCAGAGGTTATGAACAATGCATAATTATGGGTGGGAAAGATAAAACTATGAAATAGAATGTGGTCAAGAAAAATATTTGCAAAGAATTGAACTCCTTACTTCTTTCTTGGTTTCTGGTATGGGTCATGTTGGCTTTTTCAAGAAATTTAACAAATTAAAATTATGCAGACATTTTGCCACAAACATTGGCTTCTTCAATGGGTGACTGCAAACCTCATGTAACTAGTCACTGGCTTCTCTGACTGACCTCAATGTCCCATCCCACTCACAATCCTATTGGTCGGCATAATTTTAATTTTTTAAATTTCTTAAAAAAGCCAGCAAGATGCAGCCCATACAAGAAACCAAGAAAGAAGTAAAGGATAAAGGCCCTGAAAGTCTACATAATGTAATTGAACTCCTATACAGCAAAGTGAAAATGAGGAAAATAAATGCATGCAGTCCACCTCCATGGTGTGGGGGTAACATGTCTGCCTTAAATTCAAGAGATTCTGGTTGTAGTGAGATTCCTGAATAAGGTTTTTTCCAGGTTTTTCCCTTACCCTGAAAAGAAAAATGTTGGGTAACTCAAAGCTCTTTGGATCCTAAATTCCTAAAATATCTTATGTACCATTATCTTGTTCTTCCAGCCAAATTAAGAAATTCAGTTTTTATTTATAGATGTACTTTAAATGCTATAATTCTCAGCATCCCATTCTGTGCTGAACATGAAAGAGTGCTTAATTTTGCTCAGAGGACTCTTTGTCAGGCTAGAGGTTCTTTTATTTGCCATAAATCTACAACATGAGACAAACAGCTTTACTTTCCTTCCAAAGGAAGCTTGCTAAGGATGTTTATGCCCTTATGTACCTTGGGAACCAGAGGCTTACATGTTGCCCCTAGACCACAGAGGACAACTCTTCCAACCAAGAAGGAAAAATATCCCAATAAATACACTACTACATTGTGGTATTGCTAACATTGTCACTGCATATGATTCAAGTATATTTGGTGTACTAACATTCAGTTTTGATTAATGCTCAATCTAACTGACCTGTTTGTGTGTTATTAATCCCATACTTTCTGAGGTTTATAATATGAATACTAATGTAATATTCCATGGTAGATTTTCAGTTTTCTTGCTTATAGAACCTCTTAAGCATTGTCTTAATTTGAACCCGCTTAAAATATGTACAGGAATTTGTCATCAGGTTTTAGTGTAAAATTAATTCCAATTTACTTAAGGATATGTAAGGAATTGAATGACTTGTTTTCCTCTACTTTTCCAGAAGTTTTGTATAGAGTAATGCATAAACAATTTAAAGATGGCATATGAGAGTTGGATTACTGACACATCACTTACATTTATGTAAAATGGGACATGTTTCAAGGGCTCTGCTCCCATCATAAACCTGATCCTGACTTCTGGAGTATGGTATCCTTGTGTTGGAGACTTGCACTAATGTTGTCCTATGGTGTACTTTCAAGGATTTTCTTCCTGAGGTTGTCATTTGGGGGTAACTCAAAGTTGAAAACCTGACCTTCGTTTTTCAAAATGAAAATGTTCTCTCAGATAAAGATAAAATTAGGTGCAATGAGGGCCCATGCAACCAGGGCAGAGCATCACAGAGGCCCTCAGGGCCTTTTCTGCTTTTACAGTGAGCCCTGGGAGAGAGGGATGAGAGTAAAGACCCAGAGGGCAATCACATCCAGATGGATGACAGGTGCAAGTTGGGACAGGATGCCTAATATGTCCTGATAGAATGCATCCAATGTCATACTGGCAGAAACCTCCACCTCCAGGAGCCCAACAGGGCTGTTCCCATCCCTAACCCAGAACAATACTGGAGATGAAACCTTTACAATGAAGCCACTACTCAACCTACCAAACACCGTCGCCTGGTCCTACAACCCTGAAATGAATTAAAAGGGAATGACGGGAACAGGAAAATGGACAGGAAAGTCATGGTTTGAGGATGAGCACCCCAGTATTTGTCTAAGTGACAAGGAGGAAACCACGGGAAATCCCCAAGTCAGAGTGCACAGTTGGTTGGAATTGAACCCACAATCTCCCGAATTTAAGTTGCACACATTTCTTCAGCGCTATCCCACTTGGTAAATGTTCCCCAGACTGTGAGTTGTCTTAAATCAGAAGTGCATTTTAAAAGTATTGGTTCAGGATCAATTTTGTGGCTTTCTAGCCAAAAGTGTGCTGCTACTGCCAATTTTTCTTGTTTATATTTTAGATTCCTGAGATGTTCCTTTGCCCTTGTTTTCAATTGATTTTTTTTGTTTTTTCAATATAAATTTTGTTGCAGTCTTTGTAGTTAAATTGGTATATTCTTGATTTTTCTGTTGCTGGTATGGTATCCTTTAGTTCAGAATGTAGTAGGATTTGGATGAAGTATGAGCTTTTGGGTGCCAGAATGATCTTGTGCTCTTTGAATATTTTCTGGAACTGAACATGGGCTTTGGAATGTTAAGTAAACATCATGTGTGTGTATGTTTCCTTTTTTTGCTGAAATTTTGGTGATTTCTTGCTCCTCTACAGTTTTATGCCTTTTGGATTTTTTGTTTATTGTACTATTCGCACTGTTGTTATCTGTTATTCTGTAGATTGTTTCTTTTTCTTTGTTAAATTCTGCAATGTTGAGAGGTATATGATAAAGCCTGTGTATCAAACTGCTGAAGACTGCACACTGATGTGGTTTGGGATAGTAACAGTTAAATTGTATCATCTGCATGTGTGGGTTTACTATATATTTTAAATGTGAGATTTTCATTGCATTTTTTATTTTGAGGTCTAGGAATGGGAATTGTTTTTCAGATTCTGATTCAATGGTAAATTTGATCATCAGATCTTGAAGATTCAGTAACTTCAAGACATCAATGTTTTTTTTCCAGAGTGATGGCATATATGTCCTGTAATGAGATTTACTTTGCTTATTTACCTACATTACCGAGTTTTATTTATAGCAAAATATTAGCTAGTCTTGTTTAATAACTTATTTATTTAAACTTACATAAACATTGTGCATGTATTGCAGTAAAATACAGCAAAATTTACAATGGCAAAGCTGATAAGTTTAAACCATTTACAATGAACTCTTAAATGCACAAATTATTTTGCATGTATGTCGCTCTTACTCTAATTCTTAAGCCAGTTTTTATATATTTTCACAGGCACCTTAATGTGGTTTGAATATCCATCATTATCAAGGCAATATGAAATGGACTGGCCATCCATTCAAAGCCGAACATTGTAAGTCCATATCCCAGTAACTGTGGTTAGGAATGGGGAGGGTGTATATAAAACAAGTGGTGTTATAGCATGCATGGATGATGATGGAGCTACATTCTACTGCAGTTGCATGGGTTTTGCTTTTTATTTTATTGTTGGCAAGCGTAACATGAACAGAACAAGAACCTTTAACTATTCTAATAATAGCCTATTAATATGTGCTTTGCATATCTGCATTGAGTCACATTTATAAAAATTGTCGACTGCCTCCGTAGCGCAGTTGGTAGCGCGCTTCTGGCATGGAGAACCTGGGTTTGATCCCCAGTACTAGCATGGGAATTTTATCCCCTCTGGGAGGTCTGGCACGGGGTGCACTCAGCCTCGTTAGGTCCCAGGAGGACCAATTGAGGAGCTACTTGATGGAGAAGTAGTGGCCTCAGGTCAAGAAGACCATATAACTGGCCGGGAGGACTCGGGGTGTGACCACGTCCCACCCTCCAGTACTGCACCTCACCAATGACGCCTGTAGTGGGCAGAGGTGGGGGATGCAGCAGCTGGGCTGTAGACCTTGGCCCTTCATGGGCTGTCGCGCCGGGGTTTAGTTTATAAAAATTGTCACTTTTAAAAACTGCACTAGAAGTTAAAAGTTTTATGTAAAACAAACTATGGCTTAAAGGCAACTTACCGGACCAACAATATCAGAGACATGGGAAACTGAAGTTCCAGATGCTGCTCCCAGGTAGAGCACCTTGCTCGAAGGGGCCATATAAATATGATCTATGCCACCCAAAATTGCAGCTGCCAGTTTTGAACGAAATGGATTCCAAACACGGTATTCAGTCTTCTCCCCATTCTCATCCTGTCATTGCAAACAGTTACTTAGAAATGTAGGAATTTATACTTAAATTGTATTTATTTACCTTTTTTAAAATATCACTAATTAGTTTAATTTAAAAGGTGAGTCAGTTAATAACACTAAACAACACTTACAAACTTCTATGAAAGGAAGATCACTAATTTGTTTTGGCAAAACAGAACCTTTCAAAAACTCGGCAGTAAATTACAAGGTATATACAAAATATTTTAAAATGTACATACCCACATGCCTTTCTCTGCCAATTACTAATTAACAAGTATCCCTATAAAATTATTATTTATTTATGCCAACAAACTTAATGTTGGTGTTTTTAAACACACAAGCCATGTGTGGGCTAGGTTTGAGAGGTAGAACTGGAACTTAAAAATTCAATGCCACATCTGGGATTTGAACCAATGACCTTCCGTTTACCAGGTGGCTGCTCTACCCATTGAGCTATTGTGACAAACTGTCAGAATGGCATTAAATTCTCAAACCAGTTTATATTTCTCCTGGTAAACCACAAAGGCAGTCTCACATGAGAGAAAATTACGCCAATGGTGACTTACTATTGTAAGTACTTTATGTCCCAGGATTAAATAACCTTCAGATGGTAATTATTATTTATTTATGCCAACAAACTTACTGTTGGTGTTTTTAAACACACAAGCCGTGTGTGGGCAAAGTTTGAGAGGTAGAACTGGAACTTAAAAATTCAATGCCACAACTGGGATTTGAACAGAATTTAATAACATTCTGGCAGTTTGTCACAATAGCTCAATGGTTAGAGCAGCCGCCTGGTAAGTGGAAGGTCTGTGGTTCAAATCCCAGTTGTGGCATTGAATTTTTAAGTTCCAGTTCTACCTCTCATCCCTATAAAAGTTATTCTCCTATCCTCTTTAATTACTCCTGATAAATGTTTATAAATTCTCTCAAATTAGTTAATATGAGTCGCATAAAAAAACACAACTGTTTTTATAACAAATTAGTTTTTCTTATTAATTAAGTTGTGCAGGAAAAATAGAGCAATTCATGTTCTCAGTTCATCACAGTTAAACCTGAGAAAACTTAAAAGAATTAAGCAGCAAATAGTTCAGAAAAGGCTAATGCTACAAAAAACAAATTGTTAAACAAGAATTATAAATTTTAGTTTTATATTTCTCTGTGTGTGCGTGAGTGCATGCATGCACATGTGTGTGTGTGTGTGTGTGTGTGTGTGTGTGTGATTATTTCATGGGGTGTCACAGAAATTTCAAGTTGTGCATTTCATCGTGTAGATACTCAAGTATATATTTTATTCAAAATTATTAGTGACATTTGTTAATGTTAGAAAGATAGAATAAACTGAAAAATTCAATTCCATAACCAAGATCTGAATCAAGAATGTTTGGCTTGTCATGCTGCTATTTTAGCCAACAGAGCTACCATGGCAACATGCCAACACAACATTAAATTTTCCAAATGACTCATATTTTTCCCTTTAAACCACAAAGTGCTCCCAAATTCATTTTGGGATGATATTTTCTAATGACAGCTTGCAAACTCTCTTTCAAGAACAAAATGGACAATGCCCGCACTTCTACATGAACTTTTTTAGTACCTAGGACGCCTGCCGGAGATGCTGTTCTCAAATGTGGTCAGAATAGATATTATTTTGTGCTTGATTATAACCGCGCTCCTTTTAACCAGAATATTATTATTATACGGCATTGGTTTGAAGGGTGCATCATACACAGAACAAAAAGAGAAAACACTATATTTTTCTGGGCAAAACTATATATCTGGCCACCCCGTCCCTGATTGTTTTTTTCTCAAATTTCTCCACAGTATTCATAACTAGCAAATATTGGGAAGGTACCCTAAATTTAGGCCTGGAACTTTTCTTCCCAACTGTCATTTCATTTCACGTATTATTTAGTGTTTGCCCGGATTGGGTTGGACTCAACAGGGCAGTGGTTCCTGATACCCATGGCCCATGGGAGAATGGATATGTCTGGGTAATGCTCAAGCACGGTTGTGAGATGCTTTAATTGTCTCTGGCACTACCCTAGAGAGCTAGTAGATGGAAGTAGATATCATTGACTCCATCTAGGTCTCAGTAGTCTTCCGTTCCAGTCCCTAATGGAAACAGTTCACATAGTTCTTTTTCCCTGGGTTTCTGTTGGGCAAAGCAGGCTGTTGCCTTTCATCTCCATATTTCTGTGATGGCAAATATAATAAGAGCAGGCATTAAATGCTAACAATGCTATATATATATATATATATATAAACACACAAGCTGCTAGGGATATAAGTGCAAATATTTGTGCTGGGATTTCAGGACAGGGTAATGAACAATATTACTCAAAATTTGTTTCATCAGAGGACATAATTTTACTTATTAAGAGTAGTATGTCTTCAAGTTGGTTAGTAAATCCAGGTAGGCATGATGCGGTGGGCAGAACAACTGCTGTATCAAAACTGAGTGCAAATGCTTCCTGCAAGGCCAATGACCTCATGTTATCTAAGCCAGTAGGTTGAACATTGAGATATGAGGCAAAATGGATAAATTCAATGAAAAACTGAAGCTGTTAACTGTGAAGCAACACAATTCTTAAATATAACAAACATCTAGAGAGTATATACCTCACTTAGCTTAGTATTTGCTGCAAGTTCTTGAAATTAAACACAACCTAGTTTCATGATGCATTCATCATATCCTCAGTGTTCTTGTTTACAATAGTTACCATCGCTAAAAAATGCTCAATTATTTAATATTTTCATGTGTTACTAACCTCTGAAAACAAAAACAAACCTATTAATAAAATTAATCAACAGTATTTCAAAATTCATAACACAGTCCCTATTTCTCAAAATGAATATCTTCTCCCAAATCATTAAATCTATGTGTTCATTTAATTGTTTTAATAATTAACCTCTGAATTTATTTTATAATTAAATGACCAATAATGATCTGCCACAGCTGACTTATCAATCTTTTTATATTTAACATTCCTAAAATGCTTCATTCTGGTTTCCAAATGATGTTTAGTTTTAACAGTATAAACCCTGTCACAATCTAAACAGCCAAAATGATAAAGGCCAAATTTTTTATAATTAGGAATTTTATCAATTTAGCAAATGTTGTACATTATATTTGTTTTAAGGAATCAAAGTTATACCATGTTCCTTAAACATTTTTGTAAATTCTTTATTAGCCCAAGGATGGTAAGTAAACTTTTTAAAATTACAATCATCTTTTATTTTCTTGAGGGTAGAAATTTCTTTAACAGCCTTTTGATATTTAAATTTCTCTATTTTTCCATGTATAAAACCTTATTAAAACCATTAATTACCACAATGTTGATAATGTGTTTATATTTTGTATTAAATTCTTGTTGAAAGGTATATTTATTAACCTATAAATTAAACTATTAAAAACAACAAATTTGTGTGAAAAAGGATTCAAACTTTTATTTTTTATGTAAAACAAAGCTTATAGTCTCCAGATATTCAAGAGCAAAATGGATAGGATATATGACAGGCATTGTTCATTTTGCAGCGCAGTTTCGATAATGCAAAAAACATATAGTAGCAGACTATGCAATTGGTTTGTGGAAAAACTGTTGAATGAAGAGGAAAGACAATTAGCACACCCAAGTGGATACATAATAAAGTACCAATTATCAAATTTTCTGCACTTATACCCCTAAGAGCCTATATATAAAATACGCAGTAAGCCTTTTGAGCTATGATATACAGTTTAAGATACTTCCATAATCAATTACATTTACAGAGATTAGTTTTTCTCCATACACACTGTCACCAGGCAATAGATTCCGTGTCACCAAAACATCTTCCTTTCCGCGAGCAATAAACACTCCTTCATGGCGATGAGGCACTATCACCACATTTTGGCCTTGTTTTAAGTCACCTGCAATTAGAACATAACATACATATTTAACTTTTCAAAATTCAGTTTTGTCAACACATTAAAAAGGGAGGATCTTAAGAATACAACATATCTGTAATTAAAAGTCCTTTGCTGTATTTTGGCATATCAACTTAATTCTTCTACACTTATATGAACCAGTAGTCCAAAAATACTCATGTGGACCTGAAGGTATAAGGGTACTTCAAAAAGAAAGTTACACATGTCCCATTCTGAGACCATTCCACAACAAGCATGACGCTTTGTCAGAACAGAGTTCATGTTCCAGAATTCCTGCAGAGTTCCACTATGCTACTGATACAAGTGCATCACAGTGTGCGAGCAAAATGACACATCAACTGGAAAGTTGATCCCAAAGTTGAAGTACACAGGATGGCACAATTCTTGTGGTCGAAATTCCAGAGAGATTCACCATGAAATTCTGTGTTATAAAGACCAAATGAAATATCACGTCTAGTCTTAGTGAAATTAAGTAAAGGCACTGTTCTCCTGCTGGACAATGCAAGACCCGACATATTGCAATGTTTTCAACTGGAGGTATGGAAGCATCCGGCATACAGTTCAGATTGTGCACAATGTGATTTCCGTCTGTTCGGCAAGCTGAAAAAATATCTGGAGGAAAACAGATTTGCTAAATATGAAAAAGTTTGCACAACAGCCCTGGAATGCCTTCGTGAGCAAGGAGCAGATTTCTGTCACTGAGGAACTGAACAATAGGTAGAATTTTCATTTTGTTGTTTAGAGAGACTTGGTGATTATAGTGGAAAATAGTGTCATGTAACTGTGCCACTTAGCAGTGTAGTGCAACATTCAGTAAGAATTACTTAGCCTGTCATAATCATGTGTAACTTATTTTTTGAAGTCCCCTGTAATTTAAACCTACCCTCAGAGATATTTGTTTTAATCTTAAAACTAAACTCCATGGCACAACAGTCTGATGCCAGGACAAGGCCTAACACTGCATCCCCCATTTCTGTTCACAGCAGGCACCATGAGTGGGGTACCGTACTGGAGCGTGGGACGTGGATAGCACCCTTAGTCCCTCCTGACAGTGAATGTGGTCTTTACATTATTATTATTATTATTATTATTATCATTATCATTATCATCATTACCATCATTACTATTATTATTATTATTATTATTATTATTATTATTATTATTATTATTATTATTATTATTATTATTATTATTATTATTATTATTATTATTATTATTACTATTACTATTACTATTACTATTACTATTACTATTACTATTACTATTACTATTACTATTACTATTACTATTACTATTACTATTACTATTACTATTACTATTACTATTACTATTACTATTACTATTACTATTACTATTACTATTACTATTACTATTACTATTACTATTACTATTACTATTACTATTACTATTACTATTACTATTACTATTACTATTACTATTACTATTACTATTACTATTACTATTACTATTACTATTACTATTACTATTACTATTACTATTACTATTACTATTACTATTACTATTACTATTACTATTACTATTACTATTACTATTACTATTACTATTACTATTACTATTACTATTACTATTACTATTACTATTACTATTACTATTACTATTACTATTACTATTACTATTACTATTACTATTACTATTACTATTACTATTACTATTACTATTACTATTACTATTACTATTACTATTACTATTACTATTACTATTACTATTACTATTACTATTACTATTACTATTACTATTACTATTACTATTACTATTACTATTACTATTACTATTACTATTACTATTACTATTACTATTACTATTACTATTACTATTACTATTACTATTACTATTACTATTACTATTACTATTACTATTACTATTACTATTACTATTACTATTACTATTACTATTACTATTACTATTACTATTACTATTACTATTACTATTACTATTATTATTATTATTATTATTATTATTATTATTATTATTATTATTATTATTATTATTGTTGTTGTTGTTGTTGTTGTTGTTATTCTGATTGTGATTATTATTATTGTTGTTGTTGTTGTTATCATTATCATTATTATTGTTATTATTATTTTTATTGTTATTATTGTTATCGTCATTCTCGTCATCATCATCATCTTGATCATTATCAAGACCACTCTCTTAGACCACCAGAAAAGTGAAAATATATGACAACAACCAGATATTTTCAATTTTACTGAATTAATATAGCAAAAAAATAACTGGTACCAACACATAACAAGACAAGAATGAATGACCACCGATTATAGCTAAACAAATGTTAGACTACAAACCAAGAGGACATAAAAATGTCGGCAGACCAAAAATAAGGTGGTTGGATGAATGCCTTTGAAGATGGAACAGGTCAATCCTTGTATATGATGGTCATCATCATTGTCATCATTATTGTTATCACCATCAATCATCATTATTAACTGGAGAAATTGTTTATACAGTTTTGTTATTCATACACATTTTCCTGCCCTCTCCTAAATTATAATTATTGTTTGGTAACAGCACTGATGCCTGATTATCTCATATTATCACATAAAATCTATCCATTTACTTACCTGAATGACGTTGGAATTTTCCTTTTCTAGGCGTTGCTCTTCCTCTGGACCATCTACGAGTGTTTTCTCTTCCCCTTCCTCTCTCACCTGCATTTACAAAGTAAAGAATGAAACAAAAACATAAGCTAAAACAAAACATTATTTTAAACTTTGTAAGAAACTATTCTACACTTTTTAAATGCTGAATCATTGTAATAAGTTCTGGATAATGAACCTTAATAATTAGATATACAATGCTGTAACTTGCAAGTAAAATTTTTAAATAATGCTGTTATATACAGTTATGATTTCTAGCAAAGTTTTAACTACAATGGTGTTGATTGTCCCAAAGAATAGGGGATTGATGGTGTCTAGATAATTGATTTTTTGGATAATTGAAAATTGGGTAGTGTTTTGAGGGGTTGGAGGAGAAATCAGGCAGAATAACCTGTGCTGCAAAACAAAGCTGTACTGCAAATTTATTTTATACACCTTAAACTACTCTCCAAAACTTTAAAATATGGCTATCAGAATACGGTACAAAATAAAGAAAGAGTTTTACTTAGGAGGAAAAATGGAAATTTGTTTTTCTTTCCTTCATTAATCCTGAGAGTTTTTTCTGCTAAATCTTGCAAACATTTTAAAGGCAGCAATTGAATAGCATCACACACATCCTATTTTCTGGACAGTCTGTGATGCATGGCACTTGCTCTGTCCTGAAAAGTAGTTTTGGCACTGTGGCATAGTTTCTGCTCAGTGCACAAATTTGAATTTATTGACAATCGTGGACTTTCGGTTAACCAACGTTTCACATAATCAACTCTCTACTGTAAACATAAATGTTGAAATATTGTGTATGTATACAGGATCATCCATGGGGGAAAATCATGGTGCAAGTTGTGCCATTAAGAAAATTTTTGAAGGGAAATAAAAATTTGGGGGCATAAAAAAAAATATGGAGTTACAAATACATTTCCTGCAACTTTAATTGAATGCTGTAATTATTATTGTTATTGACGATAACAACAACAACAACAACAACAACAACAATAATAATAATAATAATAATAATAATAATAATAATAATAATAATAATAATAATAATAATAATAATAATAATAATAGTAATAGTATTAGTAATAGTAATAATAATAGTAATAATAATAGTAGTAGTAGTAGTAGTAGTAGTAGTAGTAGTAATAATAGCAATAATAATAATAATAATAATAATAATAATAATAATAATAATAATAATAATAATAATAATAATAATAATAATAATAATAATAATAATAATAATAATAACAATAAGAACAACAATAATAATAACAATCACAATAATAAATTTGAAATATAATTTACATTATATTGTATTAGGTACATGACATGAAACAGAAAATGTTGTATATTAATATAAGAAGCAATAAATTGGTAGATTCCTGTGTCGATGTTCAGAAACAATAGGATATATTAAAATACAAAGTAACAAAATACACCACTTGCAAAATATTTTAATTTGCAACACTTCGCTGTGAATACTATGATTTCTTTTTATTGAATTTAACTTTCTAATTTTTGTCTAAGCTTTTATTGTGTATCAATAGCTACAATGGCTCGTTTGCAGAGCTTTCTAGTGGCATAAAAAAAGGAACTAAATACAGTTGAACCTGATTTATGTGTATATCAAGAGGAAGAGGGAAAATTACTTGTAACTCAGAATGATATTTTGATAATGCATCACATTTTGTTAAAAGAAAAAGCAATACAGTGGACCTACATGTTTAAAATTGTACAAACAACTGATATGTACAAAGAAAACATTATTCTGAACTTGGTCCTGCTGTAAAGAAATCAGTTAATTTGACTTTTAGATGGCAATTATTATTTATGCCAACAAGCTTACTGCTGGTGTTTTTAAACACACAAGCCATGTGTGGGCAATGTTTTAAGAGGTTGAATCAGGACTGAAAAATTCAATGCCATAGCCGAGATTTGAACCACGGGTCTTTTGACTTGTTTCACTTTTCTTCCATTAAGTGCATATACCTCATTCTGCAAACATATTAATGAACTTAGAGCTCTTTTACTACAACTTTTCACATTGACATAATTCCTACATGTATTTATTGTGCTTAGCACTTCACTTTAGGTATTTCAAGATTTGAGTCATTATCCCCATTAATGTCTGTGTCGCTTGAAGCTGGTCCGCTTTCTTGATCATCACTATGTTTTTGGCACACACCAGCAATAATCTCCTCATCATTTAGTTCCCCACATAATGAACACCAGATACTGAAAATGTTTATCTTTACGTCTCGTTTGTTGCTACGACATTGTTGCACCTAAAGCCGCCTGCTCAGTATAAGTCGTTGCCATCAGAGATAAGGAAAATTGCCTCCAGCCACTTTTAAGATAGCATATGCCATATGCTCATTATAATTATATAAAACTCAGTTGTATTTCTTCTTCTTCAACTTTCCCTTGTGCCTCATGGCACCGGGCTTTATGGATATACTTATACTCCTATCGCTCCTGTGCCATTCTCCTTAGTTCAACCATTCCTTTTCCTCTTCTTTCTGCCACATATCTAACATGACTCCCATTCCAACCTCAGTCTTCTCCTTCTTCTTTTCCTCAGAGTTCTTGCTTCAAATATCTTGTCTTGTTCAGTTGTATTTCACTGAACTTTAATCATATAGCAGCAAATTAGGTATAAATGCATTATGCACAAATAAGGTTCTATTAAGACATTTCTAAATTACATTTTGCCAGGATCTACAAAAATTTTCACATAAATATGAATTACTAGAATTGGATTACACACAAAGCAGGTTCAACTGTAGTTAAATTAAGTTCTCAGTAAAAATTGGGAGAAGGGTGATTATTTTTTGGGGGGATGGGCATATGGTATATATATATATATATAGGACGTATAGGAGGACGTATAATGTCCTCCATGGTTTGATACACGTAAGACGCACCTTGGGCTGTCCTCAGCTTGCTAACACTTCTCAGCCTCAGGGGTAAGATGCTAGCCTCTGGTTCCTAAGGTCGCGGGTTCAAACCAGGCAGAGGGTGATGGGCTTTTTTCGGGCTTAAAAATCCTCCCAGGCTTGCTTCGGAAGGGAAGTAACGCCGGTGGTCCTGCGTCGTAGATTTATGGCACGTAAATATATATGGGCATGGGGTATATGACTGAATTTGTGCTTTTATGTGTAAGACATTTCCAACCATTGCAATTTTCATCTTCAATTTCTCAATCCAATTAAAGATGATATTCAGAAAGTTGTTTTGGGAATTATTGAGGAATATTGTAAAATAGAAAGGAACAATACAGATCCACTGCAATTTTGACTGTTGTAAAACATAATGTTTAATTATGTTTCTAAAGTAATCAACATTAGTGTCATTACTGTTATACTCATTCATCTGCTAATGCATGAAAGTAATGTAACCGAATGAGAATTACACTTGACTTCATAAGTGGTACAGTTTTTCACAGAACCTTCTGCCCAAACTGTTAATTCAGATAGGAGCGCCATCAAAAAATTGAACGCCGGGGATACTCAATCTGGAAGCTTTAAGAGATCCCATTGCATTACGCCAGCTGCCATCTGGTTTGTTCGCCCTTCATATTCTCTCCTCGCTTGCTCCTGGAACCTTGATAGTCTTGGCTGTAGTGCTGAAATCCCACTCCACTTCTAGGCCTTACTTTTACTATTGCATTAAATATTAGGTTTATGTTAATATTTTTGTTGATGGGTGGACAGTGACATATGCTACAGAACACTGTAAAAATAGCACTAAAATTATGCTATTTCTCTTTGAATGTGAGCCATGATGCAAACAAAACGGACGTATAATGTCTTCCGTGCTTTGGTACACGTAAGACACACCTTGGGCTATCCTCAGCTTGCTAACACTTCTCAGCCTCAGGGTTAACATGCTAGCCTCTGGTTCCTAAGGTCGCGGGTTCAAACCAGGCGGAGGGTGATGGGCTTTTTTCGGGCGTAAAAATCCTCCCAGGCTTACTTCGGAAGGGAAGTAACGCCGGTGGTCCCGCGTCGTAGATTTACGGCACGTAAAAGAACCTCAAGCCTGATAAAGATACCTCTGAACAAAATCAAGCGATCTTTCACCACCAATACAGAAAAGGTAAAACCTTACATGGTAACTTAGGAATAGGAGAGATACGGAGGGTTCGGCACTGAAGGAAGGCTTGTTGTACCTATGCCCTCAAAGGGCATCCCCGGAAGGAAGGATGAAGCGAGAAGAGACACTGGGTGGCCAGATCCAGACTAGAGGTACAGAAATTGACAGAGGTCCCTTAGGTTTATCAAGTTTGACGACACCTCGAGGTCTTTAGGTCTTCCGGGCCTGCCGGGGCGGGGTAGGATCCAACACCTCCATATGCTGTCCCCCTAACGGGATCCCACAGACGAGGAACAGAAAGAATTTCTTTGTGCATATCATCCCTGCCAAGATCCACGTAACACCTTCGCTGACACATGCGACCCTGAAAGAACCAATGGGAGGAACGATAAATGAAATAGAAGAACGGGAAATTCGGGGGATGTAATTATCCCTCCCAACAGTCACCTAGTGACATGGGAAAACCCTCCCCCCCAAAAAAAAAAAAAAAAACAAAAAAAAAAAACAATGGGTTAGGAAGGTCGGTCACAGGAATCGAACCCATCACCACCCAAATGCGAGCCTCGTACGTTATCGCTTGGTTCAGGTAACCTATTCCAACCGAGATTTGAACTCAGAACTCTTGAAGGTGAGGCATATATCACCGATATAATTGTGAAACTATGGTAGGAAATATCATTTGCTTGACTTTCTGGTTAAGTCACACAAACACGATGAAAGGTTAACTTATGGGGGGGGGGGGGGCTTAACTATTTAGTACTGAATGCTTGCGAATATTCTTCCTCGCTGATTAATCTGTAAGACTTGCTCAATTCACAAACTGAATAAATCTAAAGAAATACGGGGCTCTAATGGCCTAGCTGTCCACGGGCCCCTAAACCCTACTCACTCACTCTAAAGAAATACGAAATACGGATAACCCAAAAGCGTACTGTGGTACAAATGCAATTATTGTTTAAAATCATTTAGCTGCTGTCCAATATCACATAAGAATATGGCAAATGTTATGTTTCATTCTTCCAAAAGCATGCCTACATCTTGCTTAAAATTGCTTATGGTGGATTCCTAGTCAGATGTATTCTTAAGGAGGTAATGGCTTTTCCCCACGTGGTCCTTAACCAAAGAATTCAAGGCTTATTATGGATACATATAATTAATATAAAAAACATACCACGCGTGTTCATTTTAAAGATTACACTAATTCACTTCGGCACTAGGAGAATATAGAACAACACTGATGTACGTATGTTCTGCTACTTATTGCCCAAGACAACAATTACCAAACAAATGCGCAGTAAAACATGGTACCCGATGTTCTGTGATGGTGCCTATACATATATACATACATACATGTTTATCATAAAGTACTTCGTCCATTGTGCTGACTAAGAAGTAAAGGCCTAAAGCGTATATTGTTTTTTCAAGCAGGTATTCAAAATGAAAAAAGGGGGTTTCGTACACTTCTTTCTTTCTTTTCTTTTTTTTTTTTTTTTTTTTTTTCTTCTTTAATTTACATAATTGTTTTAAGCTTGCAAACCCTATTGCAATGCTAGCTATGTTCTGTGTAACAAACCCCTCACAATTCGCGCAATATAACCAAATTACAGTTAATCTTATCACCTATATGTATCACAAATTCGCCCATAAAAACCAGAAAATCTATGAATTTGCTGTTATACTCAGACTCGTCCCGATATTCCTTCCTATTTCTCATGAAGCCAACCATTTCAGCGACTTTCCCCCTTGATTGTATACTTCAGCTCGTATCGGAATAGCATGTTCGGGGCTTAACCTCCAAAGACGGGAGGCTAAGCCGGGGACACTAGGTATATAACTTACTTTATTATGTATCGGTTGCGATACTCGATTTATTCTTTCTTTATTATTCCCACCTTCCCCCAACCCTGAGGCATTATATAGGCAACATCTGACATTCCCTGATCTATTGATCCATTTTTGAGGAGAGGTTTTAGCCTCCAACAGCGAGATATACCTACAGTATTTACGTATTGAATGTGATTTTAAATATAAAAATCAATCTTTTCGGGTTCCAAGGAAATGACATTTTTATGAATTTGGTAGAATGTGATACCTTAATTTTACGTTCATCCTCTTTTATTTTTCTGCTCTATTTTTGTTATCATCATCATCAGCAGCAGCAGCAGCATCATCATCATTATCGTCGTCATCATCATCATCATCATCATCAGTTAAAGAGCATATGTAAGTTAACTATTAATACCATTGCTGGCACTTCTCTAGTTACCTTGGTGCATGCGAGAACGTGGGAGATCTCACAATACCGGAGTACTTGCACCAACCAGGTTGACAAAAGGTCAACCTGGTTTAATGGTTTACTGTGGTTTAATGGATTACTGTGTGTAGGTGAATGAAAATAGGCTACGATAAGTACAATTACAGTGAAGTCACACGAGCATGCATTTGGATAATATAGATATGTGGTGTAATGGTGAAATGCTGCGATGTCCCCACGTGTGTTATAGTGAGGCTATTTGGATACGTTCATGTGAAAGTAAAGACGGACTTGCACAATTACATGCAATTTATCTGTATGGTCCATTCACTTCCCTTACTATGCTTGAATCAAGTTTGTCTGTTGTGACAGTTCGTTCGGCATGCTTTCCGCGCATGTTGGAGCGGTCTGTTGTCATGGCAACCAGGTTTAACCTTGAAGTAGCCAATAGTTTCGTTTTTGTCGTGTGCCTGTAACGCTTCATTGTAATTTATCATAGGATCGAAATTTTGGATTCTTAATTCTATCCACCTCCATTCTCTATATTCACTACCCCTAATTTATCCACTTACAATGCTGGCACACGGGATACAGCAGGACAGCCGGAAGGTTGGCAGCACTTGTCGGCTGTCAAAACGTGGTCAGGATAAAAAGAAAAAACGTCAGAAACTATAATGTGAAGCATGATGTTAGTAGCCACAACAAGCAGCAGAATGATGATAATGGTAATATGTTAATGAAAACAGGTATCTATGTTGTGCTGCTTTAGTAGGGAAGTAACTGTGTTTATGATACAAATATTTATTTGTGCTGGGGTGCGCCTTCGGAAGTACGCCCGGATTTCGAATTTAAGTATCTTAATTTCCTGGAAAACTAAGCTATTTTGTTGTTGGCTATAATTCTTTATATTTTAGGTGTATTACAGTAATAATCAAAAGTATATAAGTAACGTTACATAAGAAAATTCTCAGGTTAATATTGTTCAATTGTTGATTACGTGTGTTGCTACCAGTTGTGCAATAATTGAGTGCAAGTTTATGCTACATGTGTGAGCTAAGCGATGTTAAGTATTTTCCTTAATACGTCATGTTAACTCATATTTTTAATTTTCAATAGTGTGATCAGTAAACCTTGACACTTCGGATGTAAAGGACCTTTCTTAAGGAATACGCCTACCCTAATTGTTATCATCATACATACTGGTGAGTACAAATTTAACATTGAAGGGGCTTAACTCGTTTAGTGCATAATGCATAATCAGGCTAAACTATTATACTGTGATCATTTATAAAAAGTGGAGAAAATTGAAAAAAAAAATTTGTCTTAATGTCGGTGTGAGTTATACCTTCAGTGGTTGTCAAAATGACATCAGCGCCACCAGTGTGTTGGAATTTCCTCCCGCAGGAGCTCTTATACATGACAATGAATCTACTGATAAGGGGTTGTTGCTTTTAATTACTTTTAAACTACATTGGCATGGGCTGGGTTTGAACTCGCAACCTAATCAGCTGAATCATCCAGACTGACAGAAATAGGTGAGATACTGTGATATAAATATCTGCTTATTGAAAACGGGAGTAGATGTTGCTTATCTGATCACACATGGTACTATAGTCCCATTCATATGCATATGCCAACCTAGGCGTTGTAACACAGGTCAAATTTCGATAACACAGGACTGTCATACCTGTTCATATAAGCATACTAACCTAGGTGTCATAACCTAACATGCGCAAAATTTTGATAACACAGAACTTTGACATCTGGTTAATATACACACTGTAAGCTAGGTGTTCTAGTCCAATATGGGCTAAATATCATCCCATTCACATACACAGACTAACCAATTGTAGCCTAAGTGTTGTCATCTGTGAATAAAGATTGGACAAAATTTAATGCAGGTATGATAGCTTTTCTCATAATTATATTATGAAAACCAAAATATAATGTTTAATTTGAACCTTGTTTTTTGTTACCTATTGTGTAATTGAAATTAGTTTATTGATTGCTAAATACAAATTTTACATTTTCGGCTGCCCCTGAACTTGGATACCAGCCTCCCATCTGCAGTTAATGTAGGACTAGGTTTCAAATCTTAGGCATCAGCATGGGGAGAAGCTAGTAAATCTTATGCCCAAACTTCTATTTACGGATTCCATGAAAATGGTTTATGTGGCATTAGAGTACAATAAAAGTGACTAGCATATTTGCCATAGTTGAAAAGGGTATCAGTATTGTATTTGAGTGACACATTTGTTGCCAATTTTGGTTGCATTTGTTATAACAATGTCTACTGAAAGTTTTGGGTGTATTACACTTGAAATATACTGCATAGTAGAAAATAGTATACTTTAAAACAATTTATTAGCTGTATTTGGATTTACTTATTTTCATATGTAAAGAAGAGTAAGACGCCTAAATTAGCATATTTTTTAAACATAGTGTTAAATGTGTTAAATATTCTGATTTATTCCAATCTGAAATTTAGATAATTTTCATTACAAGCATTGGTTATGATGTTGGAGGCAATATATGAGGGCAATCCAGAAAGTAACCTTTGTTGTCGGGTAGCGTGGGATATAGTGATGCTATTTTTACATCACTGTACAGTGTGATTCAATGCATTTTCGGCCGCACTAGTGAAAATGTGAAGCTGCTTCATGTTCAGTCATAATAACCTTGCATCATGAGTGCCACACTAGAAAATCCCTGTCAAATACAAGGTACGTGGCGTTATAAGATCTTTAAAACATTTAGGCAAGCAATTCTAAATTACCATTGCGGTATACGAACAGCCAGTATTAAGCTTTTGCATGACAACGCATGACTTCTCAGTACTCAAAACACTCAGGAACCTTTCAATAAATTTAAATGTGATAGTTTGCTCATCCCCCATACAGCTTCATGATGAGTGGTTTTCATCTTATCAACTGCATGAAGTGTTTTAAAACTTATTTTTTATAGGATTTTTAAAGAAGTTTTATAACATCACGCACCTCACATTTGGTGCAATTTCTAAACATAGCATTTATTTTGTAATGTTATGATGAGAAAATACGCAGCAATGCGATATTCTCACCATTGCCGCTGATGATTACTGAATTATTCTGCACAGCAATGTAAAAACAGCAGCACTATCTCCAATACTTCCAGCACTCCATGACAATGGAGGTTACTTTCTGGATTGCCCTCATAGCTCGCCTCGACAATAGATAAACAAAATCATATTATTATGTATCATTTTTATTTATAAGCTAAAATACCATTTTGTAGGTGGTTATATTATTTTCCTTGTTTATATGGTGCCCAGAGCTATATAGTGTGATTGTTATAAGATGATGAGCTGGCAGAAGCAAATTTATTATTTTGATCATAGGTGTTGGATAGTACAAATCTTCATTTGTATGGTATGCATCAGAAAGTTTTATCATTTATGACTGCAGTCATTCTAAAACTAAAACCTTTACAAATGTTGAGAAATGTAATTTGTTAATATGTCAAATTAATGTACTGTATGTTTACAATTAACAGCCTACATTTGTATCTGCTTGTCCTAAAACAGTCCTTGTTCTCCCATCTGTATGGTTTTAATTCCAATTCCCTCTCAAATTAACTGCCTCTCATAATCCTCTTTGACTCCAAATATAATAATATTCCTTGTCATTGATTTAAGAATATACAAACAGGTTCAAGATTTCAGGTGGATTTATTATGTTTATACACTCTTTAACTTGATCATGTGTGATTTATAATAATGAAGGGAGTTAGTCTGATTTTTAAAAGAGGATACATGATATGTCAAGCGATGAGGAGTAAAGGGTAAGAGGGGAAGGCTGTTGCTGTGGAAACATAAACAAAGGTTGCCACATTGGTTACACTGATGAATCATGTACTCCTCAGATCAGTTATTGCTAGTTATTTGCGAGAAACTGACCTTGCTTTGGCGTTCAGAGGTGTTGTAGGTTGTTAGCTACTTTGTTAAAATACCTAATTGTGGAAGCAATAATTGGTGGTGTACATGTAGACCTAAGATTCATTGCCCAAGAGAAAGATCAACTTCCAGTCGGAGTGTTACATTGCACAGTTAAGCTAGAGAATTTGTCTGTTCTCTTATAGAATTCTTCAAAAGGGAAGAGGAGAATATGCTCCTTCACAATATACTTCTTATTCCTTTCAACCAAATGAGAAAAACTGCACATGTTCTTAAAATAAGTGAGGTGACTGTTTCTAAAATCTCATCATAAGAAGGCTGCACAGGTATAGCTATTGCACAGAAAGGAGTGTCCTATAATACATAAGCACCTTTCTTTTGTTAAAGGAGCAGGATTTTTGAGGGAACCCTTAGTTCTTTGGATAAAACCCTCCGTGATTTGGGACTGAAATTCAATATACATATATATATATATATATATTGGTTGTCTCAAAATTAGACCGACAAACTTTGGGAGCTGATAGATAACATTATTTTAAACAGTTTTAGTTAAGGAACGTTTTTCGCTGTGGTGCTTCGTTTAAGCACTAGACAAGTTAATGTCGTAGATTACTACCTCCCACCCAGTTGAAGTACTTATAGTAAAGTTGTTGTTGGTGTTTTCTAGTACCTTGCATCTGGCAATGAAGCCATTAGCATTCGTGCTTTCCAATACTTTTGAACTGTAGTTTCTTCTGATCTTAATGCTTCACAGGTCTTCAAGTGGTCTTCGTTCATTTCTGCTGGATCGTTACACAGGACACATATTGGTGAAGCTGAGATACCTATTCTGTAGAGATGACTTGCTAAGCAGTCGTGATTTGTCAATAGTCGGAAGGCTGCAACCGCTGTTTTCCTTGGTCTCTGGGGGATTAATCTGGGTTGGAAAGTAGTGTAATCCATTTTTTATCTTTGGCATTTGTTTCTATTTCTTGTAGGTATGAATGAGAAAATTTTTTAATGATCAAGCGTTTTATTGAGGAATATGAGAAATTGAATTTACGACTTTTGTTTTATTGTTGTGCCTTTCTTTGCAAGTGAGTCTGCAGCTTCGTTCCCCATGACTCCACAGTGTGCTGGAATCCATTGGAGATGAACAGTCTTATTATTTTTAAGAATTCAACAATGGAATGCAGGAGGCATGTCCCAGCCTAAAAAACAAGAGCTAATGAAAATATTAAAAGACGAAGATACAGATGTCTTCACAGTACAAGAAGCCAATATATCAGAAGAACAGGAAATATGTTGTTGTTTTCTAGTGCCTTGCATCTGGCAATGAAGCCATTAGCATTCGTGCTTTCCAATACTTTTGAACTGTAGTTTCTTCAGAACAGGAAATATACCTACTTTGAAATGGATCAGTACACTACACATATACTTCCAAAGGCTCATCAAATAGCAAGTGGTATTCTTACAGGAATTAAAAGAAATATGAAAGCTACTATCCAAATCCAAAAAACAATGGAAGAACAAGATAAATCAGAAATAGTTAAAATTGAAGTATGGAAAAGTAACTACCACTATAGAATTTACAGTATCTACAATCCTCCTGACAATACACTTATAGTAAAGTCAACAATGCAAATTACTATTGCATTTATATTAGTAAGGCACACAATCTTAATCCAAGAAACAAACACAGAACACATAAACAACGCACAGACATCTCATTGTTTATAGTTACACACAGCATTACTTTTAAAAGTAAATGTTGGAGCACATGCCCATTGCAGTTAACACAAAGAGTGCATCGGCATGCCCTATTCTGCCGTATTCTTGCAAAGACACCATCCATTTCTCTGGTTTAAAGTGTGCTAGTCTAATTTTGAATAGTAAAGCTTTGATTAACTGTAAACAATGAGATGTTTGTGTTTTGTTTATGTGTTGTGTATTTGTTTCTTGAATTAAGATTATGTGCCTTACTAAGATAAGTGCAACACTAATTTCCATTGTTGATTTTGCCATACATACTTAAACTAGGTGGGAGGCAGTAATCTATGAAATTAACTCGCCTAGTGCTTAAAGTGCTGCAGCAAAAAACTTTAATTAACAAAAAGTGTTTAAAACAATGTTATCTATCAGCTCCCAAAGTTTGTCGGTCTAATTTTGGGATACCTATATATAGGGTGTTTCGAAACAACACCGAACAAATATATAGAAGTAGTTGATCAGCTTCTATGTGACACGTGTAGATAGTTTTTACCACCTTTATAGTTGCATAAAAAATACACTCCAGAATGAGTGTGGATTAGGCAGTGACAGGAACAAGGTTGCGTGCCTTATGTTATCGGAGGTAGCGCAGGTAGATGACACACCGTGAGGTTTGCTCATCGGTGGTTCCTGTGCTGCCTAATCACAAAATAATGTAATATTTAATGCTGCATAAAATTATTCCTAAAAGAATTTCGAAGCTGCAACACCAAAATTCGAACTAGTTAAGTTATAAACTACGAAATGGTTATATTTGTTCAGTATTGTTTTGAAACAGCCTGTATATGTATATATACACACATCAGTGAAGAAAATAATATAGTTGGTTGAAACTTGTGCAAATCCTGACCATAGCATGTGAAAGGGCTGGACTGACATTGCACTTGAAAGTACCATAAGAGTCCCTATTATGAGACAGAGAGAGATTCCACTGTAAGTTAGGCAGTCAGAATCACAACTGTGAAGACGCAGTGAATTCATACTGAGAACACATTACATTTTTCATATTAAGAACAAATTACTTTTGTACTGAAGATAGGTTGTTATGGATTATATCTGTATGTTTTCGCTACCATGAGATAAATCTGAACGCTTGTTTATATGTTCCAAGTTTTGAGAGTTAAAGAGAGGGGTATGCGTAACTTGGTATCTGCTTCAGGACAAAACTGCAGCTCTCCACATGGAGAAGCTGACGGCTGTCATTATCTTCTTTTAAAACTCAGACTGTAGGATAAATGGCCATTGTCTTTGTTACACTTGAGTAAAATTTGATTGTTATCTTGTTTCAGGGTATAATGCAGCTGCAGCCTTTACCATTGCAAACTCTGTGTTTGGAGGCGTTTGTCAATCATATAATTAATCTGTTGAAAAAACTCAACAGCTCTTCAGCAACTGCAATTTGTGAAAATATAAAGGATCTTATACATAAGGTTTCTCATGTATTTGCAGATGTAGTAACAAAGAAGCTGCTTGAGAGGATAAGCAGGCTCCATCACCATTGTACCCGCACTAGAATAAAGCAAGAGTTACTCCAAGCAATCATACATCCCAAAGTTACACAGTTACGTATAAACTTTCATGATTTTTATTCCAACAGTATTGAAGAGGATGCCAACAGGGATATTGCTGTCTTTGTGTGGGATAATATAATTAATAGACTAACATCCTTAACTAGATTGTATGTCAGTGATAAAAATAATGGCTATATACCAGGAATAATCCCAAACCAAATAGTGGCAATAGATGTTGCTCACTGTGATCATCTGTTAACAATAATTGCAGATTCATGCCCTGCATTGAAGGAACTTCATGTTAGGAATTTTAAAGCAACTTCAGCAAGCATTCAATCACTTCAGAGATTTTTGGTCCTGGAGGAACTTAATATAATAAATACTGCATGCCACTTGAGATGTTATGGAATTGATAAAGAAGAGTTTAACCACTTCATAACACATTTATCCACATGCCTGAAGACTTTCAGCTGCAGTGCTGTTAAAGTTAGTGATATCAATCACCTTGCTAAACCACAACTATATCCAGATCTCTCATCATTAACAGTTTTTGGATTGAGAGTTGATGCAGCTTTCTCATCGCATTTTGTGAGTCTTACGGAATTGTATCTTTGGGGAGTGGAGATATACCATAGTCCTATTCTAAATGCCATAGGACACCAGCTAAGGACATTGTCGCTTCATGTATGTGTAGTTGGGAGTCTCTCACATCTTGCTCGGCATTGTCCTTCATTAGAGAACCTCTCACTGAAGCGTGTTCGATATTTTGGCCCTTATGAACATGCAGAGCCAGAATTTACTTCATTGAAGACAGTCCATTTAGAATGTAACCACTTTTGTAGTTGGTGTCTGCTAACAAAGTCTCATAAACTTAACAGCATGACATTACGTTATTTTACTAGAGATGAGGAAACCAGCTGCCTAAACAGATGTCTAAGAATTAATCAGTTTCCTAACCTAGAAGTATATAATGCTTGTAATTCAAGGGCAGATGAAGCTCTTTCTGGACTTCTGAATGTGTGTTCGACTATTAAAGTAGTTAAAGGTGTAAAGAAATCAAGTTTAATAGAGGATATCAAAATGGTTTATCCATGGGTTCGTTTCTTTTGCTGAGTTTTGCTTCATTTTTAACATGAAATTAATTATAGTTCCTCAGTTTAGCCTCTCAGCAGAATTTAACATTCGATATTGGAAAGTTGAATGCAAAATAAGTTCTCCATTTCCTAGCATATTGAAAAATGCATGTATACTTGAATTTCACTTACATGTTATTCACTTCCATTTCGTAGTAATATGTCATTTTTTCTCAGTTCTGTGTGTTTATGTTCCCATGTATTTATGCTGAGTTAAGATGTATTGTGTATGGTTTCTGTATATCGCTGCATGTGTGTTGAAATCAAAGAAAATTTAATGATATATTTTTTTTCAAACCAGAGTAAAGCATCCGTACTCTGATCCTTTTTTAGTTTGAATAATAAATAACACTATTGGTTTGCGTTGAAGTTCTCTAAATAGTGTTCAATGTCTATTATATGTTTCTTATTTATTGCTTTTTTTTTATACTTATGTTACATAGTAAGTTTGGGTAATGCACTACAAGGGCTGTTCAATAAGTACCCTTGCTACGAATGAAAATCTCAATTTTTTTTAACACAAATTATTTATGTTTCAAAATAATCCCCTTTTAGAGATACACACTTCTCTCGACGTTCCTGCCTAACCTCCTCAAAAAATAGGATTGTCAAGCTCTGCAAAATACGGCTCTTGTCTTGATGATGACCTCTTTATTTTGTCTAAATTTTGTTCCCGCAAGCTATTTCTTCATATTTGGGAACAAGAAGAAATCACAAGAAACTAGGTCAGGAAAATATGGGGGTGCAGCAGTAATTCTCAACACAATTCATAGCTAAATAAGAAAAATTAAGGTATTAACAGTGAAGCAACAAGATTCTAAAGTAAGAACAAATTAGAAACTAAAAACTTCACTTATCTTAGTAATGTTGCATGTTCTTTTTGCACAAACTGACCCAGGGTTTCAAGTTGCTTCCAACTCATTCTCAAAGCTATAGTTTTTAGTTTCTAATTTGTTCTTACTTTAGGACAATTCATAGCGTTTGGTGGCATCAGCACCGAATGTGCTGGTGTGTTGCATGGTGAAACAACACTTTCCTTGTATAATAATTGTTCTAACATACACAAACCATCTGGAGGCAAATTTTGAAAGGTAGAATCAGAACTGAAAAATTCAATGCCATGGTTGGGATTTGAAGCATGGATAAGAAAACCTTAAAGCCTGGACTTCAGTACTTATTGTAAGTTGCCATTGGGTATATAGTCTTGAATTTGAGATTTCCTTGTGGTCTGGCAGAAAAATGCAAATCAGTTGGGGAATTTGTTCTAATGGCATGTTCCCATGGTAGCTCTGTGGTTAAGAGCAGCTGCACATAGTGCAAAAGATTTGTGGTTTAAATCTGTGTCAAGACATTGAACTTTTCAGTTAATATTGCATATTTGCTAAAATACGTCATTGCTTTTCATGCACATTTATTACTATATTGTGTAAGTATTAAAAATACACCTTTAGGAACAGTAAGTGACACTCATAATATGGTATTTATATGTTGTTGTTAGCTAATGCTGGATTTCTGACAATGAAGTCATTAATCCTCTTGCTCTCCAATATTTTTCACTGATGGATGGGGCACTAGAAGTGGCCGGGCATATTTGAAGGTGGTCTCGATCCATTTCCTCTTGCAGATCACATAGAGGACAGAGTGGTGAAGAATATATCCCAATTCTGTTTAAATGTTTTGCCAGACAATCATGTCCTGTAATCAACCTGAAGGTTGCAACTGCTGTTTTTCGAGGATACTCAGGAATTACTGTTTGAATGTTTGGTAGTTCCCATCTTTTATTCTTTGATTTTTCATAGTAATATTTTGCAACAATTTTTTTTGAATTCAGAGTTGACTAATCTTTTAGCTGCATAAAATGGTAGATTAACTATAGATTTTTGTACACCGCTGGTACTCTTTTTTGCAAGAAAATCAGATTTCTCATTACCACTCAGTGCACAGTGAGCTGGTATCCATTGGAAGACTAGGTGTTTTTGAAGTGCTGTTAGATGGCTAAGCATCTTCCAACATTCTATAATTGTTTGGTTTTTTGGTGACAACTTGGAAGTAATTGCTATAATTGCCACCCTGGAATCTGAGAGAATAACTGCTTGCTGAAAATGTGAAATTCTATACAGAAGATTTTGTAGGGCCATTCGAATTGCTTCAATTTCTCCATCAAAGTTTGTAGTTCCATAACTTAAAGATTTGTAATAGGAAAAGAGGTGACATGTGACTCCAGCACCTGCTCCATCTTGGTTTGATATCAATGATCCATCAGTATAAATATAGAGCCACTCATGTTCTGGAAATCTAGTATGGATTGTTTGTAATGCCAATAATTTTAGAACACTAGTTGGAGTATCTCTTTTTTTAACTTCTTCTGTCAGGTGTAAATAATATGTGATGTCTAATGTATGTGTTGGATTGACTTTAGATATGAAGTTTTCCTTTGAATTAGGAAGGTGTACATCCTTCTTGATGTCTTGAATTTTGGAAAGAAAGCTCTCCTGCGTCTTTAGTGGTATTTATATGTATACTTGTCTATAATATCCACTTAATTGATGCAAGGTGCAACATTTTGATGAAGCAAAGTAAATGATGGGAACGCAGTTCACCCAAGGCGTCATGGGAGAGTTCCTCTCCTGTTCAATCCTTCCCACCCCTGTTAAGCTATTGTCAACTCCATGCATAAGCCTCAATTTAATCAGTTATGCATTACTTTAGTTGTCTCTCTTTGAAATTGTATAACTGTAGTTACAATGTAATTTGCTTATTATTGTGATTACTATTGTAGTGGTGTATCATAACAAAGGATAAATATGTATATGAACTAGCCAAAGACAGCAGTTCAAGGAAAATATAACGTATATTATAGGAATTGTGTAATGGTAAGGACCTTAACAGTGATAAGTTTAGAGAAAGAATAAATGAAATATAAAAATTCTGTAATGAATGGAGAATTAATAACTCCAAAGTTATGATTTTAAAACAGGTATGAAGCTAAGGAAAGACAAGCAGTGTATTTGGTTGGGAAGAAGCTGGAAGTGGTCAAAGATTTTGGTTATTGAGGGGTGAGACTGAGTAATAATGGAAATTGCGAGGCTCACTGTAGAAAGGTGGTGGCAAAAAGCAAAGTGGCTGTGATAAATGTTAGAACATGTAAATATAAATTGGAAATGTACAGAAAATGAGTGGAGAGCATATGATGAAAGCAAGAATGTTATATGGAATGGAAATAGGGTGAGGACCAGAATCACTGGATATTTTGCGAGAAACTACTAGGACTACTACAGTTGGCCCAAGCAGAAGTCACTTTATTAGAATTAGAAAACACGATAAGGAAAGGTATAGTGCTAGACAGACTGGTAAAATTTTGTGATGTTAATTGACAAAGAAAGAGAGAGATATAAAAATGTGTGTGATTCAGCAAAATAGTTTAAAAGATGAGAATAGTTGGAAAGCAGGCTTGAAAAAAGTTTTGGGAAAGTTAAAAATGAAAGACATATGGTTCAAGGTGAAAGGAATGGTCCAGGTTTTTGGAAACAAGTGAGAGAAAGAGTAGAGGATATTGAAAGAGAGGAGATATGGAGAAGTATAGAAAATACAAAAAGTCTTCAAAATTTTACAGAAAAATTAAAAGAGGAATAGGGTAGAAAAATATCTGTAGATCAGTGTAATAATTGGTGTTTACAAGATACTACCCAATGTATCTAGCAGTGTGCAGTTGATATAATCTGGTCTTTTCTTCCAGTCGGTCGAGGGAGGGGTGGAATGCATTGCTGTGCTGAGTTCAAAAGGGGTAACAGAAATTGTGACCAGTAAGGCAGTTCCATTTACCCTGACCACTCCTCACTTGCCACATCTTCCACCTCTCAAGCTATTTATGTCATAGGAAGGCATTTTACATTATCCTATTCTCAAAGCAGTACAGGGATTGGGTAGTATTTTACGAACTCTGGTAATAACAAACAAAAAGATTAGCTTGGATGAGAATGGGAAGGATGTTCTTAAGTGGTCTAAGAGGAAATGAAAAAGGAATATCTGTATTTTGTTAAGCTGAAAGTATAAAACATTATCTGAGTATGAAAATTTAAAAGATGGAGAGAGAAAATATGGTACAAGAAATGGAACAATATGGGGATAATTTAGTCACATTGAAAATTTTAACAAGTAAGCAGGAAGAGAGAAATAAGAATATAGAGGATTTTCTAATAAAAGTAAAGGAAGATAAAATGAATTATACAACAGGTTTATTAAAGGGAAGCAAATGATGAACAGCAGTGCTGAGGGGCAGGGAGTCATGTTGACTGTAACACAAAGACAGGTATCAGGCATGTGCAATATTAAAGGAGAAATTTGTAAATATGTATGAAGATTGTAAATTGTAAGCAGAAATTGTATAATAAATTCAATTCATGTTACAAGAATCACTTGTAAATAACTTATTACACAATAAATACCAACTGAAGTGTAAAGCAAATATGAATGACATGCAATCCGCAGCAGGGAGGTGGGGTGTTGTAAATTTCAACACTTCATAGCAGAGTACAATTGCAAATCTATATAGGTTAATAAGTAATACCCTTTCAGCATTTTTGTGGCCGACATACCAACCAAGAAGCAACTTAATATAGCCCAGTATGTTGACGTGTTGCTGTATTGTACAAATAAACACATTCCAGGGATACAAGTTAAACGGTTAGAGAGTACAAGGCAATAGCAGAAGCAAAAATGTTATATGGGATAGAAATATGCAGATGTGAAGAAGGGTGGTTAGGGATGGATTTAATACTCCGAAGTTTTTGTCGCTTGATTTTAGGGTTACCAAGGGTTACTGTTAGAATTAGGGAGACCAGGAAGTATAGGGTTAATTATTGAAAGATTCTTAAAATATTGGTATCGGGTAAGAGTGTTAGTAGATCAGAATTTAGTAAAACAGTGTATGATAATGCAAGAAAAAAAAAAGCACCGGATAGTTGGCATTGTACAGACAAAGAGATTGGGGCAGGGAGAAATATATTGATGTGTGTAATAAATTGGAAAGGGAAGGGTGGGCATGGTTTAGATATGGGATAATAGGATTGAGGGGTATGAAACAGGGAATGGACCTGCAGAAGTGCCCTATGTGTGGAGAAATAGAAAAGGATTTGCACTTTGTTATGCACTGTGAAAGGACTAAAGTATGGAGGGAAAAATGGGTACCGGCTAGTTGGGCAAAGTACCAAGAGAAGTATTAGGGATGAAAATAGGAAAGCTAAACAATACTGAGGTGATTAGAAAGTTAGGAGAGTGGTTGGGAAGGACAGAAGAAAAATGCAAGAGAAGCATAGGGAGAATGACTTGGAAGATGAAAAGGATGCCCAGAAGGTAATTTAGTTATAGTTAATTCTGTGTTAGGAGTTCAAATAGAGGGACCTGGTGTATAATATAGTGGTTAATCGCTGTGTTTATATATATATTTGCACTAAGGTCAACTCAAAGATTGTACTTTGTGAATTATTTCACTTTTGTATGGTAAATTTATTGTTATTTTGGGGGGAATTGTTGATGGAATTCTTTTGTTTTTGTTTATTATCAGAAGAAAAGAGGTAACCAAAGTAAAGTTATGTACATACATTTGTGATGCCAAGCTGAAATAAATTACAAATAAACACCCACGCAGAACCTTCCTCCCCATTCAGATACACTTCCGCCTCCTCTAAGCATGGTGCAGGCATTTGCGATTGTCCATAAACCTGGAGAAAAGCCCCACCATTCTCTTCACTAAGCGCCACTTTCCCTTAAACTTCCCCACATTCATCTATCTCAGAAAAAGGATAGAATGGACGTATACCATCAACTAGATGGGAGTGAATCTCGATAACGGGAGCACATTCGAAATTTTACGCATCCGGCCGGCGGGGCAGCAGCTTTGTTGTACCCCATGCTAAGGTCCGGATGTTTGTTCCCTTGAAGCTACACCTTTTACGGGCCCTCATGATCCCCATCCTGCTGTACGCCTGCGAGATCTGGGGCATGGCCACACATTCACACCTCTTGCGTCTACAGAACAGAGGTCTTCGGATATTCTGTATACCACGATTCCCCTCGAGACCTCGTCTCTTCCGTACGTGGAGGATGAAACTAGGCTCCGGACTACAACATTTTACGATTCATTGCCACAACATTGGAGCACCCTGATTAGGTGTGTTGAGGATTACAACCCTAGAGAACGCACACTTCTGCGACATTGGCTTCTCCGCATGGCTTGCGGGCATATCCGATAACAGCGGAGCTAATCCAAGAGCTGAGCTCCACAATCCTTCCAAGAGATGCTTAGATTCCTAAACTATTTCCACACACCAGCGGTGCTCAACGATGGTTGCATCCTGACTAGCAGCCGTTGGGGTGCAAAAATTGCTACCTCCCTTCAACCCTCAGCGTCATTCTCACCCGCCACCCTGCAAAACCCCACATCCTGCCATGAAAATGATTAAGCCCTAAAGGGGCACGTACACGTACGACATACCCCGAGCTGCTCGCAGCCTGCCAGCAGATTTATGGTGACGAAAACGACGGCCAATGAAGAAGCTGAACATAGTTAACGTCGAAACGTCGGCATAATCTTTAACTTTTTAAAACGCCAACAGTACGAGGCCCATGCCGGAAACCAAGGAAGAAGTAATTCTACAAATTATTCATAAAACTAAACTGTCTACTTCATGTTTATTATAAATGTTGACTTTAAGAGGCTTCAGTGCTTAAAAACTTGTGCCCATCACTTTCAAACCATTGGGTGTTGCACAGAAACCAGTAAAAGTCGTGAGGTAAGACATGAACAATTCTTGCGCATAGGGGAAGCTGAAAAAACTTTACCCGGATAACTTACCCTAAGCGAGATTCGAACTCGCGACCTCTTGAACGTGGGGCAGACACGCTACCGAGACGGGCTCTTTCAGGTGAGGCGTTGCCACTGCGTATCTAGGGGAATTGTTTTTGTCTTGCCTCACGACCTATACATACCTACTTTTTGAAGTAGGCATGTCTTATATCCTCAGTGCCTCTGGTGCAGAAGATCCGGGTTCCATCCTCGGTACCGGTGGGAGGATTTTCCCCTCGCTAGGAAGTCTTGTCCGGGGTGCATGCAGCCTCGTAATACCAATTAAGTAGCTATCTGATGGAAAGGTGGCGTCCCTAAGCGCTTAAGTAGCCTTACGGTCGGGGGAGTGGACGCGTTGAACCTCGCCACCCCTGTCCTGTACTTCTCTGCGGCCTTGGATGTAGTAAGGGTGTTGGCATAAATAAATAATTACCATTTAAAGGTGTCTTAAAACCCGGAAGATAAAGTATTTCCTACAATAGTTGCCCTTGTGATATTTATCTCTGCAGTGAGATTCCCTTGTGGTCTAACCGGGAAAGTACGAAACAGCTGGGGAATTTAGTGTCATACTGGCAAGTTGGCCATGGTAGCTTAGTGGTTAGAGCAGCCGCTCGATAAGAGAAAGATCCGTTGTTTAAATCCCAGCTATGGTATTGAATTTTTCAGTCCTGATTGCACCTCTTAAATGGTATTGTGTGTTTTAATAGATCTACATTTTTGTGTAATAAGATTTTATCTATCTCTTGCGGTTTACCAGCTATGCAAAAGTCACCTAGAATGAAGAAGGCTTCTAAGGACATTCCCCGAAAATTCAAAATATACATTTCATTTGTCATGAAAAATCTTAAACATGTGGTATTTTAAACAAAATCATTAGAGACATTTTGAGAAATTCAATTTTTTCCCTGAGAATGTTCCATTTAAAGCATAGTCTGGAGCGGGGAGATTTTCTTGAAAATCGTGTCGCACCCTTGAAAAATGCTGATCTTAGATATAAGTTGGGTATTTAGCCGACTTTTTGCTTTTGAGTTATGCTGTTCAGAGGTGGATAAGCACACACACCTACAACAGACCTTTTACTAAAAATGCTTCTTTTTATTCGGGGAGTGCCAAAACATGTATTTTCGGTGAAATCTAGATATGGAATTTTTGGGTGGAATGTCATACTTCCCTACTATTATACGTAGGAAAAGGACTTTGGGCTAGAGAAACAACAGATTTAATTCCATTAATTTTGCTAAATATTTTCTAAAACGTTATTTTTCCTAATTATAATGTTATACATTATTATATGATAGGGATAGTCTTTTTAGCCGTTTATTTTGTTCTACGTCAGATAAAGTGTACGTCAATGTGTTGCACGTGTCCAAATAACATGCAATGCAGAAGATGACGTACTCCTGATTTTTTTTATCCGCCATGCACAATACCAACATTGGTCCCCACGTATTGGTATAGCACATCAGATTGGAATGTCCTGTATTGTCATTAGAGTGTATATTTTGGTATTAATAGCTCAAATTACTATTTCCTCTAAGGTATGAACACTACTACAAGAGGAGTAAAACGCTTTACTCCTCTTCCACTAGACTACATTGGTATGTTTGTCGCCGTTTGGTTGGCCACTCTGTAGATTTTCAATGTGCGTTTAAGAAGAGGGCTGTTCGAATGCTAGTTAGCTTAATGTGAAAATCCCACTGTTGGAGTGAAGTGATCTGGTATTAGAGCTGTCGTGTATGCTTTTTAAATAGAAAGTAAGAATTTATGATCATTATCTATTAGTATTCAGCAATAGTTTAAATATTATTTAATAGTTTGTGATACACTAATTGTCGTACAGGTTAGGTTCATTGGCTGTATTGTCGAACATTGATGTTTTCATCCAATTATAAAATCAAGAAAAATAAAACGTTTTGAAATGGGCTCACTGATCAAATCTAGTCATGAACGGACTGGGATCCAGGTAGCTCATTTTTGCTAGGAGTAATTTTATTTGGCTATGGCTTCTTTTTGTATCATACATATTTTGGGCGCGTAGAACTATTGTAATTGGATTTTATGTTTGGGTTCCTGTAGCGCGCAGAATCACAACTGATGACGGAATTTGAAATAATTTTTGCCAGATGTACAGTAAAGGAGAACCTAAATGTTTTGTTTGTTATCGACGCTGTCAATTGTCAGGATTATAACAGCGCCGCCGATCTTTGAGTGCTGGGATTTCGTCGCGTTGGAGCTATTTTACATGCCAGTATACCTACTGACATGGGGCTGTCGCATTTAAGCAACATGAAAACCATAGGCATGGGCCAGTTTCAACCTTGGGTTAGTAGGTCAGCGCCTAACCAACTGAGCCAACCAAACTGATCAATCCATACTTTTTAATTAGGTAGTCTTCTGTTATAGGGAAATCGCGTAAGCATAAATATGGCCATTCCGTCGCTATGGCGCACGTGCAATTGGAGCTGCCAACCTGAATTATAAGTGAAAACCATTAGATAACCGTTTTCCTTTCGGTCCTGAATCATTGGGTGTAGCTTCACAGATAGAACGGCTGCGCTTGATCGTTGATCCGCCTGCCCCAACTGCTTCGCTCCTCTTATAAATAACATTCCTCGGCTACGCTTTTTGGCTGAGGACCCTCAGTCCCTCTGCTACGCGTTGGCAGTTTATTTAATCATATATTGGCAGCCATGAATTAATTTGCAAGAGGCAAAAAGAAGATGGGAGGCTGGAATCTGGCGGGAAAATCGGAACTGAGGCGAAAACAATACTATAGGTTATATTATAAAGTTTTAGCACTACATCATGGGCGTCGCGAAGGAGGGGGGGGGGGCAAGGCGGGTCACGGCCCCCCCTGGAAGTTGGTCAACTTAATGTGCAATCAATTACTGACTATTAAACTACTATTTTAAAAGATCAATTTTTATTTAGCACAAATTAATATGGTTATATACAATAAATGTTATAAATTTTGACAATAAAATAATGAATTAATATTATCTGATTGCAAATTTCAAACATGTGCCGCCCCCCCCCCCCTGGAAAAATGTCTGCCGACGCTCATGCACTATTTCCTATATGGTTTTATGCAGTTCTAGTTTTCTTTTGGAAATGAAATTGGTTGTAGAAATGTGAAATGTATTTGTTATTTAATGACACTGTCAATTGCCGGGATCACATCAGCGTCGCCGGTGTGCCGGAATTTCGTCCCACATGGGTTCTTTTACACGCCAGTAAATATACTGACAAGGAGCTGTTGTTTTTAAGCACACTTAAAAACATTGATCTGGGCCAGGTTTGAATCTGCGACCTTGTGATCATAGACCAGTGTCTAGCCAGCTGAGCCACCCAGACCGACATTAGGTGCAAAGCATATTTAAAAATGTTGGATACATTTTTGAAGAGCTTGACAACTTGCAATTGCACTTTATGAAATTCCATTCATAAACAACTTTAAACAAATATTTGTTTAATATTTTCTTCACTTAGCCTTAGGTCTTTACCAGTGTACAAAGGCTTTTTGAAAAGTCTACTTGTGATTGATTTTTATTGTATTTGATGAAGTTGTCAAAGTAGGATTGAAATTTCCAAGAATGCATATTCAAGCTGTTCTCGGGCTTCGAGCCAGGTGAAGTGATGAAGAGCCATCGACGTTTCGGGAGCGTACATCTCTCCCATCATCAGGATGATGAATGGCTACCAAGGTTGAAGGGACCAGTACATATGTTAGTACGTACCCAGTAGAAAACACCAAGCCTAGTCTGGAGACGGTTCACGGCTACGCTGGAATCTGTGTTTTCTCAGGCGGTCAATCTCTAACTTTAAAGCTGGTTTCCAGGCAGGAAAGTTCTTATTTTATATTATATTCCAAGAATGCAGTTTCGTTAAATACAAATTTGAATTTATTGAGCACTAAAAATAGGATATATTGCAGACTGCTCTGACAGGGTCTGTACCCTTATGTCAATTGGAGCAGTCTTTTAAAATACAAAGTTTACTTTTACAACAAAGTTCACATACATTAGATTGTGCTTTTTTGTAATAGTCTTCTATGCCAATGTCCGTTCAGCTTCTTTACATTATTCTTATTGCCTTATTTACCTAGTGTTATACTGTTATTTCTGACTACCTCTCACATTAATAATTTTTTATTTTCTTCACTGATCCCTTTATAGATTTTTAAATTTATCCTTATCTCTTCTTGTTGTATTTGTTCCCACCTGCATTACTGTTTATTATTTTGTTCATTACTACACTTTCATAATCATTCATTACCTCACTCCCTTTCCTCTTTCACATCTTGCCATACTTGCTTTGCCTTGTCACACAATATAGTATGTTTGATTTCTTTATGCTCTTTGGTTCCCTATACAACCTAATACAATTTACCTCTTCTGTCTGGCAGTTTCTTTTTCCATCCCTCCATATCCTAAATACGCTGTCCTGTTCATTTTTTCTCCTCACTAAACAAACGTATACCTCCACATGTCATCTTATCTATCCATTTGTATTGATCATAAACTGCATCTTCACGTTCATACTTTTTTATAGTTGTCTTCGGAATCGCTCCAGTAAGATTCTGGCTAATTGACCGTTTAACCTCAGTCCTGTCCACATTTAAGCTTGTTTGTGGTGTTGCTGTTGTCATTCCTTCTTCTCCTTCCCCTCTTCTTGTGTTCCATATCCTGCTTTATGTCATCTTCTGATGTATTCACCTGCATAGCCTTCCCCTTCTTTTGTTTTTCTTCTTTTCTTCTGCTCCATCTGCAGTTGGTTTTTAAAATTGCTTGTTATGTTGACTGCATCTGCTGGTCAATCACTTCTTGTGTCATTGTAATTCTTGGATTTCTGTATTTGTCAATAAGTTTTAAGTTTTCTGGGTGCAATGCTTGTAAGGTATCCATGTCACTATTTACTCCTTCTGCAAGCATACATGATCAGACATAAACCTATTCCTAAATTTACTCTTTAAGGACTATTTACATTTACAATATTCTAATCTTGAGTTGCTTCCGACATAAAAGTATTCAATGTCATGGTTATTACCCATAAACTCATACCATTTATAGATAGGCATCGTTAAATTTTTTAATTGGTACTACCATGTTTCACCGCCATTTTTCTTTGATTTTTCTTAATAATTTCCCTAACTTTCTGATCTCTATTATTTCTTTTGTTTACATAATCCTTATTTTTATTGTCACTTGATAATTGTTGCCATTTCTGTGGAATAGATCAGTCCCTCCATGTTTTGGACTCCTCGCAATCTATAGCATAATGGAAATCATTTTCAATGCCCCCACATCATGGGTATACAAGCTATTAAGGGTTTAAGTGTTGATATTTTGATAATTGATACTTTAGTATGTATCCACTTTGGTGTGTTGTTTTTTCTGTTTGTCTAACAGTTCTCCCACAAACCAATCACAAAGTTTACTTCTTTTAGTTCTTCACATGGTCATAACTGTACTGTGAAATTAACAACACCTGCCATGAGGTGTGAGTTACAAGCCTAGTAGCACTGGGTGATTGACCTTGCAGAAAGCATTGGAACTCGGTTCTGGTACATCATTTGTCATCATGAGATTGTCATGCTTTCTGTGCCATACCCACTAAGAGGTACTAGCCAACCTGAAAATATGCTACTCTTAATAAGTAAAACTATAAGCTCTCAAATGAAGCAAATATTAATGTAATATTGTTTAGTACATTATCCTCAATTACCGGTAAAAATATCTGCACGTATATCCCTAAAGGCCTGTATATTTAGTTGAAATTCCCCTCTTATGCCCCTTAATTTTATTATCTCAGTCCTAAACCAAGTGTGCTCTTCTCTGCCTAATTTATCATAAATTTCTATACATTTTTTCTTCGTGACAATCCTGCTTAATTTGTCTATACAAAAATAGAGACATTCATCAACCAATTAATAACTTTAGATTTTTCCTGTAACCTTAAATACTATTTTACCGCGCTCTGCTCTCCCATTGATCTAATCCTATAGACATAGGAAGGATGTCTATAGATATTAGTAATTTCTACTATAACAGATATAGCATAAATACCTTACATGCAATATAAGATTGTTGGAAAATTTCTGAAACATAATTAAATTCATAAATAACAAGTTTAAACTTATAACAGTAATTGCTAGAAATAGACATGAAGTTGTATTAAAGATGGAGATGTTAAATGTCACACAATCATGGGTTTTTACTAAGGTTTCCCTGGGTTGCTAGGTAAATGCTGGGAAGGACTTCCTTATCCTCTGAATTTCCTGTCCCTCCATTTGTTACATTAATCATTTCATTTCATCCTTCATCATGTTAGGCTTGTTTCACGGTTGGAAGTGTTGGCAAGCATCGTGGCAGCAGCACGGCAGGGGGAATGAATGCACTCTGGAAATCTTGTCCCCCAGATTGGAAGGTGAGTCTACTGGTTTCCAGGTCCCCCATGGGATAATACAAGCCCAAGTGGGGGACGGGAGCCGGTTTCAAAGTTCCATACCCCTCTTGACAATATGAACCCAAAGGGGTGGGTGAGGAACCAGGCCGAGCCAGCCTCTGCTGGGGTGCTTCTAAGTGGGAAAATGTAGGGACCTTGCCCTCTGCTCTGTTTGTGACACATTCGGGTGCCCTTAGTATCCATTTGCCTCATCCATCCTCCCAGGGGTGCCTCCAGGGGCATAGGCACAAAAGATCACCTTTTGGTCGAGATGCTAAGTTCCCCTCTGCACATTGTTGTAGAGCTAAATGTCACACAAATGATTTTATGAGAAGTGACCCTTAACCATGGCAAGAATCTATTTTTTGATAAAGCATTTTTAAAATGAAATTTGCTGTCGAATTGCACAAAGAAATTTAGAAAAGTTCCTCTAGCCCCTACAAAAGACAGTCCAAAGTGCTATTCTATATTGCATAACATCACTATCTTTTAAAAAAAAAGAGGAGCTTCCCTAAGGTAATTTTATGATGATAGTATATTACTTGCAGTAATATTGTTTTGATCATTTATATTGCAGAGTATACTCTGACTTGAACAGTTGCAATGGCATTTGCACCAGACATGACTATTTGTGTAGATGAAGCATTGGTGCTCAGGAACGCCCAAAAATTTGATTCATTAGCAGAAAGGGTAATCCAAACTGCAGGTCAGTCATCATTTAGTAAAGCAGGTAAGTGACAGAACACCATAGTATCTTTCAGCAAGCATATTCTTTATAAGTTTATCTTGGTAATATAATAACAGACCTTCACAAAACACAGTTTATCCTTCATTACGTTGCATGCAAATCCAAAATCCATTTTTACTGTCTCTACTAATAAATAGAGGAAGTTATTGTATTCCACCCAAAAATTTGATGTTGAGATTTCAGGGAAATATATGTTTTGAGCCTCACAGAATCCAAAAAAGGCATTTTTAGAAAAAGATCTGTATGTGTGTCTCATGTCTTTCAAGGATGCGACACGAAGATTTTGAAGAAAATTGCTCCACCCTAAACCACCCTTTACATGGAAAAATTTTTGAAAATTTTTATTTTCTTGAAAATGGCTCTAATAATTTTGACTAAAACGACATATGTTTAAGACATTTTTATGAAAAATGAAATGTTTATTTTGAATTTTCTTGCTATAGCCTATGTAGTTCTGTTTACTCTAGATGACTTTTGATTAACTCATAAACCGTAGGAGATAGACAAGCTCTTACTAGACAAAAAATGTAGATCTTGCTAAAACACAATTTATGTCCAAATAAATTTTTTTAGAGTGAACCACTTCGGAGATATTCCTTGTTATTTGTGTCAGTTTCGGAAAACGAACTTTCGTCAAATGCAACATCGTTGTTCATTTTTTTTATGTGTTAATCATGCAAAAAGAGTGGAATCTCAAAGCTTTAAAAGATTTGATTATCACTCAAAGCCTACTGTATTCTCATATTCCCCTTGCACCTACAAGGAAATAAGCAATAAGATAATTTCCGCAAATGTTTATCTCAACTGACATGAAGAAGATATACGAATAAGAGTTTGTAAGAATGTTTAGTATGAGAGTAGAGAAAGTCATGTGAATGCAACATATCAGATTTTTATTTTCTCTGCTCATAGTAGGTAGAGAAAATATTACATTACACCCAAAATTTTGATATCAGGATTTCACCAGAAGTACAAGTTTTGAGGTCCCTTAAAGAAAACATTTTTAGAAAAAGTCTGTGTGTGTGTGTATCTGTGCGCACATGGTTGTATTTTTTGCTGTAACTATCATCATTATTTCACAGATAGAGGTTTGAATATATTGTCCCAAAGATGTCATTGTATTCATTGCCGAGTTTGTTTATAAATATATATATTTATTTATTTATTTATTTATTTATTTGTTTATTTATTTATTTGTTTATTTATTACAGTATAATTAACTTCTTAATTGTGTTTCAATAATGATTGGAAGTGAGGTATAATGTAAATAAAACTTAACCTAATTAATTTTTAATTATAGTCTGTATTTTGTAGTTTGACACAATCACCAGGAACAGTAACGATAACCAGAACAAGAAAGTTGAAATTCATGTATTGAAATGTGAATGTTCACAATTGATGTGAAGCTTTCCTGTGTGCTGGAATGGTAGAGAAGAACTGGCCAATTTTTAAGATTCTCTTCTCATTACCAGGCATGGCATGTTAGATTCATATTATCCATATTTGATCTTGTGCAGTAGAAATCATTCAAGGCAGCCGTGCCATGAAACAGCTGCTAGGGATCTCTCTAGTCGCTAGCTAGAAAAAATATAATTTGTGAGTTAGAAGCAAATGAATTCTCAATTTGCAATTGTGGCGGGGATTTATTAAAAACATGGTTAACACATATTAGTGTGCATATGGGAGCAAATGGAGCACTGTTTTTGCTAAAAGGTGTAAAGTTTGTTGGAGCAGACGCCACTTTTATCATCAGGGGATGTGGTCGTGGAATGGAATGCATAAATTCACTGTACTTTTATTATAAACACATTTATTCTTTTTATATACACTTTACATCACTATTTTACTTGGTAAATAACTTTTAAAATTGGATGGCGTCCATGCCGGTTAAAAGTTTGTGTAATTCACATTTTCACACGCCATCAACAATTATACGTCTTTACATTTTGAAGTCACAGACGCTAATGAAAGTAGTTTTTGGCGTGGGTATAACGCAACACCGCCATTCTTTTGTATTCATCCGCGCAACAGTTCTCATTGGTCGAACTCAAAGTGACGACAAGAGATTGGATGTTGATTATTAAAAAGAAATAAGTTCCTAATACATCCAAATTACATAAATTAAAAATTTACATACTCTTATAAAAATATTTACATGAACAATTTTCTATTAGTCAATATTCTGTCTCACAATACTGATCTCCACTTTCCTGTATTGAATCCGGTTGTTTGAGTCACTTTATTTACACTCATCTTCAGCTATATTGTTTCTATTTTTAACATTTATCTCCAATTTGCTATCAGAATGCTGATTGATAATATACATTCCCATTGTCGTTACCATGATGTGAATAATAATCTTTACTATCCGTTTATAGACTTGTACAAGTGTGAGACATCGTCAAAGTGATAAATAACTATTCATAAAATGTTTACAAGTCATCAAATCTATGTATTACGGCTCTGTGCTATACATACATACATACATTTATTTGCATTCCATAGATCCTACAATTTGCCTTGGCAACAGGATGTGGAACATGTCAATATGTTATACAATATTTACAATAAACAGGATTAATATTATAAACATAAAATGATCTAATGGTTATAATCTATAATAGTCATAATCTATGACTCAATGGTACACAAATTATTGATTTTGTTTCAGACTTTGATATTGGTGCACTTTTGGACATACCTCATTTTAATATAGAACTGCAGAATTTAAATAATGAAGCAGCCAAGTGCAGGTCGCTGAGAGTTATGCATTTATTATCCCTTGAGAGATTGCAAGCGCTACTAACGACCGTGGAAATCATAGTTCAGTCTGCATCAAAATTAGTATTACCATCAAGTGCGGTAAGTAGCTAACAGATTTAATTGTGAATTACAGTTAAATGAAAATTTTACTTTGGTGGTGTTGTGCCCTACCATGTAGGTGGCTCAGGTTCGATTCCAGGGACCCACATGTGCTATTCGTTGTGGACAAAGTGGTATCTGGGCGAGTTTTCTCTGAATTCTCCAGTTTCCCCCACCACTCATTCCTCCAATTGCTCCATCATCACCTTTTCCTTCATCGATTTTGCCTGCATTTTATATCATCCTCTTCCTTGCTATCATACCTGGTGTTTGGTTGACCACCCGCTTCCGAGTCTTGACTGTGTGGTCCATAGGTTTGTCTGCTCCCCAACAGGCGTCTGACCCTAGACACTGGCTTGTAAGTCCTACATATGTAACAGGTGTATTCATAGTGTGGCATTTCTCCTGAAAGCTGTATAGGAAAATGAAAGTTCTCTTAATATATGGAAGCACAAGCCTGAGTTGGACTTAGGTCGTGTCAAATGTTCATGAGGCTCACACAAAAATACAGTATTTCATTGCATGATCAGCGCCTTTGCGTAATGGTTGCACCTTGATTTACAGACAAGTAATTATAACTTAGCATTTCACCACATAATCAGCATATTAACACTCAACGAGTTCACTATCAAGAAATATTGAAAAATACATGCCAGCATAGCAACCTGTTAGGTTCATGGGGAGAGTAGAAGATATGCAACATATTGTAATATATTCCTCATTTGAGAGGTAGAATCAGAACTGAAAAATTCACTGCCACTGCTGGGATTTGAACCATGGATCTTCTGCTTCATGCATGGCTGCTCCAAACACTGAGCTACTATGACAACTTGCCAGTATGACATTACCAATACACTGCTGGGTTTTTAAAACACACAAGCCATGTGTGGGCAATGTTTGAGAGGTAGAATCAGGACTGTAAAATTCAATGCCATAGCTGGGATCTGAACCATGGAACTTACGCTTCATGCACCGTTACTCTAACAAGTTACTGTGGTAGCTGAGTGGTTAGAGCAGCTGCGCATGAAGCGGAAGATTGGTATATTGAAATTCATCAGCCGATCTCTATCCTTAATTATGTAAATATTTTCCCACACTGTTAACTCCAAATAATGTTTTGCTGGTTTTAAAAGTTTGATATTTAGGTTGATATCGTGATTGCATGACCAAAAGTGGTGAGTTATGGCTGATTTATCTGTTTCTTTGCATTTGATATTTCTGACATGCTTCTTCATTCTGGTTTTCAAATTTCTTTTTGTTTTGCCTATATGTATCTTATGGCAGTCTTCACAGTTGACACGGTAGATTCCTGATAATTTAATATTTGGAATGGTACTTTTTAGAGGGTGATTGAGAAGATTTCTCACACTATATTTGTTTTGTGGAACTAGTTTTATATTATAATCCTTAAAAATTTTGTTGAATCTGTTGAAAAATGTTGGGTGATATGTGAATTTACAATATCTTTCTTGTGTATTGCTAATTTTTAATTTGCTGACATCCTTGATAGTTTTTAATCTTATATGTTTTTAATAATCTAGTTACAGAACTAGTCCTGTGATTAATATTATTACAGATAAGTTGAAGCAGAATGTGTTTATAAATATCAACATATTTTTCAATTTACATTTAAAATAATTTGCTTTTTGCCACTTTTTGTTTTCCTTTGTGATACTTCTTCACTCTACAAATAGTTAAGTCCTCACACCAGTTGGAAACGCAACATTTGTTAACTGCCACTATTTTCATTTGGATGAAGGTGGGGGAAATGGAAGTTGAAAGGAGGGGTTCATTTTATAGTTTGTATAATGCGTTTGCTTTTTATGTATTTATTACCTGAAAAGCTGTGTAACCTATTATGAGTTTCTTTCTTAAGTTGTTAAATAAGGTCTATGCTTTCTACTGGGAGAGCAAAAAAAGTTTGAACAGGCTGCATGGTGTTTTGTCTGTCCGCATCCTTGACGCTCATTGCCATCTGCCGCCATCATAGAAAGGTGCGGATGAAACCATACAACATTTTAAAAACTACTTTTAAAGGCTTTACTTTCCAACTTTATGAAAGGAGATGCTGAAACTGGCTACCATCGTCATCTATGCATTTTTGGCACCTCTTTAGGAAACTATACATTACTCACCGCAGTTCATGTTGAGAAATGCTGGCAATTTCCTGACAGATATTTTGTTTTAATTCTTCCTGGATGTATCGGTTTGTCTTGTACACTGTATGTTTTAAGTTACCCCAGAGATAGAAATCACATTGGGTTAGGTCGGAGACCACAAATCTCTACTAATAATTCTGTCCTGAAACTTACTTTCTGTTGTTCTCATCAAAAGATTGGCATATGAGCTGTTGCAGGGTCATGTTGAAAAAAGGCAAAACATGCCCCTTCTATTAATTCTCTAAAAAAAGCAGGGCAAAATTATATTCATGTATGTACGTGCGTCAACTGTTGACTAACAAAATTGACCCTATAACTCGGAACTTAATATTGTACATGAAGTATCCCTTCATGATTAAAATATTGGTGAATGGTGCGCCATTAGTGGAGAAAGGTTTCTCAGAGCTCCAATAAGCGACTTCTATCTCTGGGGTAACATAAAACATAAAGTGTACAAGACAAACCCACACAATCTGGAAGAATTAAAACAAAACATCCACCAGGAAGTTGCCAGCATTTCTAAATGTGAAGTATGACAAGTGATGGATAGTTTCCTAAAGAGGTGCCAAAAATGTATGGACAATGATGATGGCCAGTTACAGCATCTTCTTTCATAAAGTTGGTAAGTAAAAGCTTTAATAATAATTATTTATTTATGCCAACAAACTTACTGTTGGTGTTTTTAAACACCAGGAGAAATACGAACTGGCTTGAGAATTTAATGCCATTCTGGCAGTTTGTCACAATAGCTCAGTGGTTAGAGCATCCGCCCGGCAAGCGGAAGGTCTGTGGTTCAAATCCCAGTCGTGGCATTGAATTTTTAAGTTCCAGTTCTACCTCTTTAATAATAGTTTTAAAACTGTTGTATGGTTTCATCCCCATCTATCTATGATAGCGGCAGACAGCAATGAGTGCCGAGGATGTGAACAGGCAAAACACAGCGCAGCCTATTAGAACTTTTTTGTTCTCCCAGTATTTAGAGAATATTGCATTAATGAAATCAAATTTCAGTGATGCTGTGGTTTTACAGAAAAAAATTACCCTTAGCAAAACAGAGGAGATTAATGTTTAATCTTAAAATATTACAGGTTAACACAAATGAAGAAAATACAGCAATAATCACAACTGCACTTAATGCTTCCTTAGCAGCACTCCATGTGATGACGTCACAAATTGCACAACCATTGTATACAGATGAAACAATGGAAGCTGTAACCGCATTCATTAGGTACTGCTTCGAAAGTCTTGTACAGACTTCATGTAATTCAGCTAAAAGCACTAGATGCCGGAAAGGTAAGCACTCCTTCATAATTACAGCTTAGAAAATAACTTGTAGCTTCCATTTTTCTAAAGATTGTTTTAGACTATTGGTTTCTTAGAATTTGAAAAAACAAACAGATGCATTTAGTGCCCATTGTACAAGAGTGGATTTGGATTGGATTGCATTCAGCGAGTTCACTGGCAGCCACAAAGATGCGTGGACATTGAACATATCAAGGAAATGTACAATATAGTTTCATAAGTACATAAACGTTAGATTTGAATAATAAACATAAAAAGACATAGTATACACATGCAGTACGAGAGAATAAAGCAGGGATAATTCAAAAACAAAATCAAATCTGTTATAAGACTGACATAATATGTATGTACAAGTACATATTGAACTTTGTTTTAAACTTTCAATAATCTTTCACAACCAGAACATCTTATCATTTTATTTAATTAAAATAGTAATGCATAGCATCTATTGTCAGTTCTTTAATACATTATGTAGCTTTTTAACAGGGATCAAATGCAATTGACAATGATTTGTCACTATTACAGCTAGACATTACTTACAGAGCTATATAAGCGATATCAGGATAATTTGTCATTCAGGTAATCTTGTACAGAATAAAAGGATTTCAAGCATAGTACTCTTTAGCAGCACTTTTGAAAGCATTAAATTGTCAACTTCTCCCTAAGATCATTAGAAAGAGCATTAAATACTTTTAGGGTTTCATAATATTAAGACTGTTCATCTCCAATGGATTCCAGCACACTGTGGAGTCATGGGGAATGAAGCTGCAGACTCACTTGTAAAGAAAGGCACAACAATAAAGCAAAAATCTAAATTCAATTTCTCATATTCCTCAATAAAACGCTTGATCATTAAACAATTTTCTCATTCATACCTACAAGAAATAGAAACAAATGTCAAAGATAAAAAATGGATTACACTACTTTCCAACCCAGATATAATCCCCCAGAGACCAAGGAAAACAGTGGTTGCAGCCTTCCGACAATTGACAAATCACGACTGCTTAGCAAGTCATCTCTATAGAATAGGTATCTCAGCCTCACCAATATGTGTCCTGTGCAACGATCCAGCAGAAATGAACGAAGACCACTTGAAGACCTGTGAAGCATTAAGATCAGAAGAAACTACAGTTCAAAAGTATTGGAAAGCACGAATGCTAATGGCTTCATTGCCAGATGCAAGGCACTAGAAAACAACAACAACAACAACATTTCTGGAAGCAAGAAAGCTTTGCAGCACAGTAGCAGAAACATTGTCAGCTTCACCACTTATTGTGTGGTTGACAATGGGGGAAATTAGTCTCTAAAACAAGTTCTAGCAAATCAAAAAATTAGTATTATTGTGTTCCTTTCTTGGCACAGTTAAGACTATGCAGAGAACATCTGGTAATAAATTATGCGATTGTTACACAAAGAGGAAAAACAACTAACACGCTGAAGTGGATAGATATTAAGGTATCAATTATCAAATTGCCTGCATTTATACCCCTAACACACTGTATGCAGGCTACAGGTATGATCTTAAATGTTTTGAAGAACTTCCTGCATGGTGTTTTATTAGTCTTATAAGACTTAAAAGCTTTCATGGCAAATGTTACTAATAACAGCTTCTTTATAGCTTCAGCTACAGCTTCTTTATAGACAATATTTAAAGACCGATCCTATAGGACTTGAGGTTCCAGAACTCTATAATATACCATGTGAATATGGAAAGATATATGTTGGTCAAACCAGATGGGCCATTGAGGAGAGACGTGAGGAGCATAAATGGAACATCAGACTCCTGTAACCCAGAATATTAGCTTTGGCACAACACAGTATCAAAAATGTATGCAGAATAAAGTTTGATGGCACTAAAGCTCTTGATCGCTCTAATCGATGTAATATTTGATTGATTCCTTAAAGATTCCATTGAAATTAGGTTACACCCATTGAATTTTAACAGAGACTGGACGCAAACTAAGCATGGCTTGGGCACCAGCCATCATACGATCATAGATAACCCCAGTAGATCAGGGTGGCTGACAAATAGTACAGAGAAACCCAAAGGCTCACACACCTTAACCAAGCAGCCCAGTCATTGGGCTCTCCACACTCACCTACTAGTTCCACCCATCTTCTTTTGGTATATATACAGAGAGACCCAAAAACATCAGAACCGGTGTGTGATGTTTTTCACTACACAAACGGAAACATGATAACAGCAGCTGATGTACACAAGATCATGCAGATGACTCGTTCCTCTCTGCTCTGAAAGTGCAGTATCATGCAGTATTGAGCTGATGCTAATATCGTGTGGCTGAATTATTACCAGTGTACTTTATTAATTTGTCCTGTACTTAGTGACAGTATATGGCTCAGCATTTGTTTTCTACTGCACAGTGTGTATTTATTTACATATGTGTTAACTCAGCTCGCCAAGTGAAAGTGCGATTTGCAGAAAGATTTCCAGGTATAAAAGTTTCAGGCTGTACAACAAACCATAAACTTTACAATAAATTTCAGGCCACAGGAAGTGTTCAGGCTCATAAATCTAAAAGATGGCATATGGTTCTAACTGGAGAAACATTAGATGACATCGATCATTGTTTGGAGAAGTCTCCCCAAAAACTGCTTAGGCATCTTTCAGTACAGGCAGGCATTTCTTATGGCTCTTTGCAAAGAGCTGCTAAATTTCTGAAGTTAAAACCACATAAAATAACTGTGGTACATGCCCTTCATCAGGTAACCTATAATTAGGGATACATTTTGTGAGTGGACTCTCATTAGTGTATGCAATGGCAAAATTGACCCACATTTAATATTTTTTCACGGACGAAGCTTGATTCCACCTTCATGGTTATGTGAGTACACAAAATAATCATTATTGTTGCTTGGAGAAACCTAATACTGTTAATGAAATACCCTTTCATGACGTAAAAATTAGTGTATGGTGCGCCATTATTGGAGAAAGAGTTATAGGCCCAATGTTTTATGAGTCAACAGTTGATGTCTATACATAAGTGAGTACAATTTGTCCCCTTTTTTTAAAGAATTAACTGACAGGGAGCGTGATTTTGCCTTTTTTCAACAAGACTCTGCAACAGCTCATACAGCCAAGCTTTCGATGAGAACACTTGAGAGTTTGTTTCAGGATAGAATTATTAGTAGAGTTTTGTGGCCCTCTTGTCCCCTATTCTAACCTCCTGTGATTTCTATCTCTGGGTTAACTTAAAGCATAATGTGTACAAGATGAACCCACACACCCTGGAAATTGCCAGCATTTCTCAACGTGAACTATGGCAAATGATAATTTCCTAAAGAGGTGCCAAAAATGTATGGACAACAACGGTGGCCAGTTTCAGCATCTCGTGTAATAACATTGGTAAGTAAAGCCTTTAAAAGTAGTTTTAATCCCATCCAGTTGCAATTCCCCAGAATATTATTCCATATCGAATATGACTAAAACATGCACTTCTGAGAACCTCTCTGCTGGTAACCGTTTTAGTGTCTTTAAGATATAACATTCTGTGCTGAGCTTTTTGGTTATCATATTTATATGTGCTTCCCATATTAAATCTTCCCTTAACCCTATCCCCCAGAAATTGTTTCCCCTTTATACGGTGATGCCAGCTGCTGGCTGTCCATCAAAGACATGCTCAGGTCAAGCTACCTCACACCATGACATTGCCTGGCAACACACAACCAATAAACAAGGAAAATAATAGTTGGACGGGAATAAAGACTGACACTAGACCATTCAGGAAGCTTTCAACTGCCAGCTTGTTTACAAGATATTTCAAGAAAAGGTATATTTTCCAGAGAATGTGCCAGTAATTGCCTGGTCTATATAAATAAGTCAGGATGGTGTTTTTAATTGCTGAGCCAGACAGTTGAGAGAGTTTTAAGTGAAGCAGTTTTAATGAGTGTGATCATCGAAGCCAGCTGTTCGTTAGACAGAGAGAGTAGAAAGACAGTGAAGTGTATGTTAAGGTTGCGAGAGGACAGAACATTTACAAGGTCATGACAAATTGTAGATTGTGTTACTGATAAAATGTAAGATTTTTTGTGATTCAGTTTTAGAAAGGAAATAAGTGACATTAAAAGTAACTGGAGTTGTTTTTTGTCACATTGTGCTATACTTCTTCCATCTCATTTTATTGGTGGATTTATGATGTAGTTTCTATTTTGGCTAGTATGAAACCTTATAACAACTGTTTTATACATGTTTATTAAGACTGTTGGATCTAAACCACAATACCAGTTTTTAATATTACTCTATTTTTTCCTGAAGTTCTGCATCACTTTTTGCTTTCATAAAGATATTGTGTCATCTGCAAATTGTATAAAGCTTCAAAGTGTAATTTAAGATTTAAAATTGTAATAATGATGATGACTATGACGATGGTGATAGTATAGTAGTAATAATAATAGTAAAATACAAAATTATTATCTGGGCTTGTGGACCATGGTCTAGTGGAAAATCTCCTTCCAGACGTTTCATTCGAAGCTGTGTCGAACATCCTCAGTAGTGTGACCTTAGTACTCTGCTAGTCTCATCACCATCGCTAGTAGATTACTAAGGTCACACTACTGAGGAAGTTCGACGTAGCTTCGAATGAAACGTCTGGAAGGAGATTTTCCACTAGACCACAGCCCAAGAGTCTGGATAATCATTTTGTATTTTATGACACCAGCCGTGAAAGCTTACACAATTTGATCAATAATAATAATAATAATAATAATAATAATAATAATAATAATAATAATAATAATAATAATGATAATGATAATGATAATGATAATGATAATGATAATGATAATGATAATGATAATGATAATGATAATGATAATGATAATGATAATGATAATGATAATGATAATGATAATGATAATGATAATGATAATAATAATGATAATAATAATAATAATAATAATAATAATAATAATAATAATTAATAATAATAACGATAACGATAATCATAATAATGTTGAATCTGTTATAACTGTACTGGAAACTTGAGCCAGCATATCTAAACAAACAACCATAGAAAGTGACTCTGTTTTCAGTTCAAGACACGAGTGATTCTGGGTCTGGTGATTCTGGGTCCGAAAATGAAGATAGTGGAACAGAGAGGAATATATCCCTAATTTGCAACAAAATGTATGACTGCATTGGCTTGCTGTCCGAGTTGGTATATGCTCAGGAGTTGACAGATACAGTAATTCTTCACATGTCATCTATTGGATTAAGCGCATTCTTTACAATGACAGTGGAGGATCTTCATTTTTATGCTATGAAACTAATAACTGCCGTAAGTCTTTGCAGGTATTCTATTAGTCTTCTTATATCTTTGCAAGCATCAAGATTTTACATCGTCTACTGCAATACTTTCTAATAGAAATTAATGCTATAAAATTGATGAAAATGAAGTGTTTAAAACAGTAGAGCATATTGATAAATTGAAAAATATGTCAATATTTCTAAACACAGCTGAATGATGGAGAGAACTCTCTCGAAACTAGTCTGTGATTAACATAATTACAAATAAGTTGAAGCAGAATGTTTTTAGAAATATTGACGTATTTTTCAGTTTGGAAATTAATACACTTGTCCTAAAAATTGAGTATCATAAATTTGTTAGAAATACAACCTTTTGGACGTTCTTAACACTAAGAGAGAAGTTCTATGTGTTTGTCTGTGAACATAACACAAAAATTAAGAGTCAAATAAATACCATATTTGATTTTCATATATAAGGTCAATCAATGATAATTAAATGATTGATCTAACACACACAAATCATGTGTAGGCAATATTTGAATGAACAGAATCAGAATTAAAAAATTCAATGTCATAGCTGGGATTTGAACCACAGATCTTCCGCTATTTGTGCAGCTACTCTTAACCACTGAGGTACCATGAAATGTGCCAGTATGACATTAAATTGACAGTGCATTTTCCCGGTAGACCACAAAGGAATCTGAAATTTGAGACCACATCCCAACAGCAGCTTACAATTGTATACTAAATCTCTTGCTGTAAAAATCTTCATGGACATTCTTGGAAGATGCTGAACTTAAATATCAAGTTCGGCATTTGATGGACCTCTTATTTTATAGTTAAGATTGGTTCACAACCATTGGTAATCATAATGATAACCAGAACGAGAAAGTTAAAATACATATATTCAATTGGGAGTTTTCATAAACAACAGAAAGAATTCTCCAGGCCTCGGAACGGAAAAGAATACTTGGTGATGTTTTAACTTTCTTGTTCTCGTTACCGGGCATGGCATGTTATATTATGCATATTCATATGTTGCCCATGTATTAACAAATGGCAAACTAAAATGTGTAGTTGAAACCTTTACTAAGCAACTAGTTTTAAATTTTATGTTACAGATATTTATCAAATATAAACATCACAGGTATGACGTCTTAAATGATGCTTTGACGTCACTGATGAAGTTTTCAGAGGAGAAGAACAAAATGAAACTTTATAGGTTAAATGGCAAACTAAAATGTGTAGTTGAAACCTTTACTAAGCAACTAGTTTTAAATTTTATGTTACAGATATTTATCAAATATAAACATCACAGGTATGACGTCTTAAATGATGCTTTGACGTCACTGATGAAGTTTTCAGAGGAGAAGAACAAAATGAAACTTTATAGGTTAAATACTGGAGAAAATACTCTGATGTTTACAGCCCTCTTTGTGCAATTAATGCATGCTGCATTAGACTTTCCCACAGGAAGAATATCTTATCCCAAACAGGACTCAGCACAAAATCAGGTGAAATATACTACAAGTCTTGTACGTTTAGGTGCTTTGTTTTATGTGTTCATGGTTGCAATATTTGGAATTCATACTTAAATAACTACAGAAATGTAAAATGAGCATGCAGAAAAATGCAGTTGCTTGATATGTTGTGATAAGGGCTTAGAAATTGAAGACTTACTAGCTTCTTAGAAAAGACATGAAAACATCCTAAAAAGGACCTGATAACAGGGAAAAAGAATTTAAAAATGTAATACAAATTAACTAATGTTTTTTAATAATTGTAATTTTAATTAGGTATTAAAATAATATAATACTTGGCATTGGCATCACATCAGATTGTAACGAGTGGACATGTTAGCATAGAAAGGATCGAAAATGATTTATAAAGTAAAACAAAAAATCCTATTTGTGTCAATTAAGCGAATAGTAAAAAATACACTCACAGTGAAATTTGAAAGATATCTCTCCTCTTTTGAAAATTTCAACTGGCAAGAAATGGGAAAAAAAATCAGTTCAATTCCAGACTCTCCAAGAAAATCAACTGTCGCTCCTTTTTTGTTTTCTCATAGGCCATGGTTGTCTCAATAAACATCTATGCAAGATACGATTAGTAGCCTCTCCTCTATGCATGTTGTGCACTAAAGAAGAGGATATGGATAAAAACCATCTAGCAGTATGGGAAGGTCTGAGGATCCAAGAAGATTTAATCTCCAAATATTGGGAAACCAGACGAAGAATGATTTATTTATTAACTCCAGAGCATTAGACACATACACATCAGCATTGTTAAAAGGAAAATGTGTCATTTTCCCCAAAATCATGTTATTTATGGACCCTTGATTAATATACATGGTGTTCATTTTAATTTATGGCTTTGCTTTCCAGTTTATGTCACCCTTTGAAGCGAGTCTACTGCTACCCAGAAAATGGTCGTTCTGGGTGGTTCAGTTGGTTAGATGCTGGTCTACTGATCCCAAGGTTATGGGTCCAGCCCAGACCAATGGTTTTTAAGTGTCCTTAAAAATGACAGCTTCATGTCAATAGATTTATTGGCATATAAAAGAACTCTTGGGGAACAAAATTCTGGCATACTGGTGACACTGATGTGATCTTGGCAATTGACAGCATCGTTAAACAACACCAAAATAATAATCCAGAAATGGACTTCCGCTTTACATCATAAAACAATGTACAGTTGTATTTCTGTCAGCATCAGCAGCTGAATTGATAATTGGTGTCAGGTGCTCCTTTTAGAGTACTTTTTACTTGGAGCTGTGCCCTAGCGTCTGTTTGCAGAAGTTACATGACTATATCATGACAGTGTTCTTTGGACCTTTTTGCATGATATAGAAACAGGTATTCAGAGCTTTGGGTGCAAAGGTATGAGGAATTTCAAGAGAGGCCTCACAGACTTCTAAAATAAATGTTAAATGGTAACCACGATTATTTTAGAGTATTTTGTTATGGCACAACATACTTAAATGATACATAGGTATACACACAAGTATTTTGTATCTTTGAAATGTCTAACCAAAAATATGTTCATTCCTTGCTTTTAAAGCATGCCTCAGTGTAGAAGATCAAATGCTTAATTTAAAACACCCCTTCTAAATAGTGTTGAATTATTAATACTTTTTCATGTATGGTTCTGTTTTACCTAAGGAAATTTAATCAATTAAGTTTTCTATTTAACTCATATTCATTGGAATCTCTACAGACTTTACCACACTAAATGTTTTTAAAACTTTACCCTCGACCAAGCCACTGCCCCAATACCAAAATCTTCAAGCAAGCACAAACACAATCCATATAATTTTCAAAAAGTCATTACGAATTTTCTACAGAAATTATATTGATATATTAAATATTCCTAAGACACTGGGCTGAATGCCTTGTCATATTCATATGTATTAGCTTAAAATATATAGATATACATTATTAAAAAAATTAAAAAGCACCCACTTGTAAGCAGTCACATGTGTTATTTTGGTACATGTTTCATTCTTGGTTTCACTTCTGCTTGTACCCCAGGATATCAGCAAGAGAAAGTACACCAAAATCTTCATGTCACATCCTTGAAAGACATTAAACTTGAATACCAACTTTGGTTTTTAACCGACTTTTCGTTTTTGAGTTATGCTGTCCACAGACTGACTGACAGACAGACACACACACACACATATTCACACACACACACATACACACACACACACACACACACACACACACACACACACACACACACACACACACACACACACACACACACACACACACACACACAATTTCCAGTGAAATTTTGACATCGAATTTTTGGGTGGAATACAACACTTTCTCTGCTTTACTAAACATAGTAGAGAAAGTAAAAATATAATTCAGTGAAGAAGCTGTTGCCTTTATATTATTTTATAAAATATGAAGTATCAGTGCTTAAAAATCAGTATTGGTGTTGAGAAATAGTGGTATCATCCCATCATAAGTCTCCATGCATCTGGTCCTACCTTTGCAACACCCTCTCTTTGTTTATTTCCTTTGTTGTCCTATCTCTATGCATCTGGTATTACCCCTGTGATACCCACTCCTTGTTTATTATTTCCTTTATCAATATATTAATACTTCCCTTTCTCAAGTGTTCATCATTGAAATATAAAATATTAGAGACTGTTTTTCAGTTATCTCTCTGAAGCTAATGTATATGTAAAAATGATTTTAGATGGATCAGGACTTGATTTTTTCCAGTTAACATGCCATAGCAACATTATTAACAGCAGCAGATCTTGATAACTCAATTCCTGGTCAGGAGACATCAGGAAAAGCACCATTCTTACTGCTGAAGGGTATCCATTGAATACACACAGGACAGCAATGAGTCATCGAATTGCTTTCAAGACAGCAAACATTCAAACCATTAGCTCTATTTGGTAAGAAGATACTCTTATGGAGGATGGTTTTTATTTGTACAGGAAGTTCATGGGGAGGCTATGACAAGTTTATTTTAGGGTATGAAAGTGTTATCCTGATTGATTTTCTTCCATAAAATATGATTCCTGCAGAATACTACAGATCTCTGTACAGAGAAAATGCCTTTTGAGGCATGGACTCATGAGGTCAGTAGTTCAAATCCTTCCAATGCTTTCCTTCCTTTGAGGTTTTCTTTCCAGTTTTTCCTGAGTCCTCATAACTGGCAAGCACTTCCTAGAACGTTTCCTTCCCAAATTTTCCTTTGAAAGTGCATTTTTGTGTTTGGTTGTACTCATATATTGAGAAATGAAATATTTCCTTTTGTAGTTCACTGTCTGCTTACATATTTTCAAGGAGTATTTAACCATCAGTAGAAAATATGTTGGGTTTAAAAATACAGTTTGATTTTTAAAAGAAGATACATGACAGCGGTCATCTTCTCCACATGTTGTCAAGAAGCAGATAGCAAGTTACGCATATCGCCCCCCCCCCCCTTCCCTCCTCTTAAATCGTCATTACTCCAAACATATAAATAAGTGTTCAGGTTTATCTCACAGATGAAAACATGCAGGTATCATCCATATTAGCCTACCTTCAGAACAAAAGTAATTTGTTCTTAACATGATAAAAGTAATGTGTTCTCAGTTTGAATTCACTGCATCTCTGCGTCTTCACAGTTGTGATTCTGGGTAACTAATTTACAGTTGAATCTCTCTCGATTATAATAGGACCTTTTGTGGTATTTTCAACTGTACCATACGTCCAGTGCTTTGATATGGTATGGCCAGCGTTTACCCAAGTTTCCTCCAACCACACTATTTCTTTCAAGTTCCTATTTTACATTTCTCTTAAAAACAAAGCCTTAGCACTAAAATATGTGACCTTTCAGATATCAGCTTTCTATCATCGTCATCGTCGTCATTATTATTATTATTATTATTATTATTATTATTATTATTATTATTATTATTATTATTATTATTATTATTATTATTATTATTATTATTATTATTATTATTATTATTATTATTATTATTATTATTATTATTATTATTATTATTATTATTTATTATTGTTGTTATTATTATTATTATTATTATTATTATTATTATTATTATTATTATTATTATTATTATTATTATTATTATTATTTTATCATTGTTATTATTACTATCATTATTATTGTTATCATTTATTTACTTATTTTATTATTATTATTTTTAAACTTAAGTCCCAGATCACAGAGGATATTGACCAAAGAGCTAAGGCTTCTCTCAGGAAGCCCTATTTCTCCAACAGATGAAAGAAGCTTACATGTGGTAGGATGCTCCTTTCTTGTGTAATAGCTAAAGATGTGCCTTGTTATGGCATTTGACTGAAAACTATCAGTTGCCAAACTGGAGCTCTCTCAGGAGTTGCAATTAGCAATGGATCTAGCTGTAGCTGCTTCTCTTGAGAGATTGTAGAAACAGTCACATCACTTATTTTAAGAACACATACAGTTTGTTTCCTCATTTGGTTGAAAGGGATAAGAGGTTTAGGAGCATATTCTCCTTTTCCTGTTTGAAGAATTCCCTAAGAGAACAAATTCTCTAGCTTGACTGTACAATATCTTTCTCTTGAGCAATGAATCTTAGGTTTACATGTACCATAGCGGATAGAAGAGATAGTGTGAGCTCTTCGGGAGTTACTATGGTTCGCTCGCAAGATGGCACTGGTGTCATGGTCGCTTTACTTTAGTTCACGAATGCATGGTGAAAATGGGTTTCATATTATCAGTTAGCATTTTAAATACCTAAAATCGTAAGCAGGAATATTGGAAATACTGTTTTGAAGCATCGTCTTTCCTTGACACATAATATAGGATAGTATTTTACAATAATGGGTATTATAATTAACGAAGAACAGTGGGAAATATCTGCTTACATGATTTTACGCTGAAAAATTAAATCATAATGCAAATTATGTATTTTTTAAGCATTGTATCTAGAACCAGCTTTTGTTTTTTACTTAAATAATTTAAATTGCGTTTATGTTCGCAACAATTAGTAGCGAATTTCTTTTCTACTATTTTTAATTTAGCCCTCTCTTTAGATAGCAGGATTTTAGTTCTAACTAAATTTCTATTGAGGTTTCTAATTCTTTTCTTCAGTGTAGCAATTTCATTATTGACACTTGTGTTTGTGACCTTGGAGGAATTAGAACTGTTTTCTGTGAATTCCTCATTGTTGAAGGACGGCGCGTTTGAAATAAGAACTGGTTGACTGGATCCTGCATCTGGTAATTTACTGATTGTTGAATATTGCTTTTTCAGTAATTTTTTGTCTCTGTTTTGTGGAGATTTTCGGGATTTATGCACTGTAGTTAAGTACCTGAGTAAATTAGGAAATATACAGGGAATTGCCCCTGGCTTTAACCGCCATTTAATTCTAGAGATTTCAACTAGTTTTCCATGCACAACGAATGAATCAACTTTCACTAAAAAGTCCTCTGGAAAATGTTTGTCACAAATACTAAATTTAATACATAATTTAGTGTCTTTCCTAGGAATAGACTTTTCCCATTTGTAAAACAGATTTTTATCTTTAGGAGGAGTAAAAAAATGTCTAGCTTCTGAGCAGTTTGTGTATGCTGAACGACACCCGGGTACAAAACAAGTTGGCATTTTTAATCAATTATTGATGTTGCTTGAAACTTACGTTTTGAAGAACACACACATTTATGCACAAAATTAGAAGCAATTTCACAAGTTATGTACCTAATTACTCACAACACACAACGCATATGTATAAAATTGTCTGTACTTCCGAATCACATACTAGGCAGTTCGGCCACATTTTAAGGCGACTGCGATCGCCACGCCGCAGTTTCGGTCAGTTGCCACGGGACCACGGATCATGCAGTGAACTAGCGGGGGAGCTCACACTTTCTCTTCTATCCGCTATGCATGTACCTTCACCAACTCTTGCTTCCATAGCTATGTCTTTTAATATAATAGTTAACAAAGTAGGCTAATGACATACAACACAGCTGAATGCCAAAGCAAGGTTGATTTGTCACAAACAACTCACAATAACTGACTGGAGGAGTACATGACTTATCAGTGTGACTATGTGGCAAACTTTGTTTAGCTTGCTATAGCAACGGCCTTATCCTACCCTTTACTGTCTCCTTGCCTGACATCTGTCATGTATCTTCTTTTAAAAATTAGACTATATTAATTTTACTTTGCAATTTACTATGTAAAGGAACACAAAAATAAATGACATGCATCCACATAGATTCAGAAAAGAGGTTAAGAACTCTTTAATTTATCAGTGTTTTTATAGTTAGCAGGTTTTTTGAGTTCTTTAATCAAGTGTAAATATGGCCATCATGTTATGGTGCATTCCCTTCTGTATCAGTAGGCACCAGAATGTAAATTAGTTTACTATTGATTAAACTGTAGTCATGTGTAGAATTAGGTAATACTGAGATAATTTTTAAATGGATTGTTTTACTATATTCTACTTAACAAACCCATGAAGTTGCAACAAATTTCTATTCAGTGAATAAAGCATACAACATAATACATGGTTTTTTGCAGATCTTTGATAATACACAGGAAGCATGTGCAGCAGTCTACCAAATGGCATTTGACTTTCTTAAGGAGCTTGTGAAAAGATGCTGCAGTAACACAGCTAAAGCAGGTCTTAAAGCTATGTTTAGGACTTTTATAGATGATCTTTTGCTTATGTTCAACAAACCGGAATGGTCAGGTGCAGAGCTGTCTTTAGAAGTACTGTGTAAAGTTCTGGTAAGTACCTTCATTGAGGTTATTTTGAGTCACTTATATACACTCACCTTCACTACTAAATTGCTTTTTTAAAGCGGAAACGTTTTCAGGACCATTCGATCCCATCATCAGCCGTTGTTCTTACTTTAGAATGGTTTTTGTTTTTTAAATAAATATCTTTTCCCAAACAATTAAATCTACAGGTCCATTTAATTGTTTTAATAATTTAACTCCTGGATTTATTTCATGATTAAATGACCAAAAATGATTCACGACAGCTGATTTATCAATTTGTTTATATTTAATATTTCTAAAATGCTTTTTATTCTGGTTTCTAAATGACTTAGTTTTACCAATATAAATCCTATCACAATCCAAACAGCTGTACAATCTATTGTATACAATCTGTATACAATCTATTATTACAAACATCTGGATAAAAATTTGCAGAAATTATCATATTGCTAATTTTCTTGTAAGTGTGAGGGGAATATGGGAATACAGTAGGCTTTAAGCAATGGTCAAATCTTTTAAGAGCTGGCTGTTGTGATGGCTTTGACATCCATTCTCTTTGCATGTCCAGGACATAAACAAACAAAGAATGACTTCCCATTTGAGAAAAGTATAATTATTAAAAAATTCAAACATATAACAAGGAATATCTTGGAAATGGTTCACTATACAAAAAAAAATTATTTGACATAAATTGTGTGTTTTAACGAGATTTACATTTTTTTGCGCAGTAAGATTTTATATCTCTTATGGTTTATCAGTTATGCAAAAGTTATCCAAAATGGAGAGGACTTTATGACATTACCAAAAAATTCAAGATATATGTTTCATTTGGTATGAAAATATCTTGAACATATGTTATTTTAATCAAAGTCATTATAGCCATTTTCTTAAAAATCTTTGTGTTACAACCCTTGCGGATGCTGAACACCAAGTTTGGTGTTAAACTGACTTTTCATTTTTTGAGTTATGTTGATCACAGACACACGCACATGTACACTTTTTTAAAGCATGTAGTTCCTGTGAAATCTCAATATCAAATTTTTTTGATGGAATATACTACTTCTGTTACTATACATAGCAGAGTAAATATAAGTATTTTAAATAACAAAGTGCATCATTTCAGTTTTGTTTGTACTTATGAGTACACACATATGAAAGTTCTACATATGAAATGTCTGTACAAATTACTGGTGTGTTGTAATTACGCTTTATATTTGTAGATAAAATATATAATCTCATACTTATTTGTGCCATTTTTAAGTCTACAAAGTGAGACATCCATTAAGTTATTGTACATTCAGATTTAAACTTATACAATTGTGATATTTCATTTTCCAAAGTACATATTGTAATATGCTAAAGCTGTGTTGACCACAATGTTTCAGATATGCAATTTAACAAATCACAACAGTCATTTATCAGAACGATTGTCATGTATGGACTATCTTGGAGTAATATTAGCCAGGATGAGAGGAGCAATAGTAACATGTCAGGGTAACCAGAATGCCTTGGATGATTTTGTTCAGCAACATTTCGACAACGACAATTATACACTTGCCGAACTGGTAAGCATAAAAAGTTAAGCAGTAAGAAAGTTTAAATATCTGAGACAGAATATTGGAGGACTCCAAAGGAAAGTCGTTCATATGAATGTTTGTTGGAAGTGTAATTCGTTTTTTGGTGTTGGTATGAGATGGTTGAATGACGAAGGCGTGTTGATAGGGTTCATTGTTGCGAACAACTGGGTTTGCACAAAGACGTCATAAATCTTTCCATATTTGATTTTAATATATGTGTATAAATATTAGAATTGTTTGTGTTCCATAATAAAAGTAGGAGACGATGATTGGGATCGCTTCCCTAACGAGAAAGAACTATTTGCACGGATGAATAGCGTGGATGAATATGAAAAAGGCGGTGTGTCACGTCAAAACGACACCAAAAAACAGTTCACTAGCGTGTGTATCTCCAAGGTGGATGGACGTATTTTAAGGTGTACGCGTCATGAAATAGTAAAAGTGAATTTACTAAGTGTTTAGAGACCTTTAATTAAATTTTGGCGATGTTAGGGAAGTTGATCCACTAAAATAAGACTTTCTACTGTGATATGATTTAAAAATTGTGAACAAGAAGGTGCAAATAAAATGTTTGACTAAAGTTAAACCCGAGTGTATGTTCATTCCATCCGTTACCAAGGCCTGAGATCAAAAAGATCTCATTAGCTAAAAGACACAGCGTTGTGAATAATCGCAAATACAGCACCATATCTTATATCTAAATTTTTATTCTCCAGAGTATCCCACTCATGCTTTGGCTATTATGATGTCATAAAGATAAGGAGGGCTTCAATTAGTAAGTTACACGTGATTATGGCAGACCAAGTAACTGTTATTAAATGCTGCACTATACTGCAAAGTGGCACAGATATATGAAACTATTTTTCAACATAGTCACCAGACTAAACAATGGTCTAAACATTCTATCACTCGTTCAATTCTTCAGTGACAGAAATACGCTCCTTGATCATGTAGGCATTTGAGGACTGTTTTATGAATTACATCTTTAGCAAATCTGCTTCCTCCTAAATGTTCCTTCAGCTTGCTGAACAGATGTAAATTGTACTGTGCAAGATATGGACTGTACGCCGGATGTTTCCATACCTCCCATTCAAAACATTGCAACATATAGAGTGCAAGAGAACAATGCCTTTGCTTAATTTCACTGTGACTAGAGACAATATAGCATTTGGTCTTTATAGCACAGAATTTCATGGTGAATCTGTGCAATTTCAATGTTTTGTCCACAAGAATTGTACCGTCCTGAGTGATTCAACTTTAAAGTATGTTTCCAGTTGATACATCATTTCTCACACGCAGTCGTGCACTTGTTATTAGTAGCATATCAAAACTCAGTCTGCTGGAATTTTGGAACATGAGCTCTATTCTGACATGGCGCAGGGAGTGGCGACCCCCTCACCCAGTGGGAAACCACTGCAAGCAGCCCCCCAAGTATTGGCGGGAAAACCAAAACCTTTCAGGGTTGGGAGGAAATACCCAATCCCTACCTCAAGCACTGAGGATCTACCTGAGTACCTTGGGGATAAAACGGGGGCCTTAAATGTTGGGCTAATCCCCCACCTTAAGAAAAGTCGGATTCAAAAGGAAAATGTGAGCCTCGGAAGATCCAAGGTAAACCCGTGATGCCATGATAGTGGTAGAACAGGGAAGTTGAAGAACAACTCTATCCTGACAAAGCACCATTCTTGTTGCACGGTGGTCTTAGCATGGAACAACATATGTAACTTAGTTTTTGAAGCATCCTCGTAGATAGCAAACATTAAGTAAATAGCAATTACTTCCAAGTTGTCACCAAAAACCAAACTATTATAGAATTTTTGAGAGGTAGAACTGGAACTTAAAAATTCAATGCCCATACACAGCTTGTGTGTTTAAAAACACCAACAGTAAGTTTGTTGGCATAAATAAATAATAATTATTATAGAATGTTGGAAAATCCTTACCCACCGAACAACACTTCAAACACACCTAGTCTTCCAATGGATACCAACTCACTGTGGACTGAGTGGTAATGACAAAGCTGATTTTCTTGCAAAAAATGGTACCAGCAGTGTACAGAAATCTGTAGTTAATCTACCATTTTATGCAGCTAAAAGATTAATTAACTCTGAATTCAAAAAAGTTATTGCAAAATATTACTATGAAAAATCAAAAAATAAAAGATGGGAACTACCAAACATTCAAACAGTAATTCCTAAGTATCCTCGAAAAACGGCAGTTGCAATCTTCAGGTTGATTACAGGACATGATTGTCTGGTAAAACATTTGAACAGAATTGGGATATACTCTTCACCACTCTGTCCTCTATGTGATCTGCAAGCGGAAATGGACCAAGACCACCTTCAAATATGCCTGATCACTTCTAGCACCCCATCCATCAGTGAAAAATATTGGAGAGCAAGAGGATTAATGACTTCATTGTCAGAAATCCAGCATTAGCTAACAACAACATTAAATAACACAGCAACAATGAAGAATGCCAAACAATACAATACCAATGAATAAACTATTTTGACCCAGCAACAATGTTTTCTCTATTGGCAGCCAATATTCCATGTCTCATTACTTAATTAGTGACCCAACTATCCTGTATAAATTTTAGTCTGATGTTTTAAATACGAGGTGTGTTTTTAAAGTAAGTACCACTTAAACAATTTTCCTCTGCAGTGCTGTATCGAGACTTTGAGCATGCACAATCTCTTCCTTCATTTATTAGGAAACCAGATGCAGCTGTGAGCAGCCTTCACTTTGTTGTTTTTTTTTTTTTTTATTGTTTGAAGGTTTCAAAATTTTCAGGACAATTGAATGAGCTGCCAACTGTGATCAGATTAGTGATTTGTTCTTTTGAATACAAGAAATGTTATACTTACAATTATGTGAGGTTTATGGAGAAACAATGAGTGACAATGCCCATCCACACATACTCTAAACTCAATATATGAGCACATCATTTGGTTCGGGAAAAATTCACAATTCTCCCTACAGTTTGATTTGACACCAAGGGATTTTCATCTGTTGCTTCATCTGAAGAGATTCCTTGGTGGAGAACATTTCAACCATGATGATGTTAAAAAAGAAGTGCAGACACTGAAAATTTCCTTTGTGCTCATTCCTTTTAGCTGTTAATTATTAATTGAAATCAGCATTTAAAATAATTTTGTAATCATCAGCAATTTGCGACAATTATTTCCATTAAAATGCAATGTTTAAAGCATTCAGTTTGTCATCATCTGCCACATGTAACTCTTATAAAACTGTATATTTGTTTCATAAACATACATTATGAAATGCAGGGTTCTTCATTTAAAACCAAACGGAGCACACAGTGTTTCATCTCTCCCACAACCTTGCTCTATTCCCCACTACCAGCTGCCATTGTGTGCATAGCTATTCGGTACTGCGCCTCTGAAAATCCACATCTCATTCAAGAAATCCCTCATTATGATTGGAGTTTGGTGTGTTGTTAGCATTAGATGCATAATTGGTCCCATATTCTACGAGCAGATTGTAAATGCAGAGAGGTACCGAAATGACATTTTGACCCCTTTTTACCTTGAACTGACAGAAGAAGAGAAATCATATGGGTAATCAACTTTCCTTTTTGGTTTAAATTGAATATTACAACACTGTTTTCAAACTTCTAAGAAAGAAGATCATATGGCTGGTTTCAATGATATTCTGCTACTGCCCATACAGCCGAGGGGTCCATGAATAAAATTAGGGAAGTTTTTGAAGATAAAGTGATTAGTGCTGGTGTATGGCCCTTTCGCTCCCCCGATCTAACAGTGTGTTGGGTAACCTGAAAAACAAGGTTTACGAGACAAATCCTCAAACATTGCAGAAGTAAAACAAAATATTAGAAATTAAATTGGAAACATTACAGTGGCCCAACTTAATTGTGTGAATCAAAATGTGTTCTCTCGATATAATGCTTGTTTAGCCGAGGATGGACGACATTTCCAGCATCTCCTATAAGGTAAGAGAGCTATACATGCTTTACGCGTGGAGTTTATGTAGGAGCAAAGCTGGCTGTGGCACACACGATAGTGCACAGGCAAAATGCTGCTCACTCATTAGATTTTAAATGAAGAACCCTATATATTCATATTTTACAGTTATCTACCTGCTGCACAGTATATGATTTCAGAATTATTTCAGGTTATAAAGTTTCTGCCTCTAAAACACAACTTTGTGTATACTTTGTGTATAACGTCGTTGGCTCTTCATCACTACACCTGGCTTGAAGCCCAAGAACATCTCGAATAACTTTGTATTTCTTTTATAAACATATATTTACCAAATAATTCCCATTTAAGGTTACATATGTACTGCACAACTGCACGAGCTTATGGTTTTATAGTTATTTCTGGTTATGTAATTTATGAATCAATTTGTTCCATCGCATCATGAAGGAATCCTCATTTATTCTGAAATTGTGGTGTTCATTGTTACATTTGGGAGATCTTTTGGGTTGAATGAGGCACTCAATTGTAAAATCCTCTGCCAATAGCGCAGCCACATCCATCTCTTTGTTCATTGGCACAATGTGGAAGTTGCCCAAATTTGCCACTTTGAACCAGAATAGTTTCCCCATCGTTTTCATATCTACATCATTTATGTACACATATTGCCGGAAGTTAGTTCCATTCTTATCATATATACATTGCCAACTGCACAATTCCAACATCATGTAAATTATGTGCTACTCCCACTGGGTACTTTCATTACTCATGTGTTGGCGCCCAGTGTTGCAGGTCCTCTAAGCCTGTATACGGCAACATTACTCCTTATACTTACAATCATATGCAATGAAATTTTATCTCTATTAACAAGGAGTAAGTTTTGCAAGAATAGTTTGTAGGTGAGTGAGTATGAAATGTCATATGAATACAACACAGGTTTTCCTTCATTATCTTGTTGGTTATTAACATCATTTTTGTGCTCTAGCCTACCTATAACAAAAACTTTTATTGCAATGATTGTTAATTAGCTAGTTTTGAAAATAGTTTTCACCTTAGTTTGGCATAAATAATCTTTTATTTTGAAGCATTTACTGCTGGGCAGCAGCACTAAAGTTTTGAGTTTCTCATACAGTATGCACCAAATTACCTTGGTATAGTTCCTCCTTTATATCCTTAACAGTCTTAAGGTTTTTACTTTTTTACAGTTATTTATTATGTGATTTTACTTGCAGCAAAACTTGGGAATAGATCTCAACAGTGATGAACGTAAAATAATTTTTTCACAAGATATTATTTTGAATTACCTAATTATGAAGACCAATAATGACACTGCAATGATTTGGGCCAGGAATTTTATTATATCCCACTGGTATCGTGAAACATTTGTGCATAAGGACCTATCCAGTACTCCAGAAGGCCCTAAAGGTAGGACATTTAAATAGAGACCATTATTGATGAACAAAAATGTAATATTGTGCAATCCAAGCTTGTTATTTTGGGAAATGAGAATTTATGAAGTCTATTGTTCCTTCCTTTCTTAGAAGTTTGAAAACAGTGTTGTTATAATCAATTTAATTTAAAAGATGAGCCAATTAATAACAGTAAACAACACTCACATTTATAATTTTCTGGAGCGCATTTCGAAGGTTAACTTTCCTCCATTAACTGTCCATTTTCCGGTTGATAATGGAGGAAAGTTAACCTCCGAAACGTGTTCCGGAAAATTATAAATGTAAATGCTGTTTAGTGTTATTAATTGACTCACCTTTTAAATTAAATCTATTGTAATTATTATTTATTTATGCCAACAAACTTACTGTTGGTGTTTTTAAACACACAAGCCGTGTGTGGGCAAAGTTTAAGAGGTAGAACTGGAACTTAAAAATTCAATGCCACAACTGGGAAGGTCTTTGGTTCAAATCCCAGTTGTGGCATTGAATTTTTAAGTTCCAGTTCTACCTCTTAAATCTATTGTTCCTGTTTGCAAAATCTGAAAAATAAGAAAGAAAAACTAAAAGAAAGTGCATGCATTTGATCTTCTAAAAAGCACCAACAACAGCTATGGTAACTAATTTGTTTGTATATCTTTGAGAATGAGTTGGAGTCAACTCAAAACTTGTTAGCACCAAAGAATTTGCAATATTACTAAGATAAGTGAAGCTTTTAGTTTCTAATTTGTTTTTACTTTAGATTCTTGTTGCTTCACTGTTAATAGCTTCATTATTTCCTTATACGAACAGTTTTTTACTTGTGTTTCAGGCATGTTTACTCTCATTGCTTCATGGATTTATGCATATAATACAGGGTGTCTCAGAAAACACACTAACACTTTGAATGACTATGAGGCAAGTTTAAAGTCTTGAACTACAGAAGAAAAATGTAATTAAAGAACAACTGCCCATAAACTTACCAGGGGTAACAGTGTGGTGTGAAATATCAGTATTGGGCATCATAGTGAGACAGAATATTAGAAGACCCCAAAAGAAAATCGTTTATGTGAATATTTGTTAAGAGTGTAATTTGTTTTTTGATGTTGGTATGAGATGGTTAAATGACGAAAACGTGTTACTAATGTTCATTGTTATGAACAACTAAGTTTGTTTAAAGACGTCATAAATATTTCCATATTTAATTTTAATATATATGTATAAATATTAGAATTATATGTGTTCAATAATAAAAGCGAAATCAGGATAGCTAAAGATCGCTTCCCTAACAATACAGGAACTATTTGATGGACGCATACGCGGATGTATACGAGAAAGGTAGTATCACGTGAGATGATGCCGGACTCCTTTCACTAGCGTCTACGTGTCCAAGGTGATAGGACGTATTTTGGTAGTGTGTGAACATTGTAGAACGTTTACCAGACTTTCATCAAGCTTTTGTTCCACTTTTTGAAAAAGTAGAAAGACTTAAATAATTTAAAACGGTGCTAAGAGGATTTATTTAAATGTAAAATAGAGAAAAAGTGTTAATAAAATAATACATTGTGGTGAAGAAACATCGTGTGATTTTTCATTCCATCCGTTACCACACCCTGAGAGAAATAAGAGCCTAATCGCTCAAACATGAAACAACGCTTCGATAAAAACTGCACCAATAGGATCATTTTTTAACAGAACTGTCAATGGTGACAGGTACCTAACCTTGCTGCAGGAATCCGTCAGTCCACACATTAAAGAGAATGTTTGAAAATGACGAGATTTACTTTCAGAACTATCTCGATGCAGCTTATTCAAACACATGGATTGGGCGAAAGGGTAGCATGGAATACCCTGTGCATTCTCCAGACCTTACACCAATGGACTTCTTTTTATTGTGTTATCTCAAGGAGAGCATTTATCACACAAAACCTAGAACAATTATTGGTGCATTGAAATTGGGAATTGAAAGAGTGTCACCAAATCCCAAATGAACTGTTTTATGATATTTGTAAATCCACTGATTCCCATTATCAGCTTTGTTTGGACAATGACGATCATCAATTTGAACATTTGCAAACATGATTCTTTAATTACATTTTTCTTTTGTAATTCAAGCCTTGAAACGTTTCTCCATGTTCATGAATAATGATTTTATAGTCATTCAAAGTGTTAGTACATTTTTTGAGACACCTGTAGTTAGAATTTTGATATTTTTAAGTCTTTAACTTTATAATAAGTAGTATTACAAAATCTTATATTTACAGATTTAAACAATTTGTCAAAAGCAGAGCGTACATCATCAAATAAAAAAAGAAGTAGTACTGGAAAAGAAAACTCAAAACTTGCAAAATTGCAAAGGATACAGGAATGGGTTTTCCTAAAGAGAATTAAATACCTGCAACAATTTTGTGAACCAGGGCATGTGATCCCTGATGTTTACGTTGACTACAATGGCATAAATCTCCTATCTGAATATATAGCTTGTAACAGCAGCTTTCTGAAAAACTTTGACAAATATGTGCAGCTGGTAAGTTCACAGTCTTGGAACCAGTTCCATTTATTTTCCCAGGTTTTTGCTTTGTTTTGTGTGTAGCATCCTGTTTTATTCATGTTTTATTACAGTTTCTTTGTAGTTAAATGATAACTCATTTTATTCATCCTTTGAATACACAGTTAAAGGACACGTCAGATTTACACATTATTTATATTTTATTTACATAAATTGTATAATTTACACTCTTTTAAGCCACAAAAAGCACTATCTAGTAAACATTTTTTTATCAATTTTAATGTACATTTGGTATCATTATTAGTTTTTATCTTTTTAGTATTATTATTATTATTATTATTTTTTTTTTTTAATCTCCATTGTTTAAAGTATGCCTAAGGGTTGCTAAAATTCAATGCCACAGCTGGGATTTGAACCATGGACCTTCTGCTTAGACATTGCCCACACATGACTTGTATGTTTAAAAATGCCAGCAGTAAGTTTGTTGGCATAAATAAATAATAATTACCATCTTAAGGTTATTTAATCCTGGGGCATAAAGTACTTACAATTGTAAGTTGCCCTTGGGGTATTTATCTCTAATGTGAGATTTCCTTTGTGGTCTACTGGGAAAAATATGAATCGGTTGAGGAGTTTAATGTTTTACTGGCAAGTTGTCAAATAGTTCAGTGCTTAGAACAGTCATGCGTTAAGTGGAATGTCTGTGGCATTGAATTCTATCTCTCAATAAATACAGTGTTCTTCTCATCGTTAACACAGTCAGGCTATCACAACTCACGACTGCTCTTCTCATAATCTTGCTCAATCCTTTCGGTATCTTTCTTCCTCTGTCTCTCATGCCCTAATTACAATGTTACAATCACTCACGACCCTCGTTGAATCTTCTTATGACATCCCAACACAATGACACACACGCGTGCACAGCTATCTTATACTCACTGACACACTGTCAGACTCATGTCCGTAACTCAATTCTAAAACTCACTCACTCACTCTCCTCTGGCCTCCGTATTCTCTGGGGATGACATCACACAGACCTTTCTCGAGTTCCACACACACATGCCCGGAAATGAGAAGCTAGTAGTCTCACAAACATTCTTGAAACCCCCTTTGTTTCTGGCACCTCGATTGTTGACAGTAGTGTACACACAACAGTTGTGCAAGGCAGTCCGGCGTGTCATGTGACGTGAAGTAGCTTGGCCCCATCAATGCTTGTTGTGCACTGAGCCCAACGTCACAATATTAAGTAATATAAAAGAATTTTAATAGTGATAATAATTTAGTAATGTTTATAACAACCAGCAATTGCAAAAAATGATGCTGCTAAGAGAGAGTTTAAAAAAACCTTTCTTATTAAAGACAATGCAAAATGGCTACAGACTTTTTTGGTAAAAATTGAATAACATGTGAATCAGTGATAATTCTGTTGTGAAAAGTTGCTTAAAATAAATGTTTCAGTGCTTAGTTTAATTTTCAAATATTATTTTGTAGCAAATATAGTTAAATTACTGTTCATCACCATCTCCCTGAGAACTGGAATCTACATGTAGCCACTGAGTTATGCCAAAGCAACCACTTGACGTAAAAGCTAAAGTACAATCTGTGTCTAACTGAGAGTATCAACATTTCATACAGTTCCATTAACCAAAAGAACTATTTCAGTTACTGGAAACAGTTATTGTGCATACATAGAAACCCATGCAAGGGTATGAGCCAGATGCAGTACACAAATATTGTTGAATTTAGCCCTAACCACATGACTTAATTTGTGACATGAAGCCTTGCATTACCATGATATAAACTCTAAATGGTCAGAAATACATAAATTCACTTGAAATAAAATGAATGCAAACTTACTCCAAATTTATTTACTGCACAAGTCAGTAGCAGATGGTAGTTGCGTTGTTGCCAACATTGCTCCCACAATCACCAGTCTTTGTTGCCAACATTATAAAAGTCAATATACTATAGTAAAATGAACTGGCAAAAGTTTTCACTGATCTGAAGTATAACTAAACTGTTGTCCAAATTAAGCTAATGTTTTGTTTACATAGGTATTCAACTAAACCACAGGGTAAATTTCCGAGATATCCTCAATAAGCTGTATATCTGAACAGTGTGGCAAGCACTGTGTACCTTATCTGATCAAAAGTATCTGGACACCCCTATATAATATGGAATTGAACCCTAGATGTCACAAGAGGCAGATCGCAACTGTAAAAGAGGGTGTGGAGCATTGTCTTGTCAGTAGATGAACAGTAACAACAGAATGGGTAAGTCAAGAGAGCTCAGTGACTTCAAATGTGGACAAGCCATTGGTTGTCATCTATCAGGGACGATTGTGAAGTGAAAATGTGAAGAAATAATCACAACTGAACCAAGACCAAGTAAACCTCATTTAATAATGGACAGGGCTCCTCAAGCATTGAGGAAGGTGGTTATAAAGAATTGCAAGAAATTAAGTGGAAGGAATAATATATGAGTTCCATATTGCTACAAGCAATACTGCCAGCACAGTGACTTGTGTCAAGAGTTAAAAGGAATAGGGTACCACGATCCAGCTATTGCTCATAAGCCAAACATGTCAGTAGTCAATAGTCAATGCTAAGCAACACTTGGAGTGGTGTAAAGAGCAATGGCATTGGATGGTAGAGGACTGGAAATAAGTGATTTGGAGTTTTGAATCACACTAAACCCTATGGCAATCCTATGGAAGGGTTTGGGTTTGGCGAATACCTGGAGAATGATAACGGCCATACTGTTTAGTGCCAACAGTGAAGCACGAGGAGGTTATGTTATGGTAGGGGGTATTTTTCATGGTTAGGATGTGACCCCATTATTGTGCTTAAGAAAAATATAAATGTGGAAAGCTATGAAATCATTTCAAACCATTGTGACCAGCGAATGGTAGAGGACCAGTTCACAGATGATGATCATCTGCATTAGCACGACAATGCATCTTGTCATAAAAGTGCATCGTGAGGCAGTGGTTTGTGGACAATAACATTCCTCAAATGGACTGGCCTGCCCAGAGTCCTGATCTGAATCCAATTTAATATCTTTGGGATGAGTTAGAATGCCAACTTTGCTCCATACCGTAGCATCCCACATCACTAACTTCTCTGGCTTCAGTTCTTCAAGAAGAATTAGCTACCATTCCTCTACAGACATACAGACACCTAATTAAAATTGTTGCCAGCAGAATTAAAGCTGTCATAAAGGCACTCCTATTAATGTCCAGTAATAGGAAACGCAACATGGGTGAAGATGAAGTGCAATTTCAGATAGGTATCCGGATAGTTTTGATCAGGTAGTGTATTTTGCGCCTGTTGATGTATTTATTGTCCATTGAGGATATACACACCTCCCAATAACAGTTGAACCAACCAGTTATTGCTTTATTGCTTATGTTTGTGTCTCCAATAAAACAATGGAAAACAGTTTGTGCATATGAAAATGCGTGGATATGGCTGAATGTAACTAGAAATATCTAGACAGGTGGTAATGTAGGGTTCTCAAACACTGTACCTTTTGCCATGAACTCGAAAACTGTGCATTCCTTTGCCTACATGAAAATATCTCATGTCTGCGATTCCATTTCGTAATGGAGCAAGGGGTGGCATAGCGCTCCCAACAAAACATGCACATTGTTAATAAACTTTCATCATATGCCAACTGTATGTATTATTTGTCATCGTGACATGATGGTAGGAGATCAACAATATTAACAAATCTCATCATAGTGATGAAATACAACAGTTTATTTACTGAATAGCAGGGATCCAACAGGATATTCACTTTCACAATAAACAGAAAAGGCAGCTTGGTTCTAACAATTAATATTGTATGCAAGGCGTCTGGGGCATTGGTGCAGAGGTTGGCAATGGATGCCTCTGCCACCATCTAGGTGGCACTACAATTCCTGGGCAACTTCGGCAGGTTTTGTCAGCACTTGTTTAGTTACATCTGGTGTTGGATTTAGAAAACATGAGCATCATTTCTCTTTTACTTAAATGAAGTTCATGTGTTAAAACATGTTTAGATGATGTATGGTTTTTAATTGATGCTTAAAGTGCTTTTTTATTTTTTTTATTATTATTTTTATTTTTTATATTGCAAATTGATACATATACATTTTTTATCTCCCTACAGATGTTATTGGCTCTGACAGAGAGCTCAATTCTTATGCGTTCCAGAGCAGTTAAAAGTTTAACAAAAATTATTGAGGCCGATCCATCAATACTTGGTAGGAGTGACATGCAGAAGGCAATGCAGCATTGTTTTTTGGACAGAGCTATCCCTGTAAGGGAAGCTGCGATTGATCTAATTGGAAAATATATTCTTCTGCAACCTGAGTTCATTGAACAGTATTATAATTTGCTTCTATCCAGAATTTTGGTATGTCTACATTACATTTTTTGCAGTATTTTTATAGCACCCTTATTGATTACAAAAAGCAGAAATCAGATTTCTTCTAATGGGTATATATTTACTAGAATTCTACTTAGATAGAAATTGTCTTAATTACTAGTTTTGTATTTAAATTACCTTTATTTACAGTTCTGTTACAAAGTTACCAACATGCTTTGATGCATTTGGAGTTTTTGCCCATTAGTTAATTAACAGATTTTAATTTATACACGCAAACACACAGAGACCTTTCCTAAAAATGCTTGATAAACAATATCATCATTGTTGTCATCATCATCACCATCGTCATCGCCACGACCACCACCACCACCGCTGCCACTGCCGCCACCACTGCCACTGCCGCTGCCACCACCACCACCACCACCACACCCACCTTGGTAGCGTGATGGTTAGCGTGTCTGCCTCATGTTCAAGAGGTTGCGAGTTCAAATCTCGCTTAGGGTAAGTTATCCGGGTAAGGCTTTTTCCGAGGTTTTCCCTTATCCTGAGAAGACAAATGTCGGGTAACTTAGAGCTCCATGGACCTCGGGCTCATTTGAGCATCATTTCACCCATTTCATTCATTCACCGTCTGATATGACATTACATTGGAGGATGTTAATTTAAAACAAAAAACCACCGCCACCGCCACCACTGCCATTATTATTCATTGAGACAGTAACTCTTTGTTAGCAAGCCCAAATAAAATTAATTACCGTAAATGTAAAAGTATAGCCATGTATGTAAACAAATAGTTTGATTATAACTTAGCTGATTTAAAATAGTCTATAATTGCTTAGTAAACACAAGTTAAGAATTGAGATCATAAAAATCTGTTTTATACTATAGTAATGATAAATAATGTTAAAACACTCCAGAATTAAGAGTTTTGAAAGCTTCAAATATGCTTTCCAGAGTAGAAAGTTTTGTTTTATGGTGCCCTCTGGTCATTAGACCTTTGTCTAAAAATGTAAGTGTAAAGCTTCTTTGTGCATTTGTAAATGTATCAGCATAATGAAGATGAGTGAGACAGCTAACTTCCATGTTATTGTTTTGGGAAAGTCCCATCTCGGCGCTGTAAATTATTAGGTGGGGATTTGGTTCATCTAATAGGACTGAAAACATCCCCACAAAATTTGTAACTTGTTACAAACATGAGCAAGCTTACCAATCAAAATTTGCAGAGATGAGGAAGCAGATTCTATTATATAGAGGCAAGAATATAAAAATGGGGAGAATGTTTGAGAAGTCTTGCCTATGAACATGGATGATTGAAAGTGAAAGTAATCAGTGAACAGGCAGAATTTTGAGGCTAAATCTATGCAGAAGGGTATCGCCAAAGGTATTATAGTGAATTCAATAGTTTTGTCAGATTCAAGACATCAAGAAGAATGTATACCTTCCTAATTCAAAGGAAAACTTCATATCTAAAGTCAATCCGACACAAACATTAGACATCACATATTATTTACACCTGACAGAAGAAGTTAAGAAAAGTGATACTCCAACTAGTGTTCTAAAATTATTGGCATTAGAGACAATCCATACTAGATTTCCAGAACATGAATGGCTCCATATTTATACTGATGGATCATTTATATCAAACAAAGATGGAGCAGGTGCTGGAGTCACATGTCACCTCTTTTCCTATTACAAATCTCTAAGTTATGGAACTACAAACTTTGATGGAGAAATTGAAGCAATTCGAATGGCCCTACAAAATCTTTTGTACAGAATTTCACATTTTCAGCAAGCAGTTATTCTTTCAGATTCCAGGGCAGCAATTATAGCAATTACTTCCAAGTTGTCACCAAAAAACCAATTAATTATAGAATGTTGGAAAATCCTTATCCATCTAACAGCACTTCAAAAACACCTAGTCTTCCAATGGATACCAACTCACTGTGGACTGAGTGGTAATGAGAAAGCTGATTTTCTTGCAAAAAAGGGTACCGGCAATGTACAGAAATCAATAGTTAATTTACCATTTTATGCAGCTAAAAGATTAGTCAACTCTGAATTCAAAAAAATTATTGAAAAATATTACTATGAAAAATCAAAGAATAAAAGATGGGAACTACCAAACATTCAAACAGTAATTCCTGAGTATCCTCGAAAAACAGCAGTTGCAACCTTCAGGTTGATTACAGGACATGATTGTCTGGCAAAGCATTTAAACAGAATTGGGATATATTCTTCACCACTCTGTCCTCTATGTGATCTGCAAGAGGAAATGGATCGAGACCACCTTCAAATATGCCCGGCCACTTCTAGTGCCCCATCCATCAGTGAAAAATATTGGAGAGCAAGAGGATTAATGACTTCATTGTCAGAAATCCAGCATTAGCTAACAACAAATAGTTTTGTCAGATCTTGGAATTGCTCTCAACTTGCATGCTGTGTAATTAGAGATGAATGCAATATTTTAACATTGAAAGTGTTTACCGTGTATTCAATGTGATAAGTGCCAAAATAAATAAAGGTGTGCAACCTCTTAGAGGTTAAACAAGGATACATTATTTCTGGCTCCCATACCACCCATGAGATCAACAGTTCCTTTACCAAGGAGTAAGGTCATAGCTCTATCAAGTGTCAGAAATTTCAGCTTTCCAAGGACCAAGGGAAATGAAAAGGAGCTACAGCATCGAACCTGGGATGCCACACATAACTGCCAGGTATGGTAGTAGTCCTGCAGGGCACAGGTTCCCATATCATCAGGGAATGTCAAGTTATGTATTTCTGGAAATTCAGTATCAAATTTTTGGAATGCAATACTTCCTTTACTTACTATAGGTAAGCAGTAGTGAAGGTAAAAAGGGGTGAAGTGATGGAGGTCGTGAATATCAGTTAGCATGGACATTGTACCATAGCAGCAGGACATGAAGATAGGAATAAATGGAATGTTAATTTGGCAGGAAATATAGCTGGTAAGTAACCAGCAAGTTATATAAATTTGTTTTTTACATATTATAAACTCATTTGTAATTTACAACTTCAATTTATATGTTTACAGGTTGCTATGCTACTCAAAGTACAATCCATGAGACTTTTTTTCTGGTAGTGTTTAATGCCCACTTTTACTATGTGCAGCACTGCAGACAATGACACTGATGATACATGGAATGAAGATGGAGCACCGGTAGAATGACATGACGGGGAAGCCACAGAATCCGTAGGCAACCTGCCCCTGTACCACCTTGTGTCCATAAATCCACATGCAGTCACCTAGGATTGAACCCAGGCCCCAGGCTGCCTTGGTGAGAGGTGAATGGTCTAATCACTTGGCCACGGCACGGCCACATCCATGAGACATCTAGTTCTACATATGTGCTGAGAGGAATTTTAAGAATGGTGAATTCAAACTGCTTGGTGACTCTTCTTCAATAAAGCACCTTTCACTCTCTCCCACTTTCTGTTAATATTTCATACTAGCCTCAACCCTTGCTTTGTATGTGAACAACAATACCTGATGGTATCTCAGAAGGTTTCAGCATTGTTCTGTGCTTGAAAATGATTACTGGGGGAGACAGAAATAGCATTTTTGTGAATCCCTGCAGCTCTTGTTTGTCGCATTGGTGCACTGCTGCTTCCAATTGAATCCAGTGTTGCCAGATAGCAATAAGTTTCCCATGGCATCGAATATATGGCTATATTTAAGACTGGTAGCAATTTTAAATCAACACCTGGACATTTTAATATCAATTTTGAGTATAAGATACACCTGCATTTTGGAGGCAATTTCTCAAAGAAAACAGTCCATAAAATATGGCAATTGTGTTATGAAAATTGGCTTAACCAATATGATCCAGAAATTAGGTGACAATCCAGGAATTGGAAGAACCCCCAGTCTCCTAAGGAGAAGAAAGCATGCATGAGTAAATCAAAATTCAAAGCAATGATAATTGTTTTCTTTCTTTATACCTGGAAGTGAGTATCTAAATTGATTGGGTATGTGCAGGTCGGAATGTCAATCAGGTCTATTAAAAAAATGTTTGAAGACTCTCCATGTATGTATGTGATAGAGACCAGCATTGCGGAAGAATGGCCACTCCGTAGCTGAGTGGTTAGACCATTTGCCTCTCACCAAAGTGGCCTGGGTTTGATCCCAGGTGACCTCATGTGGGATTTATAGTGGACGAAGCAGCACTGTGGTGCCATATGTAGTAAAAGCGGGTGTTAAACACTACAAAAAAAAAAAGCCTTGTGGAAGAATGCCACATAGATCCTCAACCAGGAAACATCTCCCAGCATCAGCCCATAATGCACTATCTGTGAAGAGTTATTACAATAAACTAGAAACATGACAGAATGTAATATTAAGTAAGAAATGTTGCTAAACTAGAAGGTGTATTAGGATGCACTTAGCTGAATAAGAATGATTCTGGTTGGTTATTATTATACTTGGCAGACATGACAAATATTTGAAGTCACTCTCTTTTTCTAGTCAACAGTTATGTTTTTCCAAAAATAAAAAGAAAGAGAATATGAAAATGTGGAGTAAGAAACATTTTTAAATGGTGTACACAGTATGGAGTTACTCATAACCTTCGTTTGGAGTGAAACAAAAGGAACTCAGTGCCATTATTTCTCACCAATTGGTTCAAATTAGTGACGTCACATCCAAACTTAACATAACATGAAAGAAAAGGTTGGCATTCCCAAACTCTTAAGTTAAATCATGTTAAGTCAACCCCAAATAGCTCCACTTAATGGAGCTCCTCTTTCATGTTACATCCTGTTGCTTTAAGACACTCTACGTTAAGTTTATCGCAATCCCGGCATTATTTGGCAATAAACAATGTTCCAGTGATGGAGCATTCTAGCATTCACTGGACCTTGCACCATGCAACTATTTTCTCATCCTGAAAATCAAGTTTGAGCTCAAAGAAAGCAGGTTTGAGCCCAGCACACAATGGAAGGCAAATATTTAACAGCATAACAGAAGATGTTCTGCCTCCAGCAGTGGAAATGTTGAATGGAGCAATGCAAGGATCAGGGAAGGGATACATTGACATTGCCTGATTTTTTTTTTTCAATAAAGTGTTAAAGCATGAATCTGGTTTCTTTATTACTACACATATTACAAAAGAGGAATTTGAATATAAGAGTGAATAGCACTGAGATCAATATGAATAATAGGTAGCCTTTGCTCCTTCTATGGGGATCTTTGCTGAAAATCTTACTGTAATTATTATTGTTCACATCATTGTTCTCAGGATGCAGGAATAAGTGTCAGGAAAAGAGTGATCAGTATATTTAGAGACATATGTGTTGAACATCCACAACATCCAAGGGTACCAGAAATATGTTTACAAATTATTCAGAGAGTTCACGATGAGGAAGGTAAGGAAATATTCTTTCAGATGTTCTTTAAGCCATGTTTTAATTTTCTTGTTTGGAAATGTTAAAACTATGTATCACAGCCTTTATTAATGTAGTAATAAAGCATTTGTTCAAGTTAGGCCATTAAACAGAAGGAATTATTTTGAAATAATGTTTATCAGAAGGAAAAGAAGGTGGAGAAAGTGATGAAATTAACTGAATTAATTTGTTTGTGAGAATAGATAAGTAAGCAATACTTGTTGCAAGGATTCTGGAAACTAGGTAAGTCTCCAGGTCCCAGGCTCCCCAAAGGATGTGTAAGCTGCAGGGGGGGGGGGGGGGGGAGGGAAGAGGAGCTGGTATGAACTGCCACTGGGGAGCTTCAATATGTAGCTGTTAGGGACCTTGCCCACTGCTGTTGTCTCTCCTCAGGTCCAACCACCCTTAATATCCTCTCATCTCATCCCTCCTTCCCTGAGGGCACCCTGTCAGGGACATAGACACAAGTGATCCTCTTTAGGTCGAGGTACTAAGTTCCCCCCTTTAGAGTCAATTGTAATTAGACTAATGAATAATAAGGCTATTCAACTGAATGTTAATCTGTGTGTATGTATGTTGAAGAAATACATTTATCTGATAGTTTATTTGATGTCTTTATTCAAAAAAGAATATCCCAAATACCTTTCTTCATTGCAATTATTCTGTTTTTCCATTTCCAAACTGATCCTAAACAACAAGCATTCCTTACCATTTTAATATTTTTCCTTCATTCTTTATTAATTGTTGCCAATGAAGCTTAACACAGCTATCTCTGTAAAGAATGGAAATATTGTGTTAAAATTTAAGGAGAGTAAGGAAAACATCATTCATATTCAAGAACTAATAAATTCAAAAAATCGAAATCGAAAATGTTGGCCTCACCAGTTACATCCCCCTTAATATGTGAGATATTATAACCACATAGTGATTGTGATGAAAGCAGCATCTTGCAAGATATGATGGTGAAATTGTCAAAATATGTTCACAGGTGTACAGAAGCTAGTTGTACAGGTTTTTCGGAAGATGTGGTTTACGCCAGTAGAAGAGGAGCCCCATTTGGATTCAACACCTCTGTTAGATAAAGCTATGAGCATTAAAAATGTTGTGAATCTATCTTTGGATATGGGAATGGAATCACTGGATGAATTGCTTGCAATGGTAAGTGTATAACTACCAATAACTATCATCAAAATGGGATTCACATTGTATAGATATGTCATTCCAACCCCCTATGATAGATTGTACAGTAATCATTCTCATATTCATTATTACGAGGGGTGTCCGTAAAATAAGGTTCCCAATTTTTTTTTCACAATGAAAAACGTTTATGACATTGAATAATACATTTTTGGAAAGCTTAGGCTTTTTCTATTTTTCAACATAATCGCTGTTCTGATCAATGTATTTTTGCATGTGTTGTACCATCTTTTGTATGCCTGCATCATAGAACTCTCCTGCTGTGCAGCGAAGATAGTTTAAAACAGTTTCTTTCAGTTCCTCTCCGCTTCTGAAATGCGTTCCACCCAGGTATTTCTTCAAGTCAGGGAAGAGATGGTAGTCATTTGGGGCTAGGTATGGGCTGTAAGGAGCGTGCTTGACAGTATCCCATACAAATTTTTTGATGAGATTGGTCATAGGCCTGAAGAAATTCGTGGCCCACTTTAACACATTTTCGTCTGTGGTCCTTTGTAACCATTCTAGGCACCCACCTTGGTATACTCTAAATGATCTGTCAAAATTTTGTGAATGTAGATCTTGCTGACATCAGGGATCATCTCAAATATCTCCCAAACCATCACCCTTCGATCTTTCAGCAATGCTTCTTCCACTTTTACAATCGTTTCATCCGAAACTGATGGTCATCCAGATCACTGGTTGTCATGGACATCTGTATGTCCATCTTTGAATTCTCTGCACCACTTGGCATTCGTGTTGCACACTCATACACTGCTCTCCATACACTTAATACTGTTAGGAATGAATGTCCACAAGTGCAGGCTTTTTGCACATAAAAAACATATCACAAAGCATAATTCGCACCTGGTGGGAAAAGCAAGTGGAAGCTCCATTTCTAATGGCTGCCAAGACTGAAAATCGCGTGCAGCTCACAGGCCAGATCTCTTGTAACAACGTTCTTTGTGACTGCAGATCCTTGGGGACCTTATTTTATAGACAACCCTCGTACATAGAGTAGGGAAATGTTGCACATGTCTTGGGCTTCATGAAGTAAGAGGCAAAGATTAAGGGATGAATGAAGATGTAATACAGTATATAACCAATGCACAGGTATTTGTCATTGATGTCCCATGTACTCTCTAGTTGAGTCACTTGCTCTCGTAGCACAAGTGAGCACATTGGCCTTCAGTAGTGAAGGTCACAGGTTCAAATACTGCTGCTTGAAGGTACTTTTTATTATTTAGTAACTTTAACGAGCACTGATAGTATGGCATGGAAGTGTCATTTCAGTTAATTAGTTTAATTATGTGAATTTCATGGCAACACAAAGTGTTATTTGTTAGAATATGCTTTAATGATCATCATAATTAAATGCATAATAACATTGTAATTATAACTTATTGCAACAAAAAGGCAACAAATTGTGGGTTCTTTTAAATTTAATTTACACAAAAACCATTGAATCTATTGAAATATGCCAAAGGAAAAAGTTGTTTATTCAATTTTCTACAAATATAGCCATAAATCAAGAACCTTCAATCAATAAAAATTCAGCCAGGTGATGATAAATTTTTTTATAAAAATATTTTTTTCTAGAACACTATAAACTTTTCAACATTTTGGTATTAGACTTTCTTGTTATTCACAACATGAGAAATTTGCTGTTAAAGTCTGACACATCATTTCACTTCCACCATATATAATACTTTTTTGAATATATGAAAAGAAGCTATGACTGTCACAAAATTTAATGGTGGTTGGCTCAATACAACATCCAATCAGAGGCTTGCCACACTTTGCAGTGTTGTATAGTTAAACATGCTGTGAAATCATGCTGTAAAGTCAGTTATATAAATATCATTTCCAATGGATACCAGCTCACTGTGGACTGAGTGGTAATGAGAAAGCTGATTTTCTTGCAAAAAAGGGTACCGGCAATGTGCAGAAATCAATAGTTAATCTACCATTTTATGCAGCTAAAAGATTAGTCAACTCTGAATTCAAAAAAATTATTGAAAAATATTACTATGAAAAATCAAAGAATAAAAGATGGGAACTACCAAACATTCAAACAGTAATTCCTGAGTATCCTCGAAAAACAGCAGTTGCAACCTTCAGGTTGATTACAGGACATGATTGTCTGGCAAAACATTTAAACAGAATTGGGATATATTCTTCATCACTCTGTCCTCTATGTGATCTGCAAGAGGAAATGGATTGAGACCACCTTCAAATATGCCCGGCCACTTTTAATGCCCCATCCATCAGTGAAAAATGTTGGAGAGCAAGAGGATTAATGACTTCATTGTCAGAAATCCAGCATTAGCTAACAACAACATAAATATCATTTGCACCCATAAAATTTAGGAAAGAGAATAGTAATAGTGAGCCATCAGTAGCCATTAAATTTTGCACCTGCCATAGAAAGTGATGTGTTTTTTAATTTTCTTAATGTTGAGTCAGAATTAGTAACAATGACATCACTTATGTTTTACTTACACAACATGTAAATACACTTACACCAAATTAAAAAGGAAAGACCTCACTTTAATTTGTAGATTTTAAAATTTGTTCATTTTAAATTAAAATTTTGTCATCGCAAGTACACAAAAATAAAATCACATCTCTTTCCAATAGAAATGGAGCATGCTGATATGAAAGAATCACCTGGAACAAAACAAAGTTGAAATTAATTAAATTATATATTTTGCTCATAAGGTTCACTTATTCTAGAGTAGCTGTGCAGTAAACATTTAACTAACAGAGCAATGTCTTATTGCATTAAAAAGCATACATAATATTATTCTGCATAGGTTTTCAGATCTGAGCCACAACACAGAAATGAAGCTCCTGAAGTATCATCTACAGTAATTGCAGCCAGTCAACAAATAGTGGATTGCTTAGCTCTAAAAATTTTGAAACTGGAAGCAACTTCCAGCTTAGCCACACTTGCCCAGGATTCATCAGAGAATTATGTGTTGTGCTTCATTACACTTCAAAGATTTGCAGTTGTATATCCCAAGCTTTTGGTCAAATATGCGCTCCTCTTGGGGCCATACTTAAGCATAAAATGCCAGGTAAGCACTTTTAATGTTACACTAATCATTTTACTCAGATTGATATGGATAGCATTTTAAATCTTAAATAACAGTGTAACTAATTTTATTTAATCTTACCCTCTCAACTCCTTATAAAACTATTTTACAGTACTCCATAAGATTTTACACTGAAACCCCCCAATTATCCCTTAGAATCCAGTGGTGCAGTGTGAAATAAAAAAATGGGAACACATTATATTAAAACGATTTCCCATTATGTTTCCGAAGTATGTGATGTTCAATAAATCAATATTATTGTTTTAGCGAATTTTAGCAATGAGTGCAGATTGAAGCAAAATTGCCTTATTTTGTGTAAAAGTGCAAAATTCCAGCAATTTTGAATATAAAAGTTAGTTTTCACTTTCTTTTAAGTTCATTCCTGTGAAAATGAAGTGTTTAAAACAGTGGAGCACATTAATAAATTGAAAAATATGCCGATATTTCTAAACACATTCTGCTCCAACTTAGTTGAATTATGTTAATCACAGGACTAGTTTCGGAGAGGGTTCTCTTCATCATTCAGCTGTTGATTGACTGGTTGAACATGTTTTACTATTCAATTTTATTGCATCCAATAGACTATTACAAATAGCATCTGGCATTGTCAGCTTATATTTAAATCATGGAAGTTAATAAATTCTATTAACACTTTAAGCATAAGTAGAGTACATTATTCTTTCTGCATGTTTCAGTGATGTTTCCACACTTAGTCATGCATGAACATGAATAGTTTTACTACCTGTAGAATATTTTTTTCCCTTTATCTGATTACCCTCCCCTTACGTAAGACTTACACCCCTAGGACTTACAAGTCAGTACCTAGGGTCAAATGCCTGTCAGGGAGCACAGGAACCTATGAAAGAACAGAGTAAAGACCTAGAAGCAGGTGGTCAGCCAAGCACCAGGTATGATAGTGAGGAAGAGGATGGTGTGAAATGCAGACAAAATGGATGATTGGAAAGGTGATAATGGAACAATTGGTGGAATGAGTAGTGGAGGAACCCAGAGAAAACCCATCCTGATGCCGCTTTGTCTGCCATGTATACCATATGCAGGTTCCTGGGATCGAACCCAGGTCACCTAGGTAGCAGGAAAATGCTCTAACCTGTGGAATTTCTATGGTATAATAAACATTTTTAACAATACAAACTTGTTTCTTGTGCTAAAGTTGTATAGTTTGTTATCACATCCAGAAACCAAATCTTGACATTTAGCACTTAGAAAGTTAGATGCCCTTTTCTGATGTATATTCACATCAAGAAAAACCATACTGTGCAGTGAATATAATGTTTCATAATATGTATCCTAAGTTTTGTAGATCACATGCCATTTTTCAAAATACTCTTTAAATTACAAAATGATTAACCTAAATTTATTGTTTAAAATTGGTTTTCTTCAGACTGTAGGTGATTACCAGATTATTACAAGTGTAGCATATATAATGGAGGTGACATTGCCATTGACTCAAAATCCCAGTGAATCGCTTGTAGCTACAGTAGAAGAGGATACCATGAAAGTGATTTTGCAGCATGATCAGAGAGTGGTGGCCAGCTGTGTGTCTTGCCTTGCCTCTATCGTGAAGAACATTACAAAAAACTATGAACTCATCAGTGATACATTCTTCACCTTTTATGGTATGTGTTTTTGCCATTATACATAAATATTTGCACTTTTATGTACTATATAGCTAAAGTAAGAGAGCAAGTATTGCATTCCATCCAGCAATTTGGTAGCAAGATTTCACATGAAATGCACATTTTAAGGTCCTCTGAATCAAAAGAAAAGGAGACTTTAAAAAGTATGTGTGTATGTGTGCGTGTGCATGTGTGTGTGTGCATGCGTGGGCATAGTTAATTTACAGCTGATGCAGTTATTACCTATATACTTTTATGCTCCCACTTTTTTCCTAAAGTCTACAAGGATTCTTAGAGAGAGAAAGGTATATTCACAGAACTTAATTCAAAGGAGTTGTAAACAAAACCACATGACAAGGGAGTGTATTATTGGCTGAGGGGTAAAATACAACTTTTCTCACTTAGTATGTCATCTGTTCCTCTATACAAAACAACTTGATTCAAAGCATAACATTCTGTGGTTATTCCTGTGCAGAAAATTTTAAACATATCTATTTTTTAAAAGTTCAAGTTATGGAAAAATGAGTTTGTTCAGATTAATTTGTAACTAACTGAACCATTATAGCTGATGATTTATAAAACTGTGTGCAAATGCTGTAGCTTGTTTCTAGATAAACCATTAGTGTACTCCTTGCCGCTTGGTGCAATGTTGAGAAATCGATATCAAATTTTTGTAGAATACAATGCTTCCTCTATTTACTATACATATTAGAGAAAGCAATGATAACCCCTTAATGCCTGAATTATTTTTCACTTGAAAGAAGAAACCAAAATTCAGATCATGAGCTTAGTATGAGCTCAGTTCCATCCAAAATTTAGTGTCATTTATAAAATTTAGACTTTGTATGTTATTTATGGAAAATTCAAGGTAAATATTTTGTTCACTGTGTTGTCATTTACATATTTTATTAAAAATTCTTATGTCCATCTTTTCAAAAATAAGTGTTAATTTATAGTTTTCCATGATTTGATCTGATTTATTATCAAATGTGGGAATTACAATAATTTATGATATAGTAAAGATTATAAAAATGAAAAAACATAAGTACATACAGGCAGATATTTTAGGCATGGGGAATGACCTTGCCTGGATCTGTGCGAGTGACATTGTGCAAATTTATGTGAGGTAACATCTCTGTTTCCTACTTGAAATAAACAAGACACTGATAAATATGCGAGCAGGGGGTGCACTTGATCATGCACTGTCCTGCAAAAGTAAACTTGTAAACACTGCATAACTTCAAGCCATTTGTCACATCTAAAAAAATCTGCCTGTTCATAGATTAAATACCTTAAAGGTAAAGGTAAATACATAATTAGTTTCAATTTGCTGAAGTACTTAAAATAATAATATAGGGCTTTTCATTTAAAAACTAACGAGCGCACAGCATTTCGCATGTGCATGATTGGGTGTGCCGCAGCTGGTTTTGCTCCTGCATAAACTTGGCTAAATAAGCATTATATCAGAACACATTCTGATTCACACAATTAATTGGACCGATTTCATTTCTCGTATTTTGTTTTAGTTCTTCCAATGTATGAGGATTTGTCTTGTAAACTTTGTCTTTCAGGTTACCCCACACACTGTTAGATCAGGGGAGCGAGAGAGCCATACGCCAGCACTAATCACTATATCTTCAAACACTTCCCTAATTTTATTCATGGACTCCTCTGCTGTATGGGCAGTAGCAGCATCTTCTTGAAATCACCCATATGATTTCTCTTCTTCTGTCAGTTCATGATAAAATGGTGTCAAAATGTCATTTCGATACCTCTCTGCATTTACAATCTGGTCATAGAATATTGGGCCAGTTATGCGTTTAGCGCTAACAACACACCCTCTCTAATCTTAATGAGGGATTTCTTGAATGCGATGTGGATTTTCAGAGTCCCAGTACCAACTAGTCGCCTGCACAATGGCAGCCGGAAGTGGGGGAATCTAGCAAGGTCATGGGAGTGGTGAAACGCCGTGTGCTCCATTAGGTTTTAAATGAAGAACCCTGAATAATAACTCAATACAATTCCAGGAATTCAGTTACTGGGTAAAAGCTGTGCTCTAATGGTAACTTTTTCATGTCACATTTAAATTTATCTTCTGAGGTGGTAAGCTTCAGAGCATGTGGCCATTTATTATACAATTTGATTCCAATATATTTAATGATTTTACTGAATAATGTAGTGTTGTGTGATGTTATGCTTGAATGATGTCTGTAAAAGGTTATTTGGAAAGGGGGAAATTCCTTGAAAATAATTTTTACTTACTATCCCTAAAAGATTCCTGATTTAAGAGTTACCTTTTGTTTAAGAGACATGAAGACATTAAAAAACCAAAAAGAGCTCTTGTTTCTTTATTCAAATGATCTTAAGCATGCTTTTCTAACCAAATTTCTATTTTGAAGTTTTGTATAGGGTGCAACACTTTTTCTGCCTTAGATAAGCTGAAAAATAATAGTAATTTGAACATAGTATCATTAATATCAGATTGTTTATAATTTCAGCCTATTTGCAAATGTTTAAATGTGATTATGAGAAGAATCCATCTCCCACAGAGCTAGAAAAGAACCGTCCATTGCTTCAAAGAGCATTATTCAGTACTGGATTATTTCTAAGACATTTTAACTTTGAGGACAAAACTATTTTTCAAAATGTTGAAGTGAGTATGAATTATTGATTTATATCCTTGACTACTGGAAAAGTATTAAATTGGTTACAATGTTATCACTTGAGTCCTGAGAGAACCTGACCTTTGATATGGGTTCCAAATTAGTAATAAAAATAAATGAGATAAGAAAGCTTTAATAAATTCAAAATTAATTATATAAGAGAAACTGAAGCTTATTAACAGTGAAGTAATACAAATATAATAAATATCTTAGAGACTATAAGCTTCACTTATCTTAGTCAAGGAAAGAAAGTCCCTGACAGGAATTTTCTTCTCTTATCTGTTTGGAAACAGTGCAACAAGGGCAGTGAATGTGTGTGATAGAGAATGCATGCTATACAAGGAGTAAAACTATTCAAAAAAGTGCACCCTACTGGCAGCACCTCATTGTAAGCATTGTTGCCCTTCTTATCCACATTAAACATTACTATTCAGTACTTCTGCAAACATAGGATTGCACAAATAGAATTTACACAAACAGAATTCACTATTTTAATTTAATTTAAAAGGTGAGTTAATTAATAATACTGAACAACACTTACAAAATATTTTTCCGGGACACGTTTCGAAGGTTAACTTTCCTCCATTATCAACCGGACAATAACTCACTATAACTCACAATAACTCAGATTTATAATTCACTATGTTTACTATAACTGAGAAGGTATTCTACATAAAATTAGAAGGCTACAGATTTTGGTCACATGTTTTTGAGTGGGCTGTAACTAAGCTATCCTATGTATCATAAACAAGGAGTGTAGGCAGGGTGTTGGACTTCTGTCTAATCAGCAATTTCCCCCTGCACCTCATTCCTTGGGGACTTTCTTTGCTGTGATAAACTGTGTTGTTAGCAATATGATAAATACAACCTTCACTAGCTTGCCTGCAGTAATATTAAAAAATGGCTTGAAAGCATTACAAAAGCTTAAAAATGTATCCAGAATTTTCTGAAACCTAAGTTACATATTTATAATCTTCACTTTTAGTATTTTCCATTTATATGTGAATTTACATGAAAGTAATTCTTATTCTTGCTTTGAGTTTTTGAACCATAACTGTGTTTAAGTGAATTAAATATTTTCTGCAGGAGAGTTCAATAGACCAGATCTTTGAGATGCTGCTATACTATGCAGTGCAACTTGATGAGTGTTTGCAGATCTGTGCACTAAAGGCAATCGGTTTGATGTGTGTTCAATATCATGATTATATGCTGCAGAATAGTTTGATCAGACTGTATCATCAGCATCTGACAAGTGCAGACAGTCCTATGAGCACGAAATTGCAGGTAATCAAAGCTTAAGTTATAACAGACAATATGACATAAACCAATTAAAATAGGAACTTTTGTTCCCAATGGCACTAATGGTGAAAGCATTTCCATTTTGTGTGCAGAAATAGTGTGATAAAAGTTTGCTTCATTTATAATTTCACCATTTTGGCATTTGTACATATGAGGAACGTCTCAAAAGTAAGTTATACTATTCTTTTAAATCTCCGTGGTAGGTGGGAAAGTCCAGGAGTCTCAGGAAACTTATGTCTGGGTGTAGCAACAGCACTGTAAAATACTTCTATATCCACCTTTACCGCTCAGGCAGTCATGCATCAGCAACCATGGCGACATCCTTGCTCCTACTACCCAGTGCTGTTATCCACTTTTTGACAGCAACAAATAAAAATGGAACTGAAATTCATTGCAAGTTGTGCAGCGTGTATGATAAAGATGCTATGTTAAGCCCAATGATTTCTTGTTGCATCAATTATTTATTAATTGAAGGGAGAACATTACATAATGAACAACAAAGCAACCAACCCTCTAGTTCCCACACTCCAAATATTGCTGACAATGTCCAAAGAGTCGCGCACACTCACGGTGCCTTACGTGTGATGAAATTCTTTTTCAACTTCCTCCAAATATTTTCATTTGAGCTAGTAGCAATCGTTTTCATTGAGGACACCATCTTTTTTTGATATGGCAATTGCTTCATCCTTTTCCAACCTTTATTAAGCATAAAGGAGTGCTCCTGCTGTTGGTCATTGTGTCCCCTGACCTAGTTGGGAGTTTCAATTTCTTCATTGCTGGCTTTTTCTCACATTTGCCCATTGTGAGTCAATTATTGTTCCCTGGCAGGTTCAGAACAGTTAAAAGATATTGTAATAAAACAACGAAAAGTGCAAAGTCCATTTATTTTCTAACCCTTTATTTTCTTCTAAATTTTACTACAAATTCACAATTCCTTCTCGTCACTAACACAGTTAATGGTCTCCTCTACTATTACAATTCACAATTGTTCTGAATAATCTTTCTCAGTCTTTCTGTGTCTCTTATATCTTTACTGTCACGATACAACCATTTGATAACATACGTACACACTTGATGCAGTATTATTAGTTATGGTAGGTGTTGTGTTGGAGTGTTTTGTTTCCCATTGTTTGATTGTTTGCATCATATCGTTTGCAGTTGGCCTAGTGCGATTATCTTTTGTCTTCATTGTAAATGTTATATATATTAACGAATAAAATTGTGGTAATAAATACACTAATATTATTTCAATTGTGGCCTCCAGAGCAAAGAAGACTATCTCATTAGAAAGACTAAAAGTCAATACATCGACGTAACATATAATTTTCACGGGGGTCGCGTCTCAAGGAAAATTATCAGCTGTAAATTGTGAACATACTTCATACCCGTACCACGACCGAGATAGGAGAGAAAGAGTCATCGCAGTTCATCGAAAGAGTTAGCCGGATCTTTTATACGAGAAAAGAATTCATCATACCGACCCTTCAAAGTGACGACGAGCAGAAGATTCCCTTCATACTGGTGACGGGAGATACCAGCCGGAAGAGACTCCTTCATACTGGCGCCCAGACGTGCGACGGCTCGAATACAGGCGTATAGAGTAAAAATATGTACCTGGACAAAGAGTGAAAAGAAGACATTTTGACGGAGTATCCTTTTTCTTGTGCTCCAGAATTCAAGTAAGACTAGTACTAATTTATGATACTACGCAATAAGAAAATTGTACAGAAGATGGAAAAAGTTGAGAAAGATAATGATAGTGTAGAGAGGGAAGTGAGTGATAAGTTATCAGTAGAAGGTAGAAAGAATGTAGTATGTAAGGAATCTGAAATAGGATTGAAAGAAATATTGGAAGCGATGAACAAAAATACAGCAGATATAAAAGCAGATGTAGCAAAACTAAGAGAGGATAGTGTTAGAAATGTAACAGAACTAAAAGCAGATGTAGCAAAACTAAGAGAGGATAGTGTTAGAAATGTAGCAGATTTGAAGGAGGATAATGCCAGAAATATAAATAAATTGTCACAAGAAATTGAATTATGTAAGAAGGAATGTACAGAAAGAATTGAATCAAGTAACAATGATATAGCTAAATTAGGTGAGTTAGTAAGCGTGATAAAATTAGGACAGGAATCAAACACAGTAGAAATAGCTAGGCTAGGAGAATTGATAAATGAAGTTAAGTTAGGACAGGAGAAGACAGTGGTAGAAATGAAAGCTGAATTAAGTAAAGAATTTGATGAAAAACTAGCAGAACAGAATGCAAAAATTACAAAGGTAGGAGATGAATTGAGAACAGAGATAGTCGTGGTAGAACAGAGTTGTAAAATGTATCAAGATGGAATTAGGTCAAAACAAAATGACATTGATGTAAAAATTGATAGTTTAGAAAATGTTGTAAAGGGTATAAGCGCTGAGATGCAGTCACAGCGAGAAGAATTGAATAAAGTAAAGGAGGAAGCCAATGTAAATGTAAATAGAATAAATGAAACGGTTACAAAGGAAAAAGAATTTACAGGAAGGCTTTCCCAAGTTGTGATTGCTCTACAGGCTGATAGAGTTAATGACAATCATGATCAATTTGTGAGTGAATGCAAAAATATGACCAATACTGATGCACTTGACAATAACAGTAATATGGCGGGCTTTCAGGAGAATGATTTAGCTATGCCAATGCACTCCCCTAGTCAAAACCATAATTGTCACGCTAGTCACTTGTTCCATGACCTAACCCCTCCGTCATTTGACGAAGAAGCCGGTGACAATCCAAAAATTTTCATAAAAGAACTGGAGGATTATTTTAGGATCAAACGAATTCCGAACGAGATACGAATGATGGTGGTTAAACGCTGTCTTAAGAAAAACGCATTGGAATGGTTAAGACTAACTTTGGCGTCTCACGAAACATATAGTATGTTTCGAAACCTTTTTATAAATAGATTTTGGGGACCGGGACGTCAAAACCAGATTAAAGTCGAACTGGCTACCGGACATTATGACAGTAAACGTGGTATTTCAATGATGGAGTATTTTTTGAAACTGGCGAACAAATCGAAACTACTCCAACCTCAGTTGAGTTAACAGGAGGTTATTGAAGCACTTATTCGCCATTATCCACCACATATAAGAAAAATCATAAAACAAATTTTAGTGGGGAGGGGCATAGAACCCCTGAAAGTTGCAAAAAAAAAAAAAAAAAAAAAAAATCAAAACATTGTCAAGAGAAAATATTTTTGTATTCAACGATGACATGTTTTTCAACACAGTTGTTATATTGTTGTACAATTACATTGTTGTGGGGAGATCATCACAGTACATGCAACATTGTATGGCTGAAAACAATTTTCCCAAAATAGAATTAGTTGCATATACTGTGATGAGGGGCATTTGATGCAGTATTATTAGTTATGGTAGGTGTTGTGTTGGAGTGTTTTGTTTCCCATTGTTTGATTGTTTGCATCATATCGTTTGCAGTTGGCCTAGTGCGATTATCTTTTGTCTTCATTGTAAATGTTATATATATTAACGAATAAAATTGTGGTAATAAATACACTAATATTATTTCAATTGTGGCCTCCAGAGCAAAGAAGACTATCTCATTAGAAAGACTAAAAGTCAATACATCGACATAACATATAATTTTCACGGGGGTCGCGTCTCAAGGAAAATTATCAGCTGTAAATTGTGAACATACTTCATACCCGTACCACGACCGAGATAGGAGAGAAAGAGTCATCGCAGTTCATCGAAAGAGTTAGCCGGATCTTTTATACGAGAAAAGAATTCATCATACCGACCCTTCAAAGTGACGACGAGCAGAAGATTCCCTTCATACTGGTGACGGGAGATACCAGCCGGAAGAGACTCCTTCATACTTCACAACTAAAAACAGCTTGACTCAACTCAAAAACTAATTGTACATGATGACTTAAACAACTACTCTGACACCAAAAGCTAAACTCTAACTCTAAAACCACACATTCACTCGCTCACTGCTCACTGTCTGTTCTATTTATACTGGAGCCAGCGTGATGTAACCTCCTTTGAGTTATTTCCACATGCCGGTGTATATGATTCAACAAAGAAAATTCTAGAGATTATTGGACACTAAAATGTTATCACACTGTTCAATCTGATACACACAGCCCCCAGGAGTCCTGTAGGCTCGGACCTCCTTTATGCTTTTCCAGCAGCATTATTTATTGTCACATACACACAGTCGCTCGCCATATCCAAGGTCACCCAGTCACCTCTCATACATTATTGAACGATCCAATGCCACAATATATAGTAAGTAGAAGGGGTGACATAAGACTGAAGGAGAGGAAAGACAAAAGTGGAAAAGATCCCCTTGACCTCAAATACTCTAATACCTTAGGGTCTGAAAATGGATCAAGAGTTTAGCCATGGGAGGCTAGAGTTAAAGTTTAAAGAGAATATCCATTATGGTCACCTTTTATGACCCATGTGGGCTATGGTGGGACTATTCTATTCCTGGTACCACACCTCTCCAAATTGTCTGTTATGCAATAAGGAAGAACAAATGAATATGGAACATCTATCAATCTGTAAACAACTTAAATTGTGAATATTAAAAATAGAAGCACTATTGACAGTGAAGTATTCTTCAATTTGAGGTTATTTTGAGTCACTTATTTACACTTACCTTCACTACTAAACTGCTCTTTTAAAGCGGAAACGTTTTCAGGACCATTCGATCCCATCATCAGCCATTGGGTAACTGACGTTATCCTCTTGTTCCTTTTCTCTGCTGTCTCTATTCTGCTGCCATCTGGTGTTAGGGGTGCAGAGCTTTAACACTTCATTCAATGCTGGTATTTCGAAATTAATAACTTCATTACTTATTAAAGTTTCACGGGCGATCAGCCGTGTGAGGTTTGAAAATATTGAGCTTTCGGCCATTCTAAACTCCATGGCCTTCGTCAGAATGAAATGACCGTTATTTTCCCGCTCCCCCTATATATACAATGTTAGATGAGAGGGGGTTGCGTTGCCCTGGCCAATGAGCGGGTGACGATTTGTGATTGGGCCTGCTGTTTCGGGCTATGTTTGTCACCGGCCACAGTGTTTTCTTGAGGGTCAGTACTTGGACCAGAATCACTATAGTTGCTGTTGTGAATGTGTTTCATGGCTATTGTCCAGGCAGGGCTTAGCTGGACAATAGCCATGAAACACATTCACAACAGCAACTATAGTGATTCTGGTCCAAGTACTGACCCTCAAGAAAACACTGTGGCTGGTGACAAACATAGCCCGAAACAGCAGGCCCAATCACAAATCGTCACCCGCTCATTGGCCAGGGCAACGCAACCCCCTCTCATCTAACATTGTATATATAGGGGGAGCGGGAAAATAACGGTCATTTCATTCTGACGAAGGCCATGGAGTTTAGAATGGCCGAAAGCTCAATATTTTCAAACCTCACACGGCTGATCGCCCGTGAAACTTTAATAAATAACGTGCGCCATGAAAGCTTTAAATCTAACTTTATTACTGTTCTTGATGATGTATATTTTTTCCCAAATATTCAGTTCTATTGGTGAATTAATAGATTTTAACAGTTTTATATTAAGGCCGATGTTGTGGTTTTCAGTCCAAAAATGATGTGCCACAGCAGACTTTTCAATTTGTTTTAATTTTATGTTTCTTTGGTGTTCCTTAAGTCTTATATCCAAATTTCTCTTTGTTTTCCCTATGTAGCTTTTGTCACAACTATTACAGTTGATCTGGTAAATCCCCGATTTTTTATTGTATGGGATGGTATTGTTTAGTGGCTTATTAAGCATGTTTTTTAAACTGTATTGGTTTTGCGGTACTAGTTTTATGTTTAGTTTCTTGAAGATTTTTTCAAATTTCTTGAAGGCCCAGGGATGGTACATGAATTTCCTAAATTTCCAGTTGTTTGTGAGTGGTGTTAATGCAGTGGTTTGCGAAATTATCTTGAGCTTTTCTGCTTAATTTTGCAAACCACTACATTAACACCGAAATTAAGCAGAAAAGCTCAAGATAATTTCGCAAACCACTGCATTAACACCACTCACAAACAACTGGAAATTTAGGAAATTCATGTACCATCCCTGGGCCTTCAAGAAATTTGAAAAAATCTTCAAGAAACTAAACATAAAACTAGTACCGCAAAACCAATACAGTTTAAAAAACATGCTTAATAAGCCACTAAACAATACCATCCCATACAATAAAAAATCGGGGATTTACCAGATCAACTGTAATAGTTGTGACAAAAGCTACATAGGGAAAACAAAGAGAAATTTGGATATAAGACTTAAGGAACACCAAAGAAACATAAAATTAAAACAAATTGAAAAGTCTGCTGTGACACATCATTTTTGGACTGAAAACCACAACATCGGCCTTAATATAAAACTGTTAAAATCTATTAATTCACCAATAGAACTGAATATTTGGGAAAAAATATACATCATCAAGAACAGTAATAAAGTTATTAATTTCGAAATACCAGCATTGAATGAAGTGTTAAAGCTCTGCGCCCCTAACACCAGATGGCAGCAGAATAGAGACAGCAGAGAAAAGGAACAAGAGGATAACGTCAGTTACCCAACGGCTGATGATGGGATCGAATGGTCCTGAAAACGTTTCCGCTTTAAAAAAGCAGTTTAGTAGTGAAGGTAAGTGTAAATAAGTGACTCAAAATAACCTCAAACTTAAATTGTATCCAGATTTGACCTCAAAATATTGGGAGGCAAGAAGGAGAATGACTTTGTTGCTAAACCCTGAGCCCCTGAGCATTGGCTATGTGCATGCGCACACCCACACCCATGCGCACATGAGTAGAGTTGATGTTGCATTGCTATTTTGCAGTTTTTTGAAGATGAGGCAGATAGTTTATTTGACTGAATAGTGATCAGGGATAAACAGAGTGTGGTGTGGAAAGGAAAGGATGAGCCAGTGCTAAAAAGGGCAAAGGTTGTGGCAGTGGTCTTGTGGGATTCCAAGGGAGTGTTGATTTGCTTACCTGCCGTGTGGGACTACTATCACAGTTGCTCACTAATGTGAGGTGTTGAGGTACCTCAGAAGGGTGATTCAGAATAAAAGAGGGGGCAGTGAACAAAATATTTTTGTTCCAAGATAATGCTCATCCACTGCTTATGAGACTCGAGTTCTAGTTGAGAAGTTCCAATGGGATATTTCTGACCATTCACCTTATTCTTATAACCTTGCATTGAGTGACTACCAGCTTTCTGTGCAGCTGAAGCAACATCTCAAGGAAAACGCTTTGCAAGTGAAATGACTTGAAGTGGAAAGATGGCTAGTCAGTTTGGTAGGAAAGTGGTTTAATATTGGTTTGCAATTATCACACTCCCAGAAATAAGTTGAGATTTAAGAAGATTGTGTACAAAAATAACTATTAAACATACCTTTCAAAATATACCTGTTTTGAAATATTTGAACATTTTGTTATTTACTAACAAAATGTAGGATAACTTACTTTTGAGACAATCCTCATAGATAGGCAAACAGATGGTAGATATGTATTTATGCCAACAAACTTATTGTTGGTGTTTTTAAACACACAAGTTGTGTGTGAGCAATGTTTGAGAGATAGAATCGGAACTGAAAAATTCAATGTCACAGCTGGGATTTAAATCACAGACTCTCCGCTTAAGGTGGGTGCTCTAATCAATGTCATTCTGGCATGTTATCACAGTAGCTTAATGGTTAGAGCACTCACCTAGTAAGCGGAGTGTCTGTGGTTCAAATCCCAGCTGTGAGATTGAATTTTTCAGTTCCAATTCTCCCTCTAAGATGATAGATGGATTTGTATGTAGCGGTGGTATACAGAGTGTACAGAAAAATCACCTACATTGCCTAGTATGTTGGGCAGGACATGAAAGTGAACATTTTTCAAGAGTAAACCCATGTCCAGAAGTGGATGGTTTGTATCATTAACTGACAAAAAGTTTATTTTTGATCAAAATACTGTCTACAAAAATATAAAATGGATGAAAATGAAGTGTTGGAGCAGAATGTGTGTAGAAATATTGATATATAATGCTTTAATTTAAAAATAATGTCTGTTTCTTATTTTTAATCACTTCTACACGACACAAAAGATCTGACAGAGAAGCCTGTAATGTGCTTGAGCATTTACTTTGTGGAAGAGAGATACAAAGCAGTCACAGTTCTCCCTGACATATTTTTTACCCTTTTTTTTTTTTTTTTGTTCTAGGTTCTGAGAAACATTGAATTGTACCTCAAGGAAGAAGCAAAAAGTGCTCTTGCACAAGATAAGGAATGTAAGTACACTTATAGTGAAAAACATACAGTTGCTTTATGTAATACAGTAGAATTCTAGCAGTAAATGCATATACTTACTCAGATATTTTCAATAAAGACACTAGACTTCTATGGATGATCTATTTTGGATGTATGTATCCACATTTTAGTTATGGGATTAAAATATGGAGAGCAACTGCAAAATGTCACATGGACAGATTGTTAATACTACAGAAGAAGTGCATCAGATTGATTTACAATCTAAAAGTAAGGGAATCATGCAGGGAGACATTCAAAAAACAAAAGATGTTCACAATCTATTCTCTTTATGTGTATAGAACTATACTATTTGTAACTAATAGGCTTGCATTGATAAGAAACAACCAAATTCACAGCTGTAGCACAAGAAACAATGTTATCACTAGAGCCTGGATTTTTATGTAATTACATATTTTAAATCCTGCATAATATTTCAATGAGAAGTAAAAGTGTTGGCAAATTACGTCATTTGGGACTCCCTTACAAATTTTTATTTTACATATTTTTACATATTTTGCACGTTTGTACATATTTTAACGATGTTACATAAAACGTATATATTTTCTGGGTTTTGTTACAATTTTGTTATATTTTATAAAATATTTTAGTCACATAAGCTACTGTTTTCACAAGTTTTGCAGAAAGCAACAAAAATCAGCTTGCGAAATAGGATGAAAATTAAATTAAGAATGCGATAATAACCGCCTCGCCTCATTCTGATTGTTGTCCGTTTATATCAAAGTAGGTGCCACTCAACAATGTTGACCTCCAGTGTCACATTTCTTGTAGCGCTTTGGGCATTTACAAGGACTGAAGAAATTGACTGTTACCATTGTTACCATTGTCGCAGTAGTCGGCATCTTGTAATATAATAGCTGCGAGGAAACAGTGAGCTGCTGGACAACCATCAATATAGTGAGGCGATAACACTGCAGTTAGTTTCTTGCAAGTCTTAGTAAAATGGCACCAGTTGCGTCCTCGCTATCCTGCAAGTTGAATTCATGGGTGAAATTAGATAGCACCTTTACAACAAACAGAAAACTAATAGTCTGTCAAGCATGCGGTAAAAGAATTGGCTGTTCCATGAAATCTCAATTGGAACAACATATCAAAAGTCTTCTTCGCATATGCGACAAACACTTAGTCTTCTAGAAAGTAAGTTCTGTTGACACAAATGCAACAGGAACTGTCCGGAAATGATTTTTTAAAGAACTGTGCAGTGCAATGGTTGCATCTAATATTCCATAGCATTAACTTCAAATTCCTCAATTTCTCTCCTTTCTAAAAAATATTGCAAGAAAGTTATTCCAGACAAATCTACTTTGAGGAAAAAGTATTTTCATGTGTGATATGGAGAAGCAGTTGCTTATATCCGGAATGAAATTGGAGACTCCTGTATTTGGTTTGCCGTAGATGAAACTATAGATTACATGGGTCGCTCGGTACATAGCAAATTTAGCAGTAGGAAAACTAGATTCCGAAAGTCCTTCTAATCTGCTGCAAGATGTTGGAACAAACAAATCATTCTACAATTGCAAGATTCGTAAATGATGGGATGAAGATTCTGTGGCCAGAGGGTGTGTGTGAGGAAAAGGTTCAGATGCCGCAGCGTACATGATTAAAGCTGCCCTTAAGGTTTTCTACCCGAATGTACCTGCTTGGCCCATGCAATGCAATTTGTTGCTGAAGTAGCAAGAAGTAATTTTCCCTGTGTGAATAAGTTGATATCAGCAACAAAAAAGGTCTTCGTGAAAGCAGTGCACAGAATTCAGTGCTATAAAAATCATCTCCAACATGTCCATTTGCCTCCTGAGCCAGTACTTATAAGATAGGGTACGTGGTTAGAAGCTGTGAACTTTTATTGTAAAAATTTTGAAGGAGTCCAGTCAGTGGTGAACATGTTCTCTTTAGAAGTAGCTGTTTCCATACGTAAATCTCAGGACATCTTTAAAGATCCGAAAGTGGCAAGCTCCTGTGCTTACATCAAGAGTAACTTCAGCTGGTTGCTTAGCACCATCAAGATATCAGGTTCCCTTCTTCACGAATATATGGATTTAATGGAACGTGAATCACAGAAGCTTAGTGTACTTGCAGAAAGGAAGGTAGGTGAAAAATTCAAAGCTGTGCTAAGCAGGAATCCAGGGTACTCTACGCTTGTGTCCGTGTCTAAACTGCTAAATGGTGACAATGTCGATTTATCCAAATATTTCTCTGCAAATCAGATTCCTATACTAAAATATGCTCCTATTATTACTTGGGGAGAAGCTTCTCTGCTTAAAAGAACATTTTATCCGATAGGAGACAATGACCCCTGAAAATATGGAGAAGTATATAGTTAGTCACTGTACGTTGAAAGAAGCAAAAGACTCAAAATGAAAATTCCTGGTTGTTCATTGTATGTTAAGAGATATAAAACTGAAAATGCATCATTATAAAATTTAATTATTTTTAATTTATTGTTTCACTCATTGATAAATTGGTTCAGTATTTCAACATTGCTTCAACATTATTTAAGTAAAATAATTATGTGAACTGAGTAAGTTTAATAAACATAATCCAAAACACATATTTTTATTTCGTGATTACCTACTTGAAAATAAATTTTAGGTAAATTCTGCATACACAAAAAAAAAAAAAAAAAAAAACACATTTTCCCTATAATTAATTCTATACTTAGTACATTTTAACTCATTGTAATTCATTTATGTACTTACAGACCTATCAAATTACAAAATTCTGGATAATTTGCAGTCTGCATTTAGATTTGCGGTTGTAATCTTAGGATTTAGATTATTACATAATTTTACATATTTTGTTGATTTACGATCCAGCAGAAATGAACGAAGACCACTTGAAGACCTGTGAAGCATTAAGATCAGAAGAAACTACAGTTCAAAAGTATTGGAAAGTACGAATACTAATGGCTTCATTGCCAGATGCAAGGCACTAGAAAACAACAACATATTTTGTTGATATTACATATTTCATTACATATTTTGATGTTTTTTGTTACATAAATATGTACATATTTCGCACCTTGATATTACATAAAAATCTGGGCTCTAGTTATCACGTGTATAATATTAACAAATGTGCCAACGAAAAGGATATCAGTGTCTGAGGGATCAAATTATACAACAAACTACCTAAATCAAAATTTAAAAGTAAATTAAAATCATCATCACCACCACCACCGCCACCGCCACCGCCTCCGCCGCCGCCGCCACCACCACCACCATCATCATCATCATCATCATCACCACCATCACCATTGTAGCCAGAAATATGTAACTAAAAATTTAGTATACATGTACATACTGGGTAAAGCAACAAATCTTCAACATATGCATCCACATTATTAGCGATAATTTATGGCAATGGTCTGCTGGCTGCTTATGTTCTGTCTGGATATCAAAGGTCAATATGCAGTCAGTCCTTTTGTTACTCTGAGGTAGGTTGTATATGCACACTTATTATAATTTACTTATACTTATTGTTTATACATTAGAGGATTATAGAAATTATTACACTCAAGTTGGACTACAAAAAATAAAAAATATTAAAGTATAAAAAGTTGTCAAGTTTCAAGAATCAAGTTATCAGGATTCTAATGTAAATGGTGTGCTAACTTATTCAAGATGCTCTCGGGCTTCGAGCCAGGTGTAGTGATGAAAAGACATCGACGTTTCGGGAGTGTACATCTCTCCCATCTTCAGGATGAATGACTAGCAAGAGTGAAGGGACCAGTACTGTCAGCCAGTACGTACCGAGTAGAAAACACCCAGTCTAGCGTGGAGGTGGTTCACCGCTCCGTTGGAATCTGTGTTTTCTGAGTCGGTCGATTTCCAATTTTAAGGCTGGTTTCCAAGATGGACTAAACTGCAATCCAGCGTCCCGGTTCAGTGTACTCTTCTCGGAGGAGATGGCCAGAGCCTCCTTAACCCTCCGTTGCCATAAACAGCTACATTTTGCCACAATGGTCGTTTCTTTGAAGTTAGCTCTGTGGTCTTTTTCAAAGCACTGGTCCCTTCACTCTTGCTAGTCATTCATCCTGAAGATGGGAGAGATGTACACTCCCGAAACGTCGATGTCTTTTCATCACTACACCTGGCTTGAAGCCCGAGAGTATCTTGAATATGTTCGTCGCCAGGAAAGCTTCAAATCTTATTTTGGTTTGCTAGCTGTGGGACAAATGGAAAACTTACTTTATGGACATGCCTCATAATCAGAAGCCATATCCCCTTTTTTCCACAAAAACAAGAAGCTCTACCATTGCAAACCTGTATCTGAAAACCAGATTTAAGGCTAGTTTACAACCAAAAATAGTAACCAGAATGAGAACAACAAAATTTAAATGTATGTATTTTAATGTGTTTAAAATAGATGAGGGTCTTTCCTGTGCATAGCATTTTAGATCCATGTTATGCTTCACTATAGAAATAATTTTAGTTGGCTGTTCTGGCCTACTAATCCCAGGGTGGCGGATTTAAATCTGTCCCAGACTGATGGCTTTTAAGTGTACTTAAAAGCAACAGCCCCATGTCAGTAAAAGAACTGCAGGATGAAATTCGAACACGCCACTGATGCTGCTATTATTGTGGCAAATCATAATACTGTTAACAAAAAGAAAGAAAAGAGGAAAAAAACAGGAAGTCTTAGAGATTGTCAATCACCCTTTCCTTGGCATCATTGACCCTGCTTTGAAGTGTTTCATATCTCTGGTACATTCTTGAATTTAATACCCCATTGCAAAACAGACATGAAAGGCTTAGAGGAATCATCAAAATTGTTTCAGTTCCATCTTTCTGTTTCATTTACGTCTTCAGAAAGCTATGCTTCTTGCATTTTCATTCTCTCTCATACTAATGCGGATACGTTAACCTTAAAAGTTGAAGAAGTATGGAAACTTTCAAGAAAGCATGTTTGTTTTTACTAAGCTCTTTTCAGAGTTCATATTGTGACTTAGTCTTGTTTTTAACTGTCACTTCACTTAATTTTCACTATCACTTTGCTTTCTTAATGACATAGTGGTGTAATGAAATATGTATGACATATATGGATGGTTTACTCGCCAGAGAGTTGAACACAAGGCTTTTCTAATCTCTCTTACAGTAGCAGTACTCATTGCATGTCATAAAGAACATCACAACCACACTTGCCACACACTTGATGTTGTGTCAGAAACACACTTGCTAACTCACTAATTCTCACTCTCTCTGCTTACTTGTGAACCTGCTAACTTATATAGTTGCTGATAGATTCAATGTTCTGTAGAGAGGGAGAAGTGAAACTCCCAGAAGATTCTGATAATCTCTTGATAGCACTTCTGGTGTTTACACTGGGCAAGAGCTTCCCAAGGGTACTTATCTCTATTTATTTCTCCAACTGCCCAGAGCTGGCCTCTTGATAAATCATGCCCAGTCACTGCATCACAACATAGCCTGGTGCTAATCCATAATCTAGCAGAGTTTCTAGAACAAATGGATTGATACTATTTAAATAGAACAAAAAGAAAATATTTACGGGGATATATGGTAGTAATTGTTTAACTTCAAATTTCAGGGCATAAAAAAGCCATGGAAGAAAACTTGAAGTACATATGTGATGCATCTTCAGGAATGTCAAGCACTATTATGCAAATATACATTAAGAAAATCTTAAATTGCTACATTCACGATAATGTGGAGCTGAGACAAGCAGTATCTAGAGTTACAGAGGTTGTTTTGGAACAAGGTCTCCTACAGCCTATGCAGGTATGGCATATGTATAAGAAACATACATTTTTAATGGTATATTGTGACTCAATGTAGTAAGTGCATCATATATTCCTTTTTGAAATAATAGATATATCAAAAGTTAGAGGATTTAAAATAGAGCAAATAGACAAAACATGCTGTACGTAAAAAATTAAACTTTTCCACCATGACAGTATAATGGGAAGTGGATCTAAACATACTGCTGTCAAAAAAACTTACATACTTTCTTTTTGAAATTAAAATTAAAATCATTTATAATCCACTTGAACTTGTGAATATCTATTAAACATAATTAGAAAGGTATAACATTTAAGTCATAGGTGTTTATCAGTGGCATGTGCTGGGGTTGTGACTTGGGCTATCACTAGTAGGCCTGCCATGGCCACACTGTGGCCGAGTGTTTAGACTATTTGCCTCTCACCAAAGCAGCCTGGGTTCAATCCCAGGCAACCACATGTGGGATTCATGATGGACAAAGCGGTGCTGGGGCAGGTTTCCATCTCATTCCACCAGTGCTCCATCTTCATTCCATGTATCATCAGTATCACCACCTGCGATGCCATATGCAGTAAAAGTGGGCATTAAATACTACAAAATACTAGGAGTTTGAGAGGTTGAATCGGAACTGAAAAATTCAACGCCACAGCTGGGATTTGAACTACAGACCCTCCACTTACCAGGCGGGTGATCTAACCATTAAGTTTGTGACAATCGCCAGAATGACACTGACTGACAATAGTAAATCATCATTGGGGTAATTGTTTCTGAAGTAAGACTGCCTTTGTGGTTTACTGGTGAACTGCTCAGGGCGGCTTGCCAGGACTTTTACCTAAAAATTAAACAACATGAACTAGCCTAATGGAAAATTGTGGATCAGGTCTCACTCTGACGTGAGACTACCCCTTCCCCTATTAAATTAATCAGTGTGGGCAGTCTAATGGAGTCATGTATTTAACATAACAGACGTTTCTGAACTCAAATACATTATCAAATTTAATCTTCTTGGGACATTAAACCAGTCCATGACTTTCACTAAATAAATGTATTACATTAATTAAGGAAAATTGAAGCTATTAACAGTGAAGTAACAAGATTCTAAAGTAAGAACAAATTAGAAACTAAAAACTTCACTTATCTTAGTAACGTTATAAGTTATTTTTTCAACCACTGACTCGAGTTTCAAGTTGTCTCCAACTCATTCTCAAAGCTATACAAACAATGATTGAGAGGTAGAACTGGAACTTAAAAATTGAATGCCACAACTGGGATTTGAACCACAGACCTTCCGCTTACCAGGCGGGTGCTCTAACCATTGAGCTATTGTGACAAACTGCCAGAATGGCATTAAATTCTCAAACCAGTTCGTATTTCTCCTAGTAAACCACTTTGCCCACACACAGCTTGTGTGTTTAAAAACACCAACAGTAAGTTTGTTGCCATAAATAAATAATAATTACTATACAAACAAATTTGTTACCAAAGCTACAATCTTTCATTTTTTTTTATCTTAAAACAAAGAAACAAATACTGATATTCATTTTTAATTACCAATCTATGAAAACATTTACACATTTACTGCCAGTAATAAACACATGAAATAACAATCTGGCCTCCACCTACATATTAAAAAATTAAATTTAAACAACTTGACTATTTGACTCTCAACTGTATACACATCAATCCCCATTGAAGAGCACGTTTGCAAAAAGGCATGAAAATAGAAAATCCACTGTAATGGCTTAAATGAATAAGCAGTATGAGACGCCAGAAAAAATCTTACCAATACAATACAAAATGGCAGACATCTCACACCTAAAGGCACAGCTGAAGCTGCTCTGCTCAAAGCTCCTAGCACAAGTGACTGGTTGCTCCCAGCAAAGCTCCGGGCACGGTGAATGGTGACGGCATCACTTGAATCAACTGAGAAGCCAGTCAAATCCTTCTTCAAAAATGAACAAGTAAAAAGGATTAGCACCCATGGAAGGCAAACAGTTACTTCACTGGCACCTAATTCTGCACTTTGTTCCCAAATCACTAACGGTGAAGGAAGGACAAAACTCCTCAGTACTCTTCAAGGTCAGAGCTAGCGATAAGCAGCCAAAACCAATCCATTCCAGCCGTGTTCTGGGGCAAGGCAAGACATCGAAAACCTCCAGCCCCCACCTCCAAGTAGAAGCACTCGGTCCAGCAAGCAAATTTGATGCCAAGCAAGGCCAGAGTGCTACCCATGGGTGTTGAAGGAAGGGATAAACTGGCAGACAATCTCTTTCCCCAACCATCTTGCTGAAAAATTCAAAGAGAGAGAAAACAAGAGCAAAAGGACAATCAGGCACATCTTAACTCGTGGAATAAGCTAACCAATTTTAAGATTTCCAGGGCCTACATTAGTTTAAACTTTACAGCACATATTTCCTCTGATGGAGGTAATAATATAGACATATTTCTATAGAAGTTACAATGACGGGTCTTGATTTCTTTCTCCTGAAGGGAGACCATAAATAAACATCTTAACAATAACACATCATAAATTAATTTTTATTTTAACACAATTTAAATTAACAAATTAAGACTCTGTGTACAGGTCAAATCGAATAAAGAACAAAACATTTTAAATGACACACACACACACACACATATATATATATGTTGTTAGCTAATGCTGGATTTCTGACAATGAAGTCATTAATCCTACACACATATATATATAGATACACACTAAAACCCGTAACAACCCTAACCCAATAATACATTCAATCGATGAACAAACACACCATAACTACCACACAAATAACATGAGCTGATAGGCAGTACCAAAACTCTAAGATGAAAACTGACGGCACATATGGGAACTACTACTCACACAAACATCCTAAGTAAACATACAAACAACTATCTTTCTTTCATAGAAGTTTGAAAACAGTGTTGTTGTAATTAATTTAATTTAAAAGGTGAGTTAATTAGTTACACTGAACAACACTTACAACATATTTCTCCGGGACGCGTTTCGAAGGTAACTTCCCTCCATTATCATTTATTGTCCGGTTGATAATGGAGGGAAGTTACCTTCGAAACATGTCCCAGAGAAATATGTTGTAAGTGTTGTTCAGTGTAACTAATTAACTCACCTTTTAAATTAAAAAAATACAAACAACTACACACATACAGGTTACACCAACACCACGACTTGACCCCAACCCATAAATACAATCCCTCCTTAGACACAGACAGGATCCAGAAAACTACACCCAGAACAGCCACTTAAAAACTAGTACCAAAACTCTACTGTACACTAATAATTTCTGGGGTAATTTGGTATAAAGTGGGAGGATCTTCATCTTACAGAAGAGAGCACTATGAATTTTAAGTGGTGTTGGAATCCGTCAATCATGCAGACACTTGTTCAAGAAGATGGGTATACTAACACTTACAAGTCAATATATTTTTTCACTTATGTGTTATGTGATTGATAACTACAATATCTTTAAATTCAATTTTCTTGTGCATAACCACAATATTAGACACAGAAATGACTCGCACAACCATGTAACTCCTTGTACATTTATCAGAAAGGTCCCTGCTACTCTGCCATACAGATATATAATGGTCTTCCTTTAGCTTTAAAATTATTGTGCAACCCAAAAGACTGTTTAAGATTAAAAAAGAATTGAGAAAGTTCTTGCTTGCACATTCTATTTACAGCATAAAGTAATACTATACTATACCTTCTTTACCCCGCTAGTATTAACCCTATTATAGTGATTGTGTTTTGGTTTTGCAAAAAACAAAAAATAAATAAATAATTGCATGGTTGTGAAGGTTTTTAGTTGCTTTTATATATTCAGGTAGACAATCACTTACTTGTAGTTGTAGATAAACAGGAGCGCTTTCGTGGAGGTTACGTCCACATCCTCAGCCAGTAGCAACTGTTGTTTGAAGTCCGAGTTTGGTGCCTTGTACACTCTCCTTCGCTCTGGTGGTAGAACTTGCAAACACAATCAAATCTGGTGCAGAGGGAATTTCAAAATTGCAGACATGACTGGAGTTTAAGTGAATAAAATATTTCTCCCAAAGGTCCAAGTCTAATGCAGAAGTGGCTGGTTTTAGCAGTTTGATGTTGTTTCCAATGTTGTGATTCTCATTCCAAAAATGGTGTGCCACCGCAGATTTCTCACACTGTTTGCTTGATTGTCTACCTGAATATATAAAAGCAACTAAAAACCTTCACAATGATCAGGACATCACTATATATAATGCTTCTCCTTTTAACCTTAATTGCATGGTTGTATGATGTTTTCTATATCCTTGAGCCTGGCTCATTCTAGGATCAAAAGAACAAGGTGCAATACAATGCAGTGCTCATTTTAAGTGTACCAATTTTCAAGTAAATAGCTTTAAAATTAAAAAGGTTCAAAAATTCAATTCCAGTGTCCGTTGGTAAACTAGCAGCTTTACTCAATTTTGTTTATAAATTTCATTAACTAGTATAACCTAATTTTATGCTCTTGTTGACAATATATTTTATTGTATCATATATTGTATAAATAAAATTACCCTTTTTTTTTTCCAGATTATTCCATTCTTAATAGCTATGGGCACAGACACAGATCAGAGCATAAGTGTTGCAGCAGATCAGCAACTAAAGGAGATAGTTACTAAATATCCTGGATTTGTTCCTACAAACCTCCTTACCGGTCTATGGCTTTCACATAATATACAGACCATTCTTCAGCAAAGTTCAGGTATTATTAAGGGATACAAAATGCAGCAAAATGTACCCAAGGCCTTGAATTCAATGGCATACTTGGTTTTGCACAAAACAAAGCAACAGCGTAGAGCATTTGTATCTGCCATACTGAAGCAGTTTGATGATCAAATGGTGAGTTGTAGTGGGTTAGTTTTTTCAATAAATCTTTACTAAAGCAATATCTTTTAATGGAACACACAGTGTCTGCAACTGATCTCATACTTGTATGTAATTGTAATGCTTCAAATTTATATGAATTTATGTTCTGAATCCTTTAAAACATCTTCACTTCTAAGATAAGCAATCTCATTATCAAATAGGTAGACAGGTAGAAGTAACTCTTTGATCAAGCAGCCAACAAAAATTATGTACCAGTTGCACACTTTATCTTGAGCCCTGGAATCTAGGACTACACATGGTCTGAGTCAAGAAAGCCTGTGCTTTGCCAAAGTGACAACTGAGTACCACTGTTCACACTTAAGTGTTACCTCTTATTGCATTTCGCTGTATCACATTACCTTTGTTCATGTTCTCTTGCATTATCATACAGGTTTACTTTTGTGTTTGTGTTTAAGCAACTGAAACACTAATTTTAAATAGGTATTAAATGCCTGAAGTAGATCCAGCATCAATATCACTAACTCCTGTAAATAGTAAAAGAAGAAGCCATATGTTTAGCCATTTGCTTCAGACGTTGGCTAACCTGGAAAAACAATGGAAACTACAGCTCAAAGCCTTTCATGACACAATTTAAAATACAACTGCGTAAAAGACATGAAAAGTCCTGTGGCCATCTTCGACAACAATGCCATCTTAGAGCTCAAGATAAGGTGTGTTAGTAATATGTATCTATGAGGGACACTAAAAAGTTTTGAGAATGAAGGGAGCAATATTTTTAAAATTTAGATCTGATCAAGTTCTCTCCATTGCATTTCATAACAATGTCTGATCCTCTCAAACAATTTTTCAAGTGCCAAATGCCATTCTTCTTTGGAAAGAGTGCAAATACATTCTTTGTAAGCAGCTACTGCTGCTTCAGATCATTCAAATGGTTGACCTTTTTACTTTCTCTACTGGTAAGTAGGGGAAGTATTGTATTCCACCCAAAAATTCGATATCAAGATTTCACCGGAAATATATGTTTTGAGGCCCCCTGAATCCAAAAAAAGCATTTTTAGAAAAAGGTCCGTGTGTGTGTCTGTGTGTCAGTCTTTCTGTCTGTCTGTCTGTCAGTCTGTCAGTCTGTGGACAGCATAACTCAAAAACGAAAATTAGGTTAGAAACCAAAGTTGGTATTTAAGTTTAATGTCATTCAAGGATGTGATACGAAGATTTTGAAGAAAATAGCTCCACCCTAAACTACCCTTTACATGGAAAATTTTTCGAAAATTTTAATTTTCTTGAAAATGGCTCTAACGATTTGGATTAAAATGCCACATGTTTGAGATATATTTATGACAAATGAAATGTATATCTTGAATTTTCTGGCTATAGCCCCTGTAGTCGTATTTACTCTGGACAACTTTTGCATAACTGGTAAACTGTTAGAGATAGACCAAATCATACTATACAAAAAATGTAGATCTTGGTAAAATACACAATTTATGTCTCAATAAATTTTCTTGTACGCTGAACCATTTCGGAAATATTCCTTGTTATATGTGTGAGTTTCGGAAAACTTAGAACTTCAGCGAAATGCAACAACGTTGTTCATTTTTTTATATGTTAATCGTGCAAAGAGAACGGAATCTCAAAGGTCAAAAAGATTTGACTTTCGCACAAAGCCTTCTGTATTCTAATATTCCCCTTGCACTTACAAGGAAATAAGCAGTAAGATAATTTGTACGAATGTTTATCTTAACTAACATGGAGATATAGGAATATGAGTTTGTTAGAGTGGTTAGTACAAAAGTAGAGAAAGTCATGTGAGTGCAACACATCAGATTTTTTCTTTTATTTTGGAGTATAGAAAAAAGTGGCAGTGCCAGGTCTGCACTGTAGGGATGATAGGACAGATACTTGCCTCCTGGGTTGTGTCTAGTGCAATGTGGGCAGAGGTGTTGTTGTGCATCAAAATTCCAGGCATCCCAGTCTTAGAACGCTTTGTTGTCAGTTCATTGAAGAATTGTGGCAGACATTTTGTGGAGTACCATTTGGCAGTGACAGCCTTTTGTCCTTCATCCCTCAAGTGGAATTGTTACAATATGGCCACTAGTTGAGACAACTGAACAGATCATCTTCTTGTCAACACTTTCTGCTCACCTCACTTTTGTTGGGAGATCCTCTCCTGAGAAGAGACAGTCTGGTGATTGTTGCTTAGTTTCTGGATCATATTAATATCTCCAGCTGGCATCATCTGTTAAGATGTTAAATATTGTGACTTCTCATACCAATTTTCCAAATTGTCGCTTCAGTAATCTTTGATTGTTGTCGAGCATTTTCTTAATTCACTCTATAACTTCACTAATGTAAACTAGTTCAGTTGTCATTGTCTCTTCAGTGCTCCTTCGTCAGAACAGGCCTCAATTGTGGGACTTTCTCACTGCAAGACTTGTTCACAGCTGACTTCACTTACAGCACTTCCTCACTGCAAGACCTGTTCACAACTGGCTTCACTTGTGGGACTTTCTCACTGCAAGACTTGTTCACGACTGACTTCACTTACAGCACTTCCTCACTGCAAGACTTGCTCACGACTGGCTTCACTTGTGGGACTTCCTCACAACAAGACTTGTTCACAATTGGCTTCGCGAATAGGTATCTCAGCCTCACCAATATGTGTCCTGTGTAACGATCCAGCAGAAATGAATGAAGACCACTTAAAGACCTGTGAAGCATTAAGATCAGAAGAAACTACAGTTCAAAAGTATTGGAAAGCACGAATGCTAATGGCTTCATTGCCAGATGCAAGGCACTAGAAAACAACAACAACAACAATTGGCTTCGCTTGTGGGAGTTTCTCACAGCAAAACTTGTTCACAATTGGCTTCACTTGTGGGAGTTTCTCACAGCAAAACTCACTCCCCTAAGACTAACTTCATTACAAGATTTGCTCAAGGCTCAAGATTCCAATTCTCAAGTCTGACTGTACATGCAAGAATTCCCCACTGCAAGGCTCACTCAACTGAAGACTCCCTTGCTTTGCAAGAGCAGAGAGTTATATTTCTGCAGGAACTTTCCAGAACACTTGCGACATCCAAACATCTGTAAAGTTCTAGTTCTTCGGCAATAGTGCTTATTGTATTTATGCTGGGCAAGTATGCATCTTATCTTGTTCACACTGGGCAAGCACATTATCTTGTTTATGGATGGCACAGGCCATCCAATTACCTTGGAAATAGTTGTTTTATCACAATATGCTTTTGGATCTTCCCCATTCAACTTTTGTATCATTTCCTAGCACCATTTTCTAGTCTTTGGTGAGGTGGTTTAGGGTCCAATGCAGAGCTTGAAGTTTTTCTTTAAGGACAGTGTTCACTGTTACAGATCCAATATTCAGGACTTCTTGAAGCTGATAATATGTACAATAATGATCTTCACACGTGTTTTCTGCTTTCATCTCATTTTGATATGTTGCTGCCATAGCCAACTATCCTATGTGATCTTATCTTCCAGGAAATCTCTTCCTCTTCTAAACTCTGCAAACCATCAATTGCAAAGGTCAAAGATCCCAAAATGCCTAATGCAGCCTTTCAGAACATTCTCTTGCCCCTAAATTGATTTTGGAAATGTTCATACTTTAGATCATCCTAGTGTATGTCAATAGCAACAGTTGCATACTCATACATAGAAGTGCTGATGTTGCAACATTTTTAGAGCACACCCAGACTAAAGGTCCATTTTAAAATTAAACGGATATTGCCACTAAGGTGTTCACAGCAGTAAAGTGGAATAAACCAACACGTTGCACATGATTTACTTTGGAAGGGGAAGATATACTGATGTCTTTGATTGGCTAAAGTTAGATACAAATCAATTCCTACTGGATGGAAGCAGGGTAGCAACAAACTCTACTCTAGTCAATGAAGGATCTGATTGCAGGAGGGGTCATGAGACTCACTGAGTACTGCAGTGTTCTTTGTCGTAATGTCAGTCTAGTTTTAAAATGGACTATACACATGTCACTATTTGAACTTCAGTCTAAAGCTAGTAAGATTTTCTTTGGCTGTTGTTTCCCATTCTCAAAACTCAGAGTAACATGCATATTACTTTACTTCTTTAACCCTTTGGTGTCAGATAGAATCAGGAGTAATATATTCAATGCTATAGCTGGGATTTGAACTATGAATCTTCCACTTTATGCGTGGCTGTTCTAAGCACTGAGCTACCATGGCAACTTGCCAGTATGACATTAAATTTCCAAAGTGATTTGTATTTTCCCAGTAGACCATAGTTCAAATCCCGGTTATGGCATTGAATTTTTTAGTCCTGATTCTACCTCTCAAACATTGCCCTACACACAGCTTGTGTGTTTAAAACATTAAGTTGATTGTCATAAAAAAGGTTTACCAACATTGGTGTCTTATTTAAATACCCTCGTGGCTACCTCAGAAGTCTGATTGTATTAAATTCTCAAGATGCTTGATGTCACTCCAACAACCTGATCATGCTGCATTCTTGCTTTACAGAACACAAGTTTATCACAGATGAGGTATCTTGTAGACAACCTGGCATATTTTCCATACAAACTTCAAGATGAGCCTCTCTTTATAATTCATCGTATTGATATTATAGTAGCAACATGTGGCAATAATGCTCTTCAATCATTTGAGGAGGTGAGTATAGAAAAAGCTGCAACTGAATGTTTTAATTATAATATTAAAGGCTCATATTCATTTTCAGTTGTAAAATATAAAACCATCGCATTACAGTCCCATGGACTCTTTTACTGCAATCAGTGGGAATCCTGGGCTTAGATATGCAATAGAACAAGATACCCACACCTCAGTTACTCAAGATCACAACAGTCATATATGAAAAATTGTTTTCTTCTTCCTTCTTTTTCTCCTCCATTCTTCTTTCCTCTTTCTTCTTTTTCTTCTTTCTTCTTCTTCTTTCTCCTCTTTTCCCCTTCAGTGCTTTGTGTAAATTTATTGTTATTTTTGAGGTAGCATCCATAGAGCAGTTGGTAGCACGCTTGCCTCTGGCACGGAGGACCCGGGTTCAATCCCCAGTATCAGCATGGGGATTTTTCCCCCTATGGAAAATCTGGTAAGGGTTGCTCTCAGCCTCGTTAGGTCGGGGGGGGGGGGCAATTGAGGAGCTACTTGAATAAAGAAGTAGCAACCCCAGGTCACAAAGGCTGCATAACTGGCCGGCAGGGATCGGGGTGCTGACCATGTCCCACCCTCCAGTACTGCACCCCACTCATGATGCCTGTAGTGGGCAGAGGTGGGTGATGCAGTGGCCAGGTGGTAAGCCTTGGCCCACGAATGGCTGTTGCTAGCGGTTGTTATTACTATGTCTGGAAATGTCTTCCTTTTGATAAAGTGAGGTAAATTCTAAATCAGTGATGTCGACCCAAGCGCAATTTCATTGCATTTCATCATAAGCCATGGCCCATTCAGCACATATCTATAGAAAACAAACATAAAATCTGCAGATATATGCAAATATTGTTTTAATGTGGATATCCCTGAGTATGCCATATTCAGATGCATTAAATATAAACACCTGATAGTAGAAGGGCACTCTAAGTTGGAAGGGAAAGCAATTTCAGATATTTTGAGGAATCCATCATACCTTAAAATTCTGTGGAAAATGACAGATGCTGTAAGCAAAACTGCTATCTCAATGGTCCCAAAAATACCTCGACTACCAAGAATTCTATAGAAAACCAAAAACCTAGCTGAAGATTGGCAAGACTCTCAAGAATACCAATAGACACATTTTGACCAAACGAAATCAAGCAATGCACATTCAAGTACTAGCCCAAGCAGATGACAATTTATGGACATCAAAAGGAAGACAATTGGCCGAGCGAAGGAGATTCAGACACCTAAGAACCCAAATGAATCCTGTACAGAATACAGAAGGAGAATTGAAGACCAGACCTTATCAACTACAAGAGTCTGGATAAAATAATTCCAGGATCAGAATTGCTAAATCTCCACTTTGTATCATTTTACAGTGACATGCTTTAAACCTATGTTTTTAGTTATTAAGCTTTCTCTGTAAAATTGTTAAATGATCTGTTAATGTATATTGTAGCAAATTAACAAAAAAATCACATACACACTCAGGTTTAGCTTCCGGGTACCAGAGTGATGGAGTGCAGAGGTTATAATAAAAATAATACTGGCAAACATGAGGTTTTCCGAGAGACACACAGGTGGCGTTACGCAAAACAGCAAAACGTGAGTGTACAAAGTTTGAAGGGAAAGTGGATGTTACAGAAGCATATACGTATAAATACCATATCACAAGTGTCAGTTATTGTCCCTAAAGTGTATTGTTAGAAGTTCTGCAACAACTGAGCACAACATAATACTGTGTATGCATGATAAGTAATGTGAAGTATTTAGCAAATACACAATCATAGCAGAACAGTGTAACCACCACATGCTAATTTTGAAATTTCTTTTTTTATGTATTACTGAATATCATGAATTGAAAATGATATAGATATAAAGCTTTTTCCCTCTTTCCTCAAGGTTAAACAATTTTCTCAATGGCTTTTCTGTTTTAAAAATCTGCAGGATCTTCGCTTCAATGAGTCTTTAACTCCAGGAGTAGCTACTGTAACCGATACTGAAGAACACATTTTGCAGCTCATACCCAAAGATAATTCTGCATTGCTTAAATATGCTACTGCCTTTAAAGGATGCCTTCTGCTTCTGCAACTCAAGGATCATCTAATGGGAAAATATGGCATAAGTAATATGTTAGTATAAATTTATTGCTTTACCTTTATTTAATAATATACATATACATATTATTATTATTATTATTATTATTATTATTATTATTATTATTATTATTATTATTATTATTATTATTATTATTATTATTATTATTATTATTATTATTGTTGTTGTTGTTGTTGTTGTTGCTGCTACTGTTACTGTGAAGTATGATTGGCTTTCATTTTTCAGTAAAATTGCTCGTTACTCACCATCAGATCCATCAAAAATGTATGAGAAACCTTTAAATCAACATAGTGCAGCTCAACTGTTTGAGCCAGAAGTCACAAATGAAGAGCCCAATTCAGATAGTGAGAAAAACAAGCTGTTGGTGAAACAATACTTTGAGGTAGGAATTGATCATGTGGTAGCTTTGTGGCAAATATTAAATGATGCTATTTAGATAAGCATATTACCTTACTACCAGAATAGGATGATAAAACCAAGACACATGGGTTTAAATTTGTGTGGAAAAATGAAATTAAATAAATGTTGTAACTCAAGCATTTTCTTATTTAACACCTAACACTTTCATGAGCCATTTTATTTATGAGTGTTACAAGTTTGCTGTTGAATGCATAATTCAATTGTGAATCTCACTGTATTGAATCGCAATAAATTCTATTCTATTCTATTCTATTCTAATAATAGTCTATGGATATACTTTACAGAAACCTTTTTTCAAGTTTTTATTTTCACTATTTTCAAAAACATCAGAGTGGGAAGTATACTACCCACAGCCAATGCGAAAGTACATAATATGCAAGGAAAAAGTCTTAGGTCACATCAAACATTTACAGAATACACATGTCCTATGCTGTATGTTAGTGCTTTATTATAAAAAAGACTACAAACAAGTAAAATTATACATTTTAGTGATGGGTTATCAAAAACTTTCTCCATACCAGGCTGATGTCTATCACTCTAGATAACATTGGTACTCCTAGATTTTCCCCACTCCACTCTCGCAACCGATTGTTTGTTATTGCTTCCAGCATGTTTATCGCACGTCATCATTGGCTATCAGTTGATGAGTTGTTATTGTGATGTGGATATTGACGTGTATATAAAATGACAGCAGCCAGTGCTGCCAATGGAATTCCATCTCTAGGGGAATGTTGGTTACACGAGAGGTGTGGAGCGACTTCTCGATAACCCTATATAATTTAAACTGAAGTCTTCCATAAATTTTCTCCCTCATTTCATCCCTTCAGTTAGGTATTTTCAATGGAACTTTCTAAAACAAGGATAAGCACATAATGGAACATTGCAACCTTTGCACATGTACATGTTCTCTTATCCTTGCTGGAGCAAAAGTGACAGCAGCTGTATAACCAAATTGGTATAAATTAGCTACATTGCTTGTAAAACAAGGAGTTTCAGCCATACTCCCTTCAGGCTTCTGTCATATCCTTTTCTCCCTTAGTACTCGTAGAAGTGACACTAGGATGCACTAAGTTTTTATCTGGTTTTGTTGAAGTTTCCGCTAGATGCCACCACACACTAGAAATGGTCAGCAGGCTTCCCACTGCCCTTCTAATATGATAACACAAGTGGGAAGCATACTTCCCATGACCTTAGAAAGGGTTAATGCAAAACTAATAAGGTACAGTACTTGAAACAAAAGATTTAAGTGCTTATAAAGAATTCAGTGTTAAAAAATAAAGTTAATAATTTAAGAAAATGCAATAAAAGAAAAGAAATTATTTAATTTTAAACATTAAATAGCTGTCTAAATTGAATTCCCCTATTTAAATGTCTAATACAAAGAAATAAAAATAACATGCAATATATCATTACCATGTAAAGTGAGTGTGTGGTCAGTTCTTGAGCCACTGCTGTGATGTCGTAACGTCAATGCAAATTATTGTATTTCATCACATAATTGTCATCCCGTAATGGTCACACCTTGATTCATAGACAGGCAATTAGGACTTGTTGCCTCAATATTCTGATGTTCACTATAGAGAAATATTTAAAAATAATGTGCTGCCATTGTAACCTGTTAGGTTCATGGGCGAGAGTGGTATGCAACATATTGTAATATATTCCTCATCAGTGCCATCAGTTTGCCGACTACTGAGCTGGTGACTAGCCCATCAAGATTGGTTCAAGCACCTGAAGTGCAGAAATTAGTAGACCCAGCTAAGCAATACGCAAATGGAGTGGCAAAAGTTGTGAACCGTTTGGTTAGCAGGCACTCAGTCAATAACTATCTTATTCTTTAATTGTGTATGGCTGCTTCATTTTTATAGTTAATCTAACGAGTGCTTATGTATACCAAATGTCCATGCATATGTTGCAGTGACCTTCACTTATTTACCTACGTTAACTTTTCTCCAGGCCAAATTAGGAACCATTTCGATAGTCTGATGATTTGACTCCAGTTAAAAATTACATATGATTCAACAATATTGTAAACTGCTTTTGTAAATAATAGATGAGTGTTATTTTATGCCAGCCAATTTACTGGTTTTTAACACACAAGCCTGCATGGGCAATGTTTGAGAAGTAAATCAGGATTGAAAAATTCAGTGTCATAGCTGAGATCTGAACCAGGGATCTTCCATTTCACACCCAGCTGCTCTAACCATTGAGCTACTATGTCAACCTGCCAATATGACATTAAATTTATTGGGGAATTTAATGTCATACTGACAAGTTGGCATGGTAGCTCAGTGGTTAGAGCAGTCTCATGTGATGTGGAAGATCTGTGGTTCAAATCCCAGCTGTAGCATTGAATTTTTCAGTCTTGATTCTGCCTCTCAAATAAATGAGTCTTTATACAATAAATCCAAAGTTACATTTTTACTTTCTCTACTGGTAAGTAGGAGAAGTACTGTATTTTCTTTTCTTTTAATTTGTCTACTGGAGTAGGTGTTTGCATTACTTTTTTTTTTCCCCCTTCCCCTCTCCTTTCTTTTCAACTACAAACAGCATAACATGGCTGTGCTTCAATATGCTCAGACTCGCTCTTATGCTTGGATTACAATTAACTTTTAACATGACGCAAAGACATGATGTGAAGTAACAAATATCGCTTAACTGGAAGGTCTATTACGTCCCATCACATTAAGTCATATTACATCAGGTTCAGTATAATCCCGGCATTACTTCCATTACCATGTAGAGTAGTCACTGAAATTTAACACAGCTGGGCTTAAATAATTTATTATTTACATAATGTTACCATTGTATATTTTTATTTTAAGAAGAAAGCATAAAAGGTGTGACAAATTATGTAATGAAATGCAGTATTACTTGTATAAAACAAAACAGCTAAATTGTGATAACCAAAAATTACTATTCTATCTTGTACTTCAGTAAGTCTTATTTTAACATTCCATGTATGCAGTGTAATGTCACAAAAAGTGTGCTAAACTTTTTCTGCTGAAATAAATGTATACATTAAAACAGTATTGTTATTTTATATTCATCTTTGTACCTAGAACTACCTAAAAACCATAATGACATTTCACCCAGTATATCAACATATGCATTCAGCAATCAAAAATATATATTTATATAGTCAAATAATGATATATTTAATTAATATACAGATTCAATAAGATTTTATGTAAACAAGCATAATTTAAGAGGAAAAATCAGAACTGAAAAAATTCAGTGCCACAGCCGGGATTTGAACCACAGAGCTTCCATTTCACATGCGGGGAAAAAAAGAAACATAGCAGTATTTGGTTAGCATAAAAAAATAAGTATAATTTAATATAAAATAACTGCAAACCCTGTTCAGTATAACTTCCCATTTAAAATAACTTTTATTAGTTCCCAGAAAAAAATTAAATTAGATTTTACTGTAACAAATTATAATACATTTTTGCAAATTTTTTATTTGTATAATTAGCCTTGTGGAAAATACATAATTATAAAAAGGTAAATGAAGCTTTAGACACTAATATTTATTTTAATTGTTTAATCTATTGAGTTTGTTATACACTTTATTAGATTAACTTATGTCAGCAATTATGTTTTCGTTTTTGTTTGTTCCCTTTCTGTATTTCTGTATTATTATTCCCTTTCATATTTAAAGTCTTTTGTATAGATAGAAATAATGCATTGTTCATAATCATTTGCAGTTTAAAGCAACAATGCAGAAGTTAGAGGCGGAGGACTCAGATGATGAGGATTTTCGGTAAAATCGTAAAATCAGTGGAGAAATATACATTATTCCATACAGCAGGTGACAAGAGTTATGTGAAGGTATTATATTAGTATTATTAAATTACTTAGGATAGTACAGTAACTATAAAGTAAAACAGGTGTAGAAAGAAGCCTCATACATTTTCTTATATAAGGTTTGTGTGTTAGAACAATCAATTATCATTAATTGGCCTGATATACGGATAACATAAGTTATTTACAAATGATATTTACATACCTATATACACATATCCGTTATACGAGGGATGTTTGCAAATAATTTACAATAATTGTTTTTATGCCTTATTTATTAATAAACATGATTAAATATACATGGGATCTCTCATTGTACTCCCCACTTGTGTCAATACATCACTGCCACCTTCCAAGAAACTTAATTATTGCGTCATGGAACCATTCTTTGTGGGCACTATGCACCCACTCATGAACAGCTGTCTGCAGTTTCTCATTGTTGCCAAAACTTATACTGCAGTGCATCCTTCATGTTATTGGACAAAAACTTTCATCTTGGGTGTATGATAGTAGCACTATGATTTGTCACCAGTTTCTTCAAAAAATCTGGATCTTCATTCTCCATTTCCAATAGTCCACAACACACTTCAACTGTTCTCCTTCTGGGTCTGTGTCATGTCCTGTGAAATCCAATATGCACACACCTTTTTCATATCCAAATCTTCATGAGTAATGGTAAGCAGGTTGGGTAGCCTCTCTCCATTCCAGCTCATCAAAGGTTATGCGCCTGTCAGTCGTAATCAATTCAGACACAAGCTCAATGTTCCTAGGAGACTTGAATTTGACAAACCAGCACTCACATTCTTGCCTGCAGATTCCCTTTGACTGGCAAACACAGCAATCTAATTGTAAATAGTCTTTTGTGCAGGAGCTTCATGACACATACTGCAGTTAAATGTTTACAAATATCTGCTGTTTTTACTCCTTCCTTCACAAAAACCATGTTCATGATAGTCGCCTTCCATCTTGTCCCTGGCTTCCTCTACTTAACAACAAACGAGCACTGCTCTTTCACTATTCACTCTCTTCAACACTGCCGTTCAATGACTGTGTGATGTACTAGTATCAGTTCATCATCCTACAACAGGAAGTGCTTGTAGATTGAACAGTATTTTTAAAATAATACAACTGTAAATAATTTCTGAATGCTCCTTGTAGTTCAGTAATATTATGCAGGCATTTCTCAATTAGAAATGAGTTTAGAACAGATTTAAATGCTGAGTCTAGAGTATTTTCAATTGACGATGGTAATTTCTTAGGTAATGCAAAAGCCTGCATAAAATGGAACACGATCATTCCAGCAATATTTTTACGGGTTTCTGCCTTACAAAGTGATGCACATATTTTAGTAAAACAAAATACAAAAAATATAATTGTATAGAATTAGACTGAAGGAATAATTTAAAATAAAATTCTATAAATAAAAATAGGTTCAATTGTATGTTTTGCTGTATTTTCAACTTATATGTCATACATACTTGCAGTTTCTCCATTAGTTTCTTTCCCCCCACATATCTGCCAAAGTGCACTTCGGCGACTTCTTCACAAGAGAATGCTCTATGATCTTCTTTGCATCCTGCGTCAGCTCCAGAGTTCTGGAATAATTTTGGAAACTGCAAATTCCTGAAGGTCATGTACAATAGATAATGCTTCTCTAAAAGTGCGTATATTTGGCTCCCTTTCATTGGCTTGATCGTCGTTATCATCATCGTCCATTCCTTCCACGACTTCACAACTGCTGTTTCCAGCAGCAATATCTGCTGCACTTTGAATGTCTTCAGTCGTGGCAAGTCCATTATCAAAGCACATTACTATGTATTAAGCATAATGAAAATCCGTTTCTGCGTTAGGTAGTTTTCCAGTTTAAAGTATTATTTAATATAAGAGATAGCTCCATTCCGAGATTTATTTTCCAGTTGTCCAGGTTTCTGGTATATAGGGGGTCCAGTTTAGTCAGGTTTTACTGTATAATACAACATCCTATTTCATAAGGATGCTTATTGGTTTGAATTTTATTCATGCTCACCCCTTGGTAAATACCCCCTTCTTGTATCATATATTGAGTATATTAAATTCCCTTTTTTCTTTGACAGGTGTACTAGTTCTGATCTAGTACAGTGAAACTACAGTTAGGATATTTTGTGTAATGAATGTTTCCCAACAGGATTGTTAAGATTAAAGGTTGTACAGCCATGCACAAAAAAAGCAGTCATCCTCGGAATCCCTGTGCCAATCAGAGGTCTTTGTGTAACTCTGTAATAGCTGTGTTCATAATTCATAATGCGGGAACCAGAATGTTTTGTGCTTCTGAACATAATGGTCATCATATAATCTGCTGAAAACAGAGCACAGTACAATGTTACGATGACCGAGAGGTTAAGGAAGGCCTCCTTAACCTCTCGGTCATTGTGCTCATGAGTTCCTCTGTTCAAATATTGCATTTGCTGTTGTTAATTTTAAAGCTTGATGTGTAGTACATAATATAACTTAGCATTTAAAGTATTATCTTCTAAAACAAAAACACATAAAAAAATAAACAAAATTAATAAAGCATGAGAGGTAGAATTGGAACTGAAAAATTCGTCACAGCTGGAATTTGAACCACAGCCACTCCACTTACCAGGTGGGTGCTCTAACCATTAAGCTACTGTGACAACCTGCCAGAATGACATTGAATTCTCCAACTGATTTGTATTTCTCTTGGTAAACCGGTAAAGAAAGACACCAACAGTAAGTTTGTTGGCATAAATAAATAATAATTAATATAGCATGTTTGAACCTCAGTATAACTGCCCTCCATTCTTGGGGCATAGATGAAATTAAATCTCTACATTAGGTGAGCAAGAACCTACAGCATCCCAGGCTTCTTGAATTTAAACCACTTTTTGCCCTTGACATATCTGCAGGAAAATTTGAGCGCAGCTCCATTTTCACCTTAAGCTACACATTTTCAGTAGGATTCATATCTGGTGAATGGGAAGCCAATCTGTCACCCTGAAATCCTGCGTCTTTGAGAACCAATTTGAGTCGTTTAACATGTGCGTACAGGATGATCGTCCTATATGAATTCAACAATTTTATCAGGATATCTCACAGAAGGAATCAAAATATTCTCAAGTATTATTGTGTATTGCACATTGTTCAGTGTATAGTCAAGCTTCCACAACACATTTGGATCATCCCTTGACATCCAGCCCCAACAAGACACAGATATAAAACAGTAATAAAATTTTGAAGCCATAATTGTCATTATATCAGGACCCCTTTGGATGGTATACAATCAACTTTCCCTCATGTGTGGAAGAAGATATCACCTTGTCTAGGAATATCATGTTATTCCAGTCATGACTGGCATTTTCCTCTGTAAATGCAAGATGGAACAATCTGTGATTGTTTGTTAGACATTTTTTAGCAGCTATTTGTGCAAGAAGTTCTGCATCGGTTATTCTTTGAGCTGATCCAGGTAATTGTGAATGTGCCTTCATTTCAGAAGCAGTTTGGAAATGGTTCCTCTTTCCTACTGCAATTAAAGTTGCCATTGTGGGAATGAAAACAATTCTTCCTGAATTAGGACGATAGCATTCAATCTCTTTCGTGGATAATCCCTCTGTAATGTAAATGCAGGAACTCCAATACAAGCTGCGGTTTCATAAGCAGAAAAGTCTGCTACATTGACTGGTGCAAAGAGAGACTTCCTTATGCCTGTCTTTGTTTGCTTGTTCTGTAATTGTGAAACACTGTATGACTCACTGAAAGAGAAACTTTTTGGGTCTGATGTTTGCACATCCTTTTGTGCATCACATGATTTCACGTTATAACTATTCTATCATTAACTTTACTGAGTGCATTGTTAAAATGCAGTATATCAAAAATAAGTACAGCAGTCATGTGTTGATTAAACATTACTAACAGTAAAAAAACTGCTACATGTGGCAAGCAAAGCTGTGGTCATAACTACAGAAGTGCCCTAAGCATTACCACAGCACTATAGTAACCATCATGACCAAAGGCAGTTGCACAGAAGACATTCAATGACGTCACAGTCATGTGTTTTCTCGCCAATCAGGTGTAGTCTGTTTCATAGCACATGTGAGAGTACTGCCTACAGTCTAATCCACTCCATTGTGTGATAAGTTTGTTAAGAGTTCCAATGATAGCAGAAGCAAAAAAAAAAAAAAAAAAAAAAAAAAAAAAAAAAAAAAAAAAAAAAAAAAAAAAAATTTGCATAATTCACAGTGAAGCCAGAGAAATGGTGTATAATGTGTATAAATACTTCCTGAAAAATATGGAAAGCAGTTGCTACACAACACTTCCCCTATTACCCCTACCTGCACTTTATGCCATTTATCACCATTGTTCCTGACGGCTGCTCTAAGAGAAGACACATGAGCGTAGCATGTTTAGTAATGATGTACAAAGGCTGTTCCAAAGTACCCTACCTGACATACAGATAGTGGTTCTTGTTTCAAACAAATGACTATGGTAAAAGTACCAACCTTATAGAGCTTAAGTTTGAAGTTTCACCGTGCTACATGTTAAGTATTTGTTTGGCAGCCATCAAAGTGAATGGTCTCAGCAAATTTGTTGTTGTTAGCTAATGCTGGATTTCTGACAATGAAGTCATTAATCCTCTTGCTCTCCCATATTTTTCACTGATGATATTGAAGAGAGCAATAGCAGTAATAGTAACCGCTTTTTAGAGAGCACCATATGTTTATGTTTTGGCAGTCACATCGCTCTCTCACAACCCCAGAATGTCTGGAGGACCACGCCTGTCGTTGGTTTACGTGTCTCACCGACCTGACCGGGAGAATTATCAAAGCAAATTTGTAAACATGGATAAAACTGGTTATCTTTATGTGATACAATACTTTTCATTTGAAAGGTCTTAGTACAACTAACATTAAAGCTAAGCTAGATTCTACTCTGGGGAGCCTTTGTTCATGACTATAAAATAGAGTTTAAGTGAGGGTGTATGAGCTGCCAAGAGTAACATTGCAGTCGACCAAATCAGGTGTCCATGCCAGAAATTGTAAAGAAAATTCACAAAATGGTATTGAATGACTGTCAACTGAAAGTGCACAAGCTAGCAGACATTGCAGGTATTTCAAAAAGTGCTGTACATTGCATACTGACTGAAAATTTGAATATGAGAAAGCTGTGTGTGAGATGGATGCCGCATTTGCTCACAATGTAACAAAAACAGCGTTGTGAGAATGTTTCAGTCAAGTGTTTGATGATGTTTCACCACAATAAAGCTGAGTTTTTGTGTCAATTCATAACCATGGATGAAACATGGATCCATCACTTCACACCTGAGATGATGGAATAGTCAAAACACTGAATTGGAAGGGAAGAATCTGCTCTGAAGAAGACAAAGACAGTTCCATCTGCAGGAAAGGTCATAGCATCAGCTTTTTTGGATGCACATGTGATGATTTTCATTGATTATCTCCAAAAAGGAAGAGCAATCAATGGTGCATATTATGCAAACTTGTTGTAATCTTTGAGTGATGAAAGCAAGCAGAAACAGCTGCATTTAGCAAACAAGAATGTTTTGTTTCATCAAGACAATGCACCAGTTCACATTCCATTATTGTCATGGCCAAAATCAGTGAGTTAAAGCTTGAATTGCTTCCTCATGCACCCTGTTTGCCAGATTTAGTCCCCTCTGATTATTTTCTGTTTCAAAACTTGAAGAAATGGCTTGGTGGTGAAAGATTTGTTAACGATGAAGGGGTGGAGTCTTCAGTTTATGGCTATTTTGCAGAGCTCGACGATTCTGGTTATAAACAGGGTATCGAAGCAGGGTATTGAACATTGTTGGGAAAGGAGTATCAAGCCTAAAGGAGACTATGTAGAGAAATAAAAATGTTTTTTCCCAAAATGTTTGTGCTTTTTTGTTAGGTCGGGTACTCTTGGGACAGCCTTAGTACAACTTGCTGCAGCAGCTATACAACTCTATTACATATGGTGTGAACAAGGTGCTGCACTGTGTAAGATGACAAATTTGGCATTCAAGATATGATTCATTGTTTTTTTGTCCATGGCTGTACATACTTCTAATTCACGTATTTTTAATAACTGTCTCCCCCCAAAATTTCAATTCCATGTGCTAAATTTGGATAAATAATATTCCCAATGATTGAGAAATAAATTAGTTTGGCTAAGACCTGAAGTAAATTTTTATTCATTTGTTCTTAATTAGCCGCACAAGTTCAACAATAACAGTAATCTGTAATTAGTGTGTTGCAGACCTAATTTTTTTTTTCTGTTTCAGTAACTGCAGTTTGCAAGCACATGACTCCATTATCATCTGCAGTGGATTTAATTAGTCCTCTAATTCTAAAACCTATGCCTTACATGTCTAAAATGCATAATCAAATAAATAATTATGCATTTGTGTAAGTCAAAAGCTTGTTATGTTTGTTTAAAATTATGAATTTAAATGCTACACTTCAGCAATGGCTTGGAAAGGTTTATTGTATCAGTTTTTATACACTACTGTGTTATGAAGTGGTGTCATAAATATTGAATTAATGTGTTAAAAAGTGGGTTTACAAATATTTATTCCTCTATAAGGAATATGAATTCATAACCCTTTTGCCTGTAAATAAACTTGTATATTCCAAATGAAATGTATTGTAAAATTATAATTGTTAAATGTAATCATGTTTTAATGCTTCACTTAGCAGCAGAAATAAAGGAAATGAGATGCAAAATAAGATGAATATTCTCATACTTTCCTTATGTAAGCCCCTATGTAACAGAATTGCAGTAATTCAGGAGAAATAGGAAATAAATCCAATGTTAGCATAAAATTCTGAAAATTTAGCCCCATTTTGTTCACTTGGGACGTATTCTAAATAATGAGCTTGAATATCTTGCTCTAGTGGCAGCCGGCTAAAATATTTCGGGTGTTGCATGTATTAATATTGCCACTTACACTGATTTCCTACAATTGCTAATATAAAAAACTCAACTATTTGAAGAGAAAATCTATTCACCTATCCTTTGTGGTAGCAAATATTTTTATTGCCCTTTGGTTCAAATCAGATATCTGCATAATGAGATGTCATTGCATTGAAAGTATTGTCTTCCAAGGTCTAGGGCTAACATACTAGCCTCTGGTTCCTGAGGTCATGAGTTCAAACTTGACTGAGTGCAATGTATGTTTTTGCAGATGGAAATCTTACCATGGCTTCCTTTGGAAGGGAAGTAAAGCCGGTGGTCCCATGTAAATTTACAGCACATAAAAGAACCTCAAGCTGATAAAGAGACTTCTTAGCAAAATTAAGTGGTCTTTTGTGCCCAATATAGAATGGGATTCAATTCAGTTTAATTTATTGTTCATGGAGATTACAGAAATCTATTAGACATTGTCATTACAGCTAAAATATGAACACATAAATGTGTGCAGGGAAATAAATACATATAGTATATCAGTAACCCATAAACTCATCTGAATAGTGTGCCTTATTTACTAAATATGTTGTTAGCTAATGCTGGATTGCTGACAATGAAGTCATTAATCCTCCTGCTCTCCAATATTTTTGACTGATGATATTGAAGAGAGCAATAGCAGTAATAGTAACCGCTTTTTAGAGAGCACCATATTTTTATGTTTTGGCGGTCACATCGCTCTCTCACAACCCCCAGAATGTCTGGAGGACCACACCTGTCGTTGGTTTACGGGTCTCACCGACCTGACCGGGAGAATTATCAAAATAAATTCACCGACCATATCCTCTGATTACCAATCAGAGGACGTATTACATGCCATGACAGGTCAGCATGTTAAGGGTTAAGATTTTATAGAGAAATTAGAGAAATGGAGAGGTTGGAAAAATAAAGACTCCCTAGCCCTCAGGAACCCTAATAGCATCGGGGTCGGAAGAGAACAAGAGATGGCCAAGGTAAGGTCAGATAGAAAAGCTACAGTGAGGAGCAAAACACCAGTAAGTGGAAGTAATGTTCTGCTTAGCTTGGGTACCTTGTGGTCGCTATTCACATATCCCCTAGACGGAGACCCCTGAGTCTTCTAATATAGTACATTCCATATCTCTACTCTTGGTACAGAATTAAAGGCTGCTTGCAGACCCAGGAGTGCAAGGTATGCTGATTTACCTTTACTTTATCCATTTATCTGTGATGACTAGAGCTAGGAATTTTAGGTGCAAAATTTTGATTAAAAAGGTCCAAAAAAGTGCTTTAATTTAGGTAAAAGGGGTGCAAATTCTCCATTTTAATTTTCACTCAACAAAACAAAAACCAATTGGGCAATTACATAGAATAACTAAGGATAAGGACACAAAATTCACTGTCACAACTATTGAAGTAAATAAATATTAGCATATGAGAGGTAAAATCAGCGCTGAAAAATTCAATGCCATAGCTGGATTTGAACCATGCATCTTCTGCTTCATGCACGGCTGCTCTAACCATTGAGCTACCATGGCAACTTGCCAGTATGACATTAAATTCCTCCACCGATTTGTATTTTTGTTGGCATATAAAACTAATTATTAATAATATTAATTAACCCATCTGTGGAGTAGGGGTAGCATATCTGTGTCACATTCGAGAGGCCTTGAATTCAAATCTCAGTTGGGGTGAGTTACCTGAATAATGCTTTTTTCCAGGGTTTTCCCTTATAGTGAAAGGTGAATGTTGGTAACTATGCTCAGTGGAGGCTCTTTTGAGCATCATTTCATTCACTGTTCGATGTGACATAATTAACCAGCTAAATGGTATTAAACCTATACTCGGTGCCAAACAAGAAGGTGATTAACAGTTGCTCACCATGTAGTGGAAAGGTCAAAATGAACAGGAGGGGATGGATGTGTCATGGCGATCATCATAGCAACGAAAAGAGGAACCAATTAGAGCTAAGACATTTTCACAGCAACAACACTAAACCAGTGTTGTCAGCAGTTGCCGGCATTTAACATGTGATTAGCATGTGCCTGACATGCAATCCAGCAGTAATATAAACTGTGCGTCTTATCTTCTGCTTTCCCTGCAATATATACAATGCCTCCTCCAGCTCCAGCTTGCATTAATTAGAGCATCTGTGTGCTGACAAGTTTGTTTGCATCATTCTATTTATGTGGTTATTTTCCTTGTATTTATGTGTGTCTGAATCTGTGGATCTGTGCGTATGCTGTGAGCATTTACAATTGTCTTACTCTTTTAAGGAATATTTAATTATGTTAAAAAATATTGACAAAGATAGCGTAGCCAAATAAAGAACTTTACGTACTTGGGAAGTGAATAAAATTGTTTGGTATATATCCCAAATAAAGGATTACGCAGTCGATGGTATTGCTGAAGAACATGGTCGCAAAATTGTTTGGTTTGCCCCTTTCCTAGTATAATGCTGTTTTAATTAATTTGGGCCAAAGTAAACGGTTACGTTGTGCGAAACAACAAAGATTTCACTGTGTCATCTGTAATAAAGCTACATCAATAAAAAGCTGAAAACTATGAACAAGTGGTTACTGATACAGAGGGTGTAATAAGTGCAACAAAGGAAAATGAGCTTTAGAAGAAAGGATAGAACAGTATGATTTTTGTAAGTAATTCTAGCAACAGCATGATGCAAGCGATTCGGATACCAGTGGCATTTTCCAAAATTTCACAGGTATGTTTCTTTTGTTAATGTAAATCTTTACAGTGATATATACGAGGGCCGTTCAGAAAGTAACCTCCGATCGGTCACAGTGCGGGTAGTAGCGATGCCATATGTGCATTCACGCACTCAGCAGGTCAGTCGGCATCAAGCCGTGGTCGAGTGAACGTCGTACCTGCGCTAGTTTAGTGTTTGTGGCCGTTTGAAATGTGTGCTGCAATAGAAAACCCCGCCAAATGTGAAGTGCGTGCTGTTATAAGGTTTTTTACAGCCAAAGGATATTCTGCAGCAGCTATTCATCGTGAGCTTTGTGCCGTGTACGGACCAAGAGTTATGAGTGAAGGAGTGGTCCGTGAATGGGTACGTTTATTTAAAAGTGGACGAGAAAACGTTCATGATGAAGAGAGGAGTGGTAGACCATCATTGGTGACGGACGAACTCGTTCAGACAGTTGATGCAAAAGTTCGTGAAAACCGACGTTTCACAATGTCGGAGTTGTCTACTGATTTTCCACAGATTTCTAAGACTCTCTTGTACGAGATAGTGACATATATTTACTAAATATTTACATAGTTCTTTTTACTTTCTCTACTACGTTTAGTAAAGTAGAGGAACTATTGTATTCTACCCAAAAATTCAATGTCGAGATTTCATCAGAAATATGTTTTGAGAGCCTCTGAATCCAAAAAACAGGCATTATTAGAAAAAGGTTGTGTGTGTGCATGCGTACGTGTGTGTCAGTCTGTGGACAGCATAACTCAAAAATGAAAAGTCGGTTAAAAGCCAAAGGTGGTATTTTAGTTTAATGTCTTTCAAGGATGCGACATTAAGATTTTGAAGAAAATTGCCCCACCCTAAACTACCCTTTACATGGAAAAGTTTACGAAAATTTTGGTTTTCTTGAAAATAGCTGTAACGATTTTGATTAAAATACCATATGTTTGAGATCTTTTATGACAAATGAAATGCACATCTTGAATTTTCTGGCTTTAGCCCATGTAGTCCTATTTACTCTGGATGACTTTTGCATAACTGGTAAACTGTAAGAGATAGACCATATCTTACTATACAAAAAATGTAGATCTTGCTAAAATACACAATTTATGTCTAAATAATTTTTTTGTAGAATGAAAACCATTTCAGAGATATGCCTTGTTATTTGTGTGAGTTTTGGAGAACTTATACTTCTGTCAAATGGAACATTATTCATTTTTTATGTGTTAACCGTGCAAAGAGAATGGAATTTGAAAGCTTTAAAAGATTTGACTATCACTTAAAGCCTACTGTTCGCACATTTCCCTTGCACCTACAAGGAAATAAACAATAAGATAATTTCTACAAATGTTTACCTCAACTAACACAAAGAAGATATATAAATAAGAGTTTGTAAGAATGGTTAGTACAAGAGTAGAGAAAGTCATGTAGGTGTAACACATCAGATTTTTTTAAACTTCTTTACTTCCATTAAATTGAAATTGGAGTTAACTTCCATCGTACAGCATTGGTGGTCTTCAGAAAATTGTGTGTGCACATGCATTTCTTGATAAGATGGCATCACTTCCAAGAAAATCTCACGTGATTTCAGATTATGTGACCTCATTGTGAGCTGAGAAGCAACGTCGTGTCACTCAGCACATGTCGCCAGAGTCATTCCATTGTATATTGAGCGTTCACGATAGAAAGTAGAGTATGCGCTTTTAAACTTCCTTCAGAACATTGTCCTTGTTACTTGATGTATATACGTACTGCTGCGTGCATTCTTACTGACACTCGAATATCGCTGATCATTCCAATTAAACTTCTAAAAAGAATGTTCACTCTGTTAGCTTGAGCTATGAATGTAGAAGACAAGAGATGATTAACAAACTGAATATACATGTGTTACTCAACAATCCTATTCCACTCACAACAACTGATATATAAGTTATTACAGATAGGAAGTACCGTTCTTTGATATATGTGGGATTCATTTTATGAACTTGAATAATGTTTTCTGCTTTTCACAGTTTTATTTTATCTTTGTTAAAATACTTCTTAACACTTAATGAGGTTTTATTGAACATTGAGATTTGAGAAACTGTTTCCGTATAAAGCTAGCCTTTAACTTTAAAATTTACAATTCAGAATAATTATAACTGCATTTATCAATCTCTTCACACTGGGAGAGTGGTTCAATAAGTATACGTGTTAGGAATGGAGACACCATCTTTTAAAAATAAATTATTTTATTTATTAACATATGTTATCCCATTTTAGGGATATGCACTTCTCCCTTTTTTGACAGTTTTAAACCCTACAATAAATAGGAATTGTCAAGCTCTGCAAAATACGCCTGTCTCGAAGATGACCTCGTTTCGTCATGTTTTGTGTTTCAGTTCTCCAAATTGTTTATTGTGCTCCAAGGAAGGAGAAATGAATATGGAACATTTAACAAATTGCGAATCCCTCATGGCCTCAGGGCCAATTCCAGGAAGTCAGGTTGGGTGAATATGAGAGATGCAGCAGCAATTTTTAAATCAATTTATTCAGTTCGGCAGTGACAATACCGGATGAAGCCCGCCTCTACGGTGTGGGTGGGGGTAGCGTGTCTGCCTCACATTCAAGAGGTCTCGATCCGAATCCGGTTAGGGTGAGTTATCTGGATAGGGCTTTAGGCAGTAGAAGTGAAGATACGTTTCATAAACTTTTCAAATGTGCCCTGGATAATATTAAAAAAATTCCATTCCAAACCATTAAAACTTCCCAGAAAAACAAATATACCAAAGAGATGGTCCAGCTGAGCAGTACCTATTCACCAGAAAGCGTTGAGGAATATTGTTCATATTCAGTATTATAAAGCCATCGATGCTGGAAATACGTTTTGATCAAGAAAGATTCTTTAAAAATGCGCGAAGAAAATCCTAAGAGAAAAAGAAGCTTTCCAATTCCAAACATGTGTGCTGAACTGGATTTAGTCACCTAATGTGGATCTTAAGATACTCCTACAAAAAGAGATTCCGCTATGACTCCTACAGTGTTATAGATTATTAGATAATTGTCTCCAGATGAGGTATAATTGACAAAATAGGTACTTATGGTACATTTACCTTTCAAATTAAGTATTGTCTTTCTTAAAATGTATGTAAACTAACAGTCCAACACCATAATTTACTGTTATATGGACTGTCAGTAATTGTTATATTGTATTGCAGGAAATTATTCAATAACATGGACATTTCACTGACACTTGTGCTTTTGTTGCCAAGTTCTTGTGTGATAGGAAGATCATTTAGGACTCTCGGGAGACTGAAAACGTATCTCAGAAGCACAATGACGTAATGACCTGTATTAGTAATGAAAGGAGAAAACAAAGATTTGTAAAGCAGTAAATTCAAATAATTTGCAAACCATCTGTTTTTGAAGAATCAAAACACTTCACCTTTGAAAATCACAACCTGCTCCCAATATGTTCTAGCCGTGCATGCACATGGAGCAGTGGCCGAGCGGTTAGACCGTTTGCCTACCACCTAGGGTTCAATCCCAGGGACCTGCATGTGGTATTTGTGATGGACGAAGCGCATCTGGACAGCTTTTCTCCGGTTTCTTCCGCCACTCATTCCACCAATTGCTGCATCATCCCCTATCTAATCATCGATTTCTCTGCACTTCATACCATCCTCTTACTCTCATACCTGGTGCTTCACTGACCACCCCCTTCCAGTCTTCACTCTGTCCGGTCCATAGGTTCCTCTACTCCCCGACAGGCGTCTGATCCTCGGTACTGGATTGTAAGTCCCAGATAAAGAAGAAGCATGCCCATGGAACTAGAGAAAGTGCAAAACTTAATGGCATATGAGGCTGGTCAATGCTCGCGCTGAGTCATGCTGTCAAATATTGTTGTTTTCTAGTGCCTTGCATCTGGCAATGAAGCCATTAGCATTCGTGCTTTCCAATACTGGGCTCATCAGCGATTGCAAAACATAGTATGCTTGTACCGGCGGTTACTCAGTACATCAGGGCACATTTTACGCGCACACCATGGCGCCGCCCATTGTTTTCGTAACTAAACAACACATTGAGTATCCTTAAAACATTTAAGTCTTACCCTGATATTGTTAATACCGGAAATGCTCTTTTCAAAATCGTCCAAATCAGCAACTCGATTTTCAACTTTGTGGGCTTCTCCCGGAGATTGAAATATAGGCACACTACCTTTTTGTTCGGATGAAGCTAATTCACTACAAATTCGCGACACTGGGTACGGTATTTACGCCACAAGGTATCACAATTAAGTCCTAGGTTCTTGAAAAATCCGTAGTTGCCCTATAAGCCGAATTGGAGAGGATTTTTTAAAAATGCTTTTGTGAATAGAAAAACCACTTGTCACAGCTTCGATGGACGTGTTAACACACTTGTGTCACAAACAGGGGAAAATAGAAATAAAATTTAATTTATATATCAGGAATATCTTGGCTCTAGTTTGAAACATAACGTAATACATGCCCATTCACTTTAATAATAAAAACAGCGTACTAATCTGAACATTCCTTTTCAAACTGCGTGCTTTGTATTTTCATAGTGCACTGTGTGTTTATATATTCGAGAACCAGGAATGGTGGTGTTTTTCAGGCTTATCTGCGTAGAATGATTGTTGAGTGACGGTAGCCATGTGAAACTAAAAGGTGCAATGATGTTTTTTCAGGCTTATCTATGTTGAATGAATGTCAAGGGACAATGACCATGTGGAATTAAAACACGTATAGAGCTCTTGGCCAAGGAAAGGGAGAAAAAAAAAAAAAAAAAAAAAAAAAAAAAAAAAAAAAAAAAAAAAAAAAAACTGTTCTCCGTTCAGGCGCGCAAGATGCGTGTATCCATACTTGGCAGTAGGAGAGGTAAGTGTATGATTGACTGGAGTCTTCGCTACATATTCATATCAAGGTTTACCCTAGAAAATAAAACAATGTCACAAAATGCACATTTATGCAAAATATAAGTATGCAGAAATCTTGCAAAAAATGTTCTAAATTATTCCATTAATGACGATTTTAAGTGAAATATGTGTATATCAAATTGGAGTCAACAGTAATTTGCTAAATGAAAATTTATTTTTTAAATAAACTTTTACATATAGAGATTATATCTACACTACAGTAAACTATCAGTATTGTTTTGCATATTATGCATTACATTATACACAGTTTCTCTTTGTATATGTGTGTGCTTTTTAAGAAGTAATGGATAATTTTTTTAAGGAAGAAAGGGGAACGAAATCCTAGTCCCAGTGAAACTAAAGATAGACATACAAAAGAAACAAAACGCGATTCTTAAATGGGCATGCGAAATAAACAATTACTGGAAAGCGTTATATAAATGGTGCTAATTGCATTGTTCTGAGAAGTTCCATTACTTGTGTGTAGTTTGTGCAAGAAGAGGAATCGTTAGATGTCATCAGGTAAGCTGTAAATGTTATTTGGCGAAACCTTTGAATATTTTTAGTTTTGGTGAATAAATATATCTATTAACATTCGCAACAAATGCGAGAACTTGTAGGTTTAAAACTGTGTTTTAAAATAGAGAGCAATGCAAATGATTATTATGAATTATATTTAACCGGTGAACTACACAGATTCGATAAAAATGAACTCCACTACTAGCTGGGAGGTTAAGTGGCATGTGCTTCGTTTCTGTGGTAGATTGTTGTAGTAGTTTTGCGAGAATTGTCTTGAAGTTCGTGGCGTTCTTCGACCTCGAGTAGCAAAAAGCGATTGTACATTTAACTTTGCTTTATATGCCTTAAATTTTTGCACTTCCTCTATCTGCGAAAGAGTAAGAAATAAACGGCATTATCACTAAGCGAACTCCGACAGAGAAGAAATTAGTACTATGGAAGAAACTGAAACTGTGCTCTGAAAGAACTGCCAGTTCAAAAATGTAGAATACACTACTGCCAAGAATTGAAGCGTTCTTTTTAAACGATTCCGATTCCTTAGTCTTGCCAAGGTATGGCAACTGCGGTGCACCAGCCATTGTCGGAGTAGGTTCTAACTTCTAACCGTAAACCGTAACCGCTATAACGGTTTACTGGGAAGATTGATAGTATATGACTGTGATAGCTGTGTAATTTTTGTAATAAGCCTACTAAGTGGGAGGCCTGCGAATACGGGTGGAAGGTGTGAAGGAGTTAACGGTTAATATTTAATATGACAATTTCTATTTTTATTTAATCCAAAATGGAGGAAATAGAATTGGATTTTCTGGAAATTTGCCGTTTGTGTCTTGGAAGATGCTCCTCATATGCTGTTTCCTTGTGTGATCCCACGGAGGATATTCCGGCAAAGTTGGAATCATTTTTAAAGGTTAGTTGGTGTAATACAATTAAAAGCTTAAGTACGTTAATTAATACCTAATTATAGTGATATTGGTACCTATATGCGTAGTGTATTTGTTTGCTAGCCGGTCCGTGATAATATTTCAACAACAGCAAGTTTACCAATAACCACGGTAGTTCAGACTTTTCAGTTAATATGGAGCTCTGCTTACACTGTTAAATCGTTAGTGAAATTCGCTACCAAGAAGGGCAAGTAAATGAGAAATGTTAGAAAATTAGCAAATACGTACCACAGAGCTAACGCAAACTGAACCAAAGCCAACTTGGATCACATCATGTCGTGCCAAGGGAGATATGATAATTCAAAATTGAAGGGTAACGCTGATCTTTCGGGTCCACACGGGTTAACCTCACTTGTCACCTCCATTCCAAACATCGGTTCAGTAAATTAAGGAAAATGAAGCTATTAACAGTGAAGCAACAAGATTCTAAAATAAGAACAAATTAGAAACTAAAAACTCACTTATCTTAGTAATGTTTGCAAGTTATTTTTTCAAACACTGACTCGAGTTTCGAGTTGACTCCAACTCATTCTCAAAGCTATACAGCGAATTCCTTACAATAAATTTAAAATGCATTTTGATAATAGAGGAATTGCATGGTCAATTCGCTTCACATTCCTCCTCCTTGCAACCCCCCACCACACTTCAGTATAGTAGCACGTGACCGCCCTCCCACCCCCAACTTGTAACCTCCCACTGTGACCGCCCTGTGGAATGATGTAGTTGCCCACTCTATCTTCATTCTTTAACATACAATTCATGCAATTTTTATATGATTAAGTATGACTTTATGCAGTTACACATTCTGTTTTTGTAAATGCAGTTATAAACTTAATACAATCATCTGGTACAAATTCTAAAGTGCTTGAGAGCAAGTCTAGAAAGGAAAAGTTTAAAATGAGTCATTATTTTCCACATTGAGCTCGCTCAACTTTGCTTTGAATTTACAATAATGTAAGAGATGACGACAATGTGCGAGAAGCACAGTAATGAAATTTACAGTATTTTTCCTTTCTTGCTTTGCAACAAAAATGTATAATAACTCTGCAAAAATATTAAAACATGCAGAAGTATGTGGTAATATGAAATATGTATTGTACCTCAAAATATGTAATTTAAAGCTTTGAAATTAGAGTCCTTTCTGTGTAATTGAGCAACCGCTTAGCTTTTCTAATAACTGTATATACAGAAACAGAATACATACATATAATCCCTAGGGCATCTCCTCTATGCAGATGTTACCCTCATCGCCCGGCCACTGTATCCTCCAGCCGCAGCCAAGCCACGGAGGAGTGCAGGTTAGGGGTGGCAGGGGTCAGCACACCAATTCCCCTGATGTGTAATTACGTAAAATCATATTTAATCATATAAAAATTATATAAATTGTGCATTGGAGAACGAAGATAGTGGGGGCAATTACGTCATTCCAGGGGGCGGTCATGGTGTGAGGTTGCAAGGAGGGCAGCAATCACATGTTACTGTACTGAGGTGTGGTGGGAGGTTGCAAGGAGGGGATATATGAAGCTAGGGTCACGGACTATACAATTCCTCTATTACCTGTATTTTTTCACAACCGAAGTATCTTCCTTGCACCATTCCTTACAAAAAAATAAAACTAAATAAAGAAATAAGTAAAATGAAAATTATTCTTTTACTTCTAAGGTATCTTTACTTTGCTCCAGTACTTACAAAAAAAAATTAAAATGTATTCCTTTCATGTTCAAACTGTCTTTTCCTTGTCCCATTCCTTTAAAATAAAAACAAATTAATATGTGAGAGTCCTGGTTTGATTCCCGGCTGGAGGTTAGGAATGCTTCCTTAACCAGAATTTTTTCCCAGCCTCCCTAGAGTCTAGGTATGAATGTGTGTGTAAATTTAATGTAATACAAATCCAAAGATTAACACACCATAAGTGAGTGCCGAGTATTGTTGCAAAATTAAAAGGCCACTGATGTGACGTTAGAAGTTAAAGGCGGCATATAAATGGAACATTAAAAGAATTAATGGCAAAAATTGTAATTAAAAGAAACTTCCAAAAAGAACTGATTCCTTTCTCTGTCCCAATCTTTTGGGTAGTCATGTGGTGGGGAACCGAGTTTGGTATGACAGGAAGCAGTGGTGGGGGAACATAATGTAAGATTTGAAGCTTTTAGGTAATTGATGATTGCTGCTGTCCCTTTTAAAATTATTTGGCTCAAATTTAATTTCAGTTGCCTCTTTTATGAGTCTGCCATAATATTGGTTATTGCGGTATAAAACCATGACCTTATCAAATAAAATTCTGTTATCATTGCCAAGACTATGCTGTGCTATTGCTGATTTTTCTGGTTGTAGTAGTTATAGATTTCATTTGTAATACAAATGGGAATGCTGATTCAAGACACAGTGTACTTGTGTGTCCGACAGACAGTAACATATGGAACAGAAGTTATATTAAACCAACACTCAGACATATTGATGTAACTTTTCTTTTTTGTTGTTATCTTGATGTTGTTTAACTTTTTTTAAGGTGGCAATTGGGGATGGTTTACCACAACAAATATGCCAGCCATGCCTGCGAAGAGTAAACATTTGCTATACTTTCATGCTGAAATGGAAAGAAGCAGATAGTGCTTTGAGACAACTTGGTTTATCTGAGCAGGTGAGTAGTAAATTAAAATAGGTAATGCACAGTTTGTGCACTTTTAGTCGGTGATTGAGGTTTGCTGGCCATGTGCTATTCTGATCTGAAAAATGAAGTAGGGAGGAGATAATATATCACTCTGGTCTCATAGCTACTGACAAAGGCACCAATTAGAGGCAAGCTGTTTCGAAACTGTTTCTTTGGCAACATAAGACACAAACTCAGTGTTGCATCAATAACATTGAATCCCACATGTTTTTTCCATTTAGCAACACAACTGAATTCTTTTCCATGAAATCTCTACCAGGTAGTATAGTAGACTCCTGGTAAATCGACCTAATATGGACTGAGAGTGTGTCAAGTTATAAAAATTACAGTTTCATGGAATAAGAGGTCTTTTATTTACAACTCATAACATAGTACTACAAATTGCATAAACTATGTTCTAGCACAATATAGGACACAGGATTTGAGCTCAGTATACAAATGTAAAGAAATTGTCACACCAAAATTGCTTTCATTTAATTAGTTTAAGAGAAAAAATGTTTTGTATATAATTAATCAACATTTTCTATTTTTTCAGTATGAGTTATGAAAAATATTTAATTTCAGCTCAATTATTTAATATTTTTTAACTAGTGCACCATAAATTTTAATACCTTAATCTCTGAAGGTCTCCTGAAAATGTTAAGCTAATAAGTTATAAACTAGGGTCCAAGGAGCATTTTGAATAGTGAAAAATGTAGAAAAAAAGAACTGAGAAAAATTAATTTTAAAGTTTAACAGTATGTTTTTGTAAATCCAATCAACTTAAAATTCCCCAGCACCATATGTGGGACCCTCTGTTGCTTTCTTCCTGGCTTCAGTAGCAGTTTTTGAGAATTTTAAGTTTGCTTAGTTGTTTCTTAATATGAAAACCTTCCTTTCATCTTCACACTGTTCACAACATTTAGAAATGTATTGTTCTTAGCTAACTTCTACACTATGCACTTTTGCAAATTTATACACAAATTTCATAAAAAATCTGCATGTTACGGTTTTACTATAAAGTAACGAATAACTTAAAACCAAGTAACTACCTAACATTGTCTAATATATAACTGGAACACTGAAATACGATGGCAAGATTACAGAACACTGACGGCATTTCTCTGTTTATAAGCCAAACCTGTGTCAGATTCATGGCATTTCAATTCAATATATTGAATTCATTTTAGCACAACCCACAACCTTTCTGAATCAAAATTCCCTGCACAAGACCAAAATCAAAGCCAGTGAAAATGAAAAATGCATTTCAAAGCTATAGCGATGAAGTTTAGCGAGGAATGCTCACCCGCATTGGGACATTTAAATGCCCTCCTGAAGCTTTAAAAATGGCTGATATTGCGAAAACTAAAGTCTGCTGTTAAAGTACAAAGTATAAGCATAATAAAAAATGCAAAAAGTAAAAATAATTTTCGACAATTTTCACTAAATTTCATAGATACATTGTCTTAATATGTTCTGCTTTGTACCGGTCTCTTTAACACATTCAATTTAATTTCCATTGTCATGTTACCTTGTCATCTTTTCTTCTCATTTGACATTTTCGCTGGCACAAACACAACTGAACACAACACTAATGGTAAGCTTTAGATCGGAGAAATGGAACTGTTACCTTTCTGGTGTATATGTGTAACACATACTGGGTAAAGAAATAAACCTTTGAACCTTCCAAACAATTGTTTGTGCTATGTATCATTATTAGCAGCCCTGGGGTGGGTTTCCTCCTGGTTCTCCGATTTCCCCTGCAATGTAATTCCGCCAGTGTACCATCTTCATTCCATGTATCATCAGCATCACCGCCTGCAGTGCGTTGTGATGATGGTCTGTTGGCTGCTTAAAATATTGAACATCAATATGCAGTCAGCCATTTTGTTACTGTCAGGGAGAATGTGTTATACACTATTAAAATTTACCTATACTGTTTATACCAAATAGTGGAGTATAGAAATTATTACAGTCAAGTTTAACAATTAAAAATTTAAAAAAATTAAAACAAAAAAATCTTATGTGTTGCACTCACATGACTTTCTCTACTCTTGTATTAACCATTCTTACAAACTCTTATTCCTATAGCTTCTTCGTGTTAGTTAAGATAAACATTTGTACAAATTATCTTATTGCTTATTTCCTTGTAGGTACAAGGGGAATATTAGAGTACAGTAGGCTTTTTGTGATAGTCAAATCTTTTAAAGCTTTGAGATTCCATTCTCCTTGCACACTTAACATATAAAAAAAATGAACAACAATGTTCCATTTGACCCAAGTTTTAAGTTTTCTGAAACTCACACACATAACGAGAAATATCTCCAAAATGGTTCACCCTACAAGAAAATTTATTTAGACATAAATTGTGTATTTTAGCAAGATCTACATTTTTTGTACTGTATGATTTGGTCTATCTATAACGGTTTATGAGTTATGCAAAAGTCGTCCAGAGTAAATACGACTACAGGGGCTATGGAGAAAAAATTCAAGATATACATTTCATTTGTCATAAAAATATCTCAAACATATGATATTTTAATCAAAATCATTAGTCATTTTCAAGAAAATCAATATTTTTGAAAAATTTTCCATGTAAAGGGTAGTTTAGGATGGGGCTATTTTCTTCAAAATCTTCATGTCGCATCCTTGAAAAAATTAAACTTAAATACCAACTTTGGTTTTTAACCTACTTTTCGTTTTTGAGTTATGCTGTTCACAGACAGACACACACACAAGACCTTTTTCTAAAAATGCTTTTTTTTGGCTTCAGGAGGTCTCAAAATATATATTTCAGGTGAAATGTCGACTCAAATTTTTGGGTGGAATACAATACTTCCCCTGCTTACTATATGTAGTGGAAAAAGTAATTAGCTTTTGCAAGAACAATTTGGAGAATATTGAGTACAGAAAGTAATATGAATGAACCAATTAATTAGTTGAGGATTTTTATTTGTACTAATTTAATAGCATTTGTAGATAAAATGTTATTTTTGTACTTAAACAGACAAAGGAGAAAAAGAAGCCAAAGAAAGAACAGGATGACTGCATGATAGAGGATAGACAGGTGGAGAACCTCTATTGTGTAGATAGTGACAGTGACGATGATGTAATAATAGAAATCCATGAGCCAGAAGACCCCCTCAAATGTGACACAACAAGAAAACAACAGGTAAATATTGTTAGCATATAAGTCTGGCATCTTGCTGTATAAGTTTATCATTTGTGATAAATAAATTTTAATGAAAGCAGCACTTTTGGGTAATTAAAGAAAACTAATTTGCTCCATTTTTAGTTTTTAGTGCACTGTGCTCCTCATTTGTCACTATGCAATATGCACACATAGGTACAGTATAAATTTGAATTGCATTTGTTACAATAGGTGTATGTATCTAATGCTCAAGAGTTAACATGAAATCATCCTTCTTGCTTCCCAATATTTTGATGTTACAGTTCCAGAAGCCATAAGGGATGCACAATTTTTTAAATGTTCCATGTTCATTTCTTCTTCTTTGGAGCACAATAAAGAATTTGGAGTTGCCACTATGCCAATTCTGAAAAGATGTTTATTCAAGCAATCGTATCCTATGATCATGTCGTATGCAGCAACAGAGGATTTTTTTGGTAAACCAGGAACTATTAATGGATCATCCAATTTTTTTTTTTTCATTTGGCTGTTAATTTTGAAGCATTATCTGTTAGTTATAATTTGAAGTTAACTTTCTTTTAATTTATTCATACAAGAAATTTTGTTTTACTGCTTAATTGATTTTAGATCCTTTCTTTGCTAAAATAACAGCCATTTCATTTCCAAAAACACCACAGTGTGCAGGAATCCACTGTAAGACTATATTTTGATGTAGGTTCTGTATTTCTTTGATCATATGTATTTCTTTGATCTTCATCATTTTGGGCCAAGTAGTAAAATCAACATATTGGAGGGCAGCTTTAGAATCAGATAGAATAACTACATTTTTGCATTTATATTAACCATGGAAATAAATTTTAAAATGATGTATATATTTCATCAATTTCATCATCAAAATTGGTTGTATATTTCCCCACTTTGTTATAAAAGAAAAGTATTGACAAAATGCAGCTCCCCAGCTCCCTCCCTCTTTGTAATCCAGAAGAGAGTCATCATTACAGATATGATCTACTGCACGGCGTGTATTCATTTATGATTCATATGTAAAAAAAAATGTTTGGATGCAACCGTGCCGTTACGTAAAGTAAAATTAAAAACACCGAAAGGTAATAATTGGGTCACTAAAGGCATAGATATCTCCAAAAAGCGTATGCAGTTTTTAAATAGTTTAAAACACCCTAATCTTGACGACAAATCTTATGATTATATAGAAAAATATAATAAAATCTTAAATAATGTAATAAAAGAAGCACAGAAGTTACATAATACACATCTGATAACAAATGCAGAAAATAAAATTAAAGCTACATGGAGCATCATAAACTCAATACATAAGGAAAACAAACAAAAATGGCAGGAAAATATGTCCATTGAAATTAACAGTCAAGTGATACAAGACCCTATAAAGATAGCTGACCATTTCAATGAACACTATGTAAACATTGTTACAAAATTAGGAATAAAACAAATACAGCATGTGCCAATAAATGAAAAAAATGTCTGTAACTCTATGGTGCTTAAGCAAATTTATGAGGATGAAGTTCTTGCACAGATAAATTCACTAAAACACAAAAGATCCAGTGGGTTGGATGAATTTACAAATGAGATAATCAAATACTGCAAATATGAAATTACAGAAATACTAACTCACTCAATTAATCAGTCTTTCAACTCGGGAATATTTCCCAATAATTTAAAACAAGTTGTAGTTAGACCAATTTACAAGAAAAAAAAACTCTAAACTAGAAATGGAAAATTATAGACCTATATCTTTATGCTCAACCTTGTCTAAAATAGTAGAGGGATTAAGTAATTTTTTTCAACAAACTTCTGGCTTGGCAATGGGTAGTCCACTTTCGCCATTTCTTGCTAATCTTTTTATGAGTTTTTTTGAAACTCAAATTACAAAATCATTCCCTCTAATTTTTAAAATATGGTATAGATATGTGGATGACATTTTTGCTGTTGTCCCTAAAAAACAGATAAATGATGCTTTAAAACTTTTAAATTTACAAGATAAAGCTATACAATTCACTTTGGAAACTGAGAATAATGAATTCCTTTCATTTCTGGACTTAAAAATTAAAAGACATAACAATAAATTGAAATTTGGTATTTACAGAAAATATACTCATACTGATAATTACATAAAATATAAAAGTTTTAATCCTTTTGCACATAAATTTGCTGTTTTTAATAGTTTAATTTATAGATTGATAAATATACCCCTTAATAAGGATGAATTTGACATAGAATATAAACATATTATTAACACTGCAGTAATTAATGGTTTTAATACAGATGTTATACATAAAAGGATAGGGGAATTTAAATATCAAAAAGCTGTCAAAGAAGTTTCAACCCTTAAAAAAATAAAAGATAATTATATTTTTAAAAAGTTTACTTACCATCCATGGGCTAATAAAAAATTTACAAGGATTTTTAAAGAATATGGAATAAATTTGGTCCCTCAAAATAAATTTAATATACAAAATTTACTTAATTTTTCAAAAAAAGATAAAATACCAAATTATAAAAAATCTGGCATTTATCAATTTAGCTGTTCAGATTGTGATAAAGTTTATATTGGTAAAACTAAACGTCATCTAGAAACCAGAATAAAAGAACATTTTAGAAATATTAAATATAAACAAACTGATAAATCAGCTGTGGCAGATCATTTTTGGTCATTTAATCATGAAATTAATTCAGAGGTTAAATTACTAAAACAGTTAAGTAATCCGATAGATTTAATGGTTTGGGAAAAAATTTTTATTTTAAAAAACAGGAACCATGTCATGAACTTCGAATTACCATCTATAGATTGTATTTATAAATTTTTGTTTTCAGAGATTGGTAAATAAAAAATTGAATAAGAATAATTGTTTTTCACAAAAATAAAAGATTGTAGCTTGGCAACGATTTTGTTTATATGGCTTTGAGAATGAGCTGGACATAGCTTGAAACCCCTGGGTCAGCAAAAGAGAAAAAGAATATCAACATTACTAAGATAAGTGAAGTTTTTAGTTTCTAATTTGTTCTTATTTTAGAATTTTAGTAGAGGGATTATTTCTCGTACAGCTACAAAGTTTCTGTAATAGGTTTCAAATTTTATCAAAATGCCAGTTTGGGTTTCAAAAGAAAAAGTCTACAATAGAAGCAAATTGTAAGGGAAATGACATTATTATAAATGCTCTAAATAGAAGGGAATATGTAATCGCAATATTCCTTGATCTTTCTAAAGCCTTCGATTGCGTTAACATAGAAACATTGATGACAAAGTTAGAAAATTATGGAATTAGAGGCTTACCATTAAAGTGGCTTGGCTCTTATTTACAAAATAGAGAACAATGCGTTGAAATAATACACAATGTAAGTGGAAAGCTAACAAAAATTCGATCACAATTCAAAAAAGTAAAACATGGAGTACCACAAGGCTCAAAATTAGGACTGTATCTATTCTTACTCTACATAAACAGTTTATTTAAAATAATTCAAGAAGCTGGGGGAATAGCGATAGGTTATGCAGATGACACTACGATTGTAGTTACAGGAAAAACAGAAATAGAGCTACAAATTAGGGCAAATACTCTACTAGAAAAAGTCAGTCAACATCTAAAAAATTTAGGTATGGTATTAAACGCAAACAAAACAGAGTGGATGCAAATTAGTCTCGGTAACAAAAAAACAAAACAAATACAAATATAAAGATAAAAATAGAAAACAGAGAAATTCAACAAGTAAATAAAACAAATTTCCTAGGATTAATAATAGACAGTAACTTGAAATGGAATATGCATGCTGAAAAAGTCATAAGCAAGATTAATTCAGGTTTATATGTACTAAAACAAATAACACAAATAATAGATAAAAGAAGTGTCAAGCAAGTATACTATGCCTTCATTCACTCGCACCTAAACTATGGAGTGGTATTATGGGGCACAACACATAAAACATTACTTCTAAGGCTGTTTAGGCTGCAAAAGAGAGCAGTACGCTTAATTGCAAGAATAGAAAAAAGAGATTCATGTAGAAATGTGTTTAAAAAACTAAATATTCTAACGTTGCCTTCTTTGTATATATATATATGAATGTACTAAACTCACATTAAAAAGTTATAATCAAAACAAAAACAGCAATATCCATAAATATAACACTAGAACAAAAGAAAATTATTTTAGAAATAGACTTATAGGTGGTCTAAATAATAAGTGCATAGAAAATAGTAGCAAAGATCTGTACAACCATCTACCATCTAGAATTAAACAGATAACAAATGAAAAAATCAAACTAAAGAATATTAAATCTTATCTATTAGAAAAAGCATTTTACTCTGTAGAAGAGTACAAAAATTGATAAAATATGGTATATTGTACTTCCCAATATTCTCAACTAGTCTCATATTTATGTAAATAACTTGTATTGTATGTACATAGAATTTGACGATCCTTGTAAAATTTTTTACAATTGGAGAAATAAATTGTAAATTGTAAATGTGTTGTATATGTGTTAACTCAGTCAGCTCGCCAAGGTAAAGTACGACTTGCAGAAAGATTTCCATTTAATATTTTTCATGGATGAGTGTGCAAAATAATTGTTATTGGACCTCTGAGAAACCTAAAGTAGAACTTTTGCTTCAAGGGGATGATTACATTAGAACTAATAAGGATCCTTTAAAATTTTGCATTACACCTTTTGATAAAGTTCTTAAGGAAGTGAAAATTTTATCCCATAAAGAAAAACATTCTAAAAGTCAGTAATCCAGTTTTACACAGAATGTATGCTCTTCCAAAAATTTATAAACCAGGGAATAATATGAGGCCCATTATAAATTGTGTAAATTCACCCACTTATAACTTAGCAAAATGGTTAGTTAAAAAATTTTGCATTTTTGAACAATTTAAAAGCTTAAATATAAACAGTTCCATTGAATTAGTTAAAAAGATCCAGAACATAGTTGTGTCAGCTAATGATAAACTTGTTTCCTTTGATATAAATGCTTTATTCCCTAGCATCCCTAGATAAAAACTTTTGTCTTTTTTGAAGGAATGGTTACGTTCCATTGAGCTAAACAAAGAATTAATAACGGATCTTGTGAAGCTTACAAATCTTTGTGTACATCTAAATTTTTTTAGGTTTAATGACAATGTTTTTTTCAACAAACTTCTGGCTTAGCTATGGGTAGTCCCTTATCACCGTTTCTTGCCAATCTTTTCATGAGTTTTTTCGAAGTACACATTACTAATGCATTCCCCTTAGTTTTACAAAACTTGGTACAATATGTAGATGACATTTTTGCTATTGTGCCTGAGGAATCGATTAGTGATGTATTAAAGTTTTTGAATTCGCAAGAAAAATTCATGTTAGAAATTGAAAACAAAGGCTGTCTTCCATTCCTGGATTTTAAGATCTTAAGAAAGAATAATGAATTGAATTTTGGCATTCATAGAAAGTTAACACATATGGATAATTATATTAAAAACAAAAGCTTTAACCCTTCTGCACATAAATTCACCGTTTTTAACAGTTTAATTTATAGGTTGGTAAATATACCCCTTAATAAGGAAGAATTTAAAAGAGAATATGAACACATTATTAACACAATGTTAGTTAACGGTTTTAGTACAGAATTTATACATAAAAAGAAAGAGAAATTTAAATATCAAAAGGCCATAAATGAAGTTTCCACTCTTAGAAAAATAAAAGATGACTGCAAATTTAAAAAGTGTACTTACCACCCTTGAGCTAATAAAAGATTTAACAAAATTTCTAAAGAGCATAGCATAATGTTGGCTCCTCAAAATAAATATAATATAAAAATGTGCTCAATTTTCTAAAAAGGAGAAAATTCCAAATTGCAAGAAGTCTGGCATTTATCAATTTGACTGTACAGACTGTAATAAGGTTTACATTGGTAAGACAAAACGACATTTGGAAACCAGAAAAAAGGAACATTTTAGAAACATTAAATATAAACAGAAAAGTACATACATGAATACAATTTTGCACCCTTTTTATAGAGAATTAACCGACAGGGAGTGTGATTTTGCCTTTTTTCAACAAGACTCTGCAACAGCTCGTAGAGCCAATCTTTCGATGAGAACAATTGAAAGTGTGTTTCAGGACAGAATTATTAGTAGAATTTATGGCCCCCTCAGTCCCCCGACCTAACTCCCTGCGATTTCTACCTCTGGGGTAACTTAAAGGATAAAGTGAGCAAGACAAACCCACATACCCTAGAAGAATTAAAACAAAATATCTGTCAGGAAATTGCCAGCATTTCTCAGCGTGAACTACGACGAGTGACGGATAGTTTCCTTAAGAGGTGCCAAAGATGTATGGACAATGACTGGCCAGTTTCAGCATCTGCTATAATTATATTGGTAAATAAAGCCTTTAAAAGTGGTTTTAAAAAGGGTGGTTTCATCCACGCTGTTCTATGACAGCAGCAGTTGGTGACGAGCACAGAGGACCCATACAGACAAAACACAGCTCAGCCAGTTCACAGTCTTTTGGATCACCCGTTATGAGATACACCTGAATTTTGGATGTAATTTTTCAAAGTGCATCTTGTTATCCTTAAAATATGTCGGTTATACTGGAAACTTCTTTTTTTACAATCCTTTGTTTTAAACTATAATTTAAGAAACTTTGCAGTAAACGTATCTAAGAATTCTGTCTGAGATAGTTGAGCACTTAGGAAAACAGTTTATGAAAGCTAAATGAAGTAATGGTATCTAGATGTCTCTAATGTGTTTAAACTTAATTGTTTGTTGCAGAAAGAAGAATTTGAAATCACACCTTTGGAAACAGACATGGGCATTTATCAGTTTCAAGCAATGGTAACTGATGAGCATTTTACTGAAGATGAAGACGATGATTGTAGTGGCATAATTGTGATTCATGATAATGAAGGGCTGGAACTTCCAGAATTGACACTGAAAAGGTGAGCAAGTGAAATTGTGGCATTATATAGGGTGTTAGGGATATGACTGCATAGATTTTATGTGAGGTAGATTCAAACATGACGAATAAAAGAAATCTAATTACAAATTCATCTAATATGAAAGGTAAAGGAGATAATTGAACATTATTGAATACGTCTTGGACAATTTGAAAAGTCAGCGGTCGCTGAACATGCTATAGAAGCGGAGGGGGAGCATGTCATCAAGTTTCAGGACACCAGCATTCTATCTAACATCTCACACTACCATGCTCGACTACAGCACGAAGCCATAGAAATTTATAAACATGCCAATAACTTCAATAGGAAAGAGGAAGCCCTTAAGCTCAACACAACTTGGTACCCCGTCATCGATAACATTAAACAACACAGACAGTCAAGCAACACAAACCAATCAGAATCTAGTAGCGCCCGAGATGCAGCTAGCCCCCTCCCACCAACTGCACCGTCTCAGCGAGCCCCGAGCCAATCAGAGAAGACCCCTCTGTGTATAAATTCCACATCCCAGACAGTCAACGCCTCAGACGCAACTGTACCTTCACCAAGAAGACTTCGACCACGCAACCGATGATGTCCACCGCAGTAGTGGACGAAACGTCTGGACCAAGTTACTCCAGCAGACCACGGCAAATCAGCCCGGAAGACTCTTTTAGAATTATTGAATACGTTATGTGCACAGTCTGGCAACAGAGTAGGACTGAAAAGGCAAACATTTTATTGACTAATGCAGCTTCCGCTGTGATGCATATCTTTGTGCCTACAAGTGAAAGCCTAAAACAGGTCAACCCTAGAAAACTGTTTTACCGTGTGTCTATGTGTTTGTTAACAGCTACTGCAAGTAGCAAGGGGAGGGGTGGTTTTCTGTCTGAGCAGTATTCACAATCTTTTTCCTTGGAAGTTTGAAAACAGTGTTGTAATATTCAGTTTAAACCAAAAAGGTTAAGTCGATTAATAACACTGCACAACACTTATAATTTATTGGAACATGTTTCGGAGGCTAACTTTCCTCCATTATCAACTGAACATCGACTGGTTCTCCCTAGTGTGGATGGTGATGTTTTCTCTGAGGTCTCCTCTGGTGATGGTTCAAGGAATTTGCTGAAGATATCCTTCTCAGGGATGTCAAAATTGAATACTCTGCTTCTATTTTTGAAAATGAAGATTTGTTCCGACGTGGACAACTCTTGTTTTCCCGTTACATGTTTGAGGAGTTTCACTTCTGCCTTTATATTGTGGTTTTTTGTCCAAAAGTGAGTGGCAACTGCTGATTTTATCAACATTTTGTTTTTTATGTTTCTAAAGTGTTCCTTGGATCTTATTTCAAAATTTCTTTGGGTCTTTCCTATATACACTTCAGTACAGTCACTGCATTCAATTTGGTGTATGGCAGATTTTTTATTGGGTGGGATGACATCTTTGATGTTTGAGTACAGTCGATTTTTTATGGAGTAGTGGTTCACTGGTGCTAGCTGAATGTTCTGTTCTTTGAAAACATTTTTGAATTTTTCAAAGGCCTAAGCATGTAAAGTAAAGGGTGAATAAATTGGAAGACCCAATATATGCAAAACAGCACAATGTTCATGAAATACAAACTCTAATATGCCTACTACAGTAGAGTCCCAACAATCCAAGCTAATTAGGACCGAACCCTGTTTGGATTAGCAAAAATTTGGATTAGGTGGATTTTCGTCGAATATGATAACATATTGACTTTCAGTGTTTATGAGTTAAGTATTAAAATTATTTTAGTGTGTTGCGTCAAAAGATCACTGACTTCACTTGTGTGTTGATTTGCTTTTCCGTTTTGTTTTCCCATTAACGTAAAAAAATTGCATTCAAACTTTGTTATGCATATTGTTAGTAGGTCTGGGCCTTTCGTTTTTTAGTTTTTGTGTATAAGGTAGCCAACAGATTCATTGTTTTCTCCTGTGACATTTATTTCACAATTTTCTGTGCTAATAAATTTACATTTTTACTTGGAAAACTAGTTTAATCCTAATCTTTATTTTTTTCCTGTTTTAAAATAAAAAAAATTTGGTAGATATTTTTCTTCTTAGCCCTGTTCGGATTAGACCGATTTTCGGATTAGTGAGGTTCAGATTGGTAGGATTCTACTGTACATTTATTCATTTCCATCCACTTAATTTCATAACAGCTACAACATATTTATTTTGATTGATTCCATAGTACGAGTCTTACACGAGCTTGAAATCAAAGTACATCATGTCTGAGAGGGAGAATCAGGACTGAAAAATTCAATGCCATAGCCGGGATTTGAACCACAGATCTCCTGGAGCAGCCGCGCCTGAAGTAATAGAAAAACATTGCCCAGACATGGCTTGTGTGTTTAAAAACACCAGCAGTAAGTTGGTTGGCATACAAAAATACATTATGTCTTCTTCTCCTTTCCCTGATTACCCTCCCCTTATGTACAACGTACACCCCCTAGGACTTACAAGCCAGTGCCTAGAGTCAGACGCCTGTCTGGGAGCAGAGGGACCTCTGGACCAGACAGAGTGAAGACCTGGAAGCAGGTGGTCAGCCAAGCACCAGGTATGATAGTGAGGAAGAGGATGATATGAAATGCAGGCGAAATGGATGATTGGAAAGGTGATAATGGAGCAATCGGTGGAATGAATGGCAGAGGAATCCGGAGAAAACTCGCCCAGATGCCGCTTCATCCACCACGAATACCACATGCAAGTTCATGGCTGCCTAGATGGTAGGCGAGCGATCTAACCAGTCAGCCACGGCACCGCCATTATACTTGCAGACTCAGGGAGGGATGAGGAATAAATACATCATGTCCATAAATCAAAATTTTTTAGCAGTCAAGAAAAATGTGAAACTTCAAGTTTTGATTGATTTGAACAATTAAAAATGGTAATGTATTTATATTTGCTCATACAGTTATGCTTTGCCTATGGACAAAGTATAAAATTGTAGCAAAGGCCTTGTGAAACAGACATATGTAGTGGGAAATCTGCACTTGAGTTGAGCATTAATGTGTATTCCACCCAAAAATTTTATGTTGAAATTTCACCGAAAATATATATTTGAGACCCCCTGAATCCAAAAAAAAAAAAGTATTTTTAGGAAAAGGTCCATGTGTGTGTGTCAGTCTGTGTGTCTGTCTGTGGACAGCATAACTCAAAAACGAAAAGTTGTTTAAAAACCAAAGTTGATATTTAAGTTTAATGTCTTTCAAGGATGCAACCCAAAAATTTTGAAGAAAATAGCCCCACCCTAAATTACCTTTTACATGGAAAAGTTTTTGAAAATTTTGATTTTCTTGAAAATGGCTTTAACGATTTTGATTAAAATGTCATATGTTAAAGATATTTGTATGACAAATGAAATGTATATTTTGAAGTTTCTAAGAGATTTGACTCTCTGTGAAGCAGTTAACACCATTTAAATATGCCCCGATAACATCTTGTGATTTGGAGAGAGGTTTTTCACGTTACAAAAGTGTTTTGCGAGACAACAGACGATGTTTTAGAGTTGAAAATTTGTGTAGTGTTGGTTATGAACTGCAATTTAGCAGTTAATACTAGCAGCGGGACCACTTCTGCTTCAACCTATAAGGAATAAGGTAACTTTATTTATTATTTATGCTAACTCGTCTTGTCTACTGCAAAGGGACATTAATTGTTTTAATTAAATAGTGCATATTCCTTGGCATATTTTCAAGTTTTTAAGAGCATATTGGCATGCACATTTCAGTGTTTTTTAGGGCATGAACTTCCGAGCCCTAGTTATTATATCTTTGGATGATGACTTCCCTCCTTTCCTGAAGTTCATTTGTATTGTCTTCTCTTTGTTTATATCTAGGTCATTTTCCTCTGTCCATGTCTAATGTTTTTATTGCCTTTTGCTTGTCCTTTTCTGATGATCCTGTCATCTTGTCATCTGCATATAGTAAAATCTGTGCTTTTAAATCTATAGTGGTTCTGTGTCGTCACTCACTATCTGGTTGCTCTGCTAGCCATCGGGTCCTTATTTTATTCTGACATATCTCAGGATGTATAAGCATAGAGGAATAAATAGATGAATACGTAAATGACAACACAACTTGTCAAATTTTAATAAATTAAAATTGTAAACTGTTCATCCACGCTGTTCTAACTGTTAAGCTACTGTGACAACCTGCCAGTATGACACTTAATTCTCCAACCAATTCATATTTTTTCCATTAGACCACAAAGGGAATCTCACATAAGAGATAAATACCCCAAGGGTAACTTAAAATCGTAAGTACTTTATGTCCAAGGATTAAATAAATAAATAATGTAACTGAAAGTTTAGCTTACCATGTAATACAGAGATATGTTTTAGATCTGATGAATAACTTTACTAGGATCTGCACGAGTGACATCATGCAAATCGATGTTTACTTCCTGGAAATAAGACACTGCTGATAATGCAAGCGGGCACTGTACTTAATCATGCGTGTGATGTTTATGTACTATATGGAAGTCAGAAAGTTAACCTGACATCCCTATGGTCTTATAAATACAAAGTGAACTCGATCATAAATCACTGTGCAATTCGTCATGTCTAAAAAATACTTTGTACTGGGTAAAGCAATAAATCTTCGAATCTTTGTAACAAGTTAATTATTTATGCCAACAAACTTACTGTTGGTGTTTTTAAACATACAAGCTGTGTGTGGCATTGATTTTTCCATTCCGATTCCTACTCTCAAACTTTCTAACAAGTGTTTGTGCTATGTGTGCACATTATTAGTGGCAAGCTTTTGATTTCATGACAATGGTCTGCCAGCTGTATATGTTCTGACTAGATATCAAAGGCCAGTATGTGGTCAGCCCTTTTGTTACTGTGTTGGAGAATGTGCTTGGTTGTATATGTACACTATACTCGGCGCCAATTAAGAAGGGGATTGATAGATGTTAAGCACGTAGCAGAAAAGCATAAATGAACAGGAGTGGATGAATGCATCTTAGCGGTGGTCATAGCAATGAAAAGGACCACTTAGAGCCAAGGTATTTCTATAGAAATGGTACACATAAGGATCTTGTTGCCAATATGTAACACGCGTGTAACACATGATTAGTATGTATACTCTGTTCCTCTAGAGATTAGAGGAGACGTAAACAAAGCCACGTGCGTTTTGACCACAGTGCGCCCTCTTGACGCTTTAGCCATGTAAATAGTCCCTTGAAGAAATACTGTTACTAAGGTCTAAAATGTCACTTAATGTTTGCTAAAGCATGAACTAAGTGTACTAAGCATAGCTAAAGTGTAAGAATATGCACTTACGTGAATCGGTAACCAGCCTAATTCATTCTGCGCGCGCATTATTCAGTATGACAGTAACATGGCGGAACAAGTGAGTGCTGTAAAACATAAGCGCGACAAAGCGTTACGAAGTGGTGAAAAGACAATAATATTGAACGTATTTAACAAGTTCTGCGAGAAATATCCCGAACTTGCTATCGAAGACGTGATAAAATTAACATTCGAGTTTACCGGTGTGTCAGTTGCAAGTATTTACAGCACACGCAAAGAGAAATCATCAGTTGGTGAAGATCCCAGCCAAAAGCTTCCATGTGCCAGATAAATGGTGGTTGTAGTTTGCAACGAATTTGTGAGTGTGAGATCTGCAATCCGTCGAAAAGTTCGTCAGTCAATGAATCCCCACCTTAAACAAAGTGCTGTTGGCAGTTAACTCTGAACCCGATCTTCCAGATTTAAAACTAACCTCCCTCCACAAGCTGCTTCTGGAGATTGGTTTCGAGATTGTGAGCAGGAAATGAAAAAGTGTTATTGTGGACAGAGATGACGTAAGTAGCAGTTAATTTCCATGTGCTACATGTTATTTGAATCAAGTAAATATATCCTTTTAGTAGTGTAAAATGCATATTATATCTACGCGTAGCGGTAGGTAACTGTGTTGCGTCATTGTGAAAGCACGTGGCCGCGGAGTGATACAAACTGGTGCTTTGTTTATATCTCCTCTAATCTCTAGATGAACAGAGTATAGCTGATGAGGAGCCCAGCAGTAACATGAACTGCTTTTGTTATGTTCTGCTATCGCTGCATATAAACAAATAGTGCTGCAGCCCGAGCTTGCAATGCAATGCTTGCATCAATTAAGAGATTGCCTGTGTGTTGAGAAGTTCGTTTGCATTATTTTGTAGATGGTTATTTGCCTTGTGTTTACATGTGTCTGAGCCTGTGTATCTGTGCGTGTGTTGTCGGTGTGGGTGGCTCAGTTGGTTAAACGCTGGCCTACTGATCCCAAGGTGACAGGTTCAAATCCGGCCCAGACTGATGGTTTGTAAGTGTGCTTTAAAATGACAACTCCATCTCAGTAGATTTACTGGCATGTACAAGAACTGCAGGACAAAATTCTGGCACACCAGCGACGCTGATGTGATCCAGGTAATTGACAGCATCGTTAAACAAAAAAAAACAAAAAACTGTGCATGTGTTGTAAGCTTTTGCATTTGTGCTAACATTTTTAATGTGTATTTAGCAATGTCAAAAAATAGTGGCAAAGATAGTGCTGCCAAATGAAAAATTGAACATACTTGCAAACCGAATAAAACTGGTAAAAGTATCCCAATGAAAGGACTAGTGCACAAAATAGTATACTCTGTAAAAGAATTGGGATATCAGTGGCATTTTCCCATCAGAATAAGCATCAATATTTCACAGGTACCTATGTTTCTTTTGTTAACACAAATATTTAGACATGTATAATTGTATATTCTATCCTTTGAAAGTAGACTCAATATTTTACTGTCATTGCATACAAATATAAATAATATGCACTCAGCATTCCAGACGCAATTCAACCTTCTTCATACACATAATCATACTGTGTTGTCCACGTGGTCGTGATAAGTAACAGCGTCACTTCTCCCTCACTGCGGACTGTCAATCCCTTTTTTGGTTGGCGCCAACATCAATTAAAATTTACTTATATTGTATAATAGGTTATAGAAATTATTACAATCAAGTTTAATGGTAAAAGATTAAAATAAAAAAGGTCAGGTTATCATGCGTCAACTTATTGGGATTCTATTGTACCTATTTCCACATCCCCTGAATTAAATAAATGTTCTGGGCTTATAATTTCTCTTACTTACTTTGTATATTAATGGAAAACATTTATTTTCAGATGTGAAGACACAGTTGTTAAAACTAAGGAGAAAGCTTCTACTAAAGAGTGTGAGAAAATTATTCAAAGCCAGAGCATAAAAGCTGAAGACTCTTATTTAGATGGCTGGAATAAAGAGAAAACTGAATTGCTTAGGTACATGGTGGCCAAGCATGAGTTAGACTGGAAAATAATTGCAACTTATTTCCCAGACATGACACCAGCTGATTGTGAAAAGTACTGGAGGAAAATAGGTGGTCCAGGAATGATCAAGGGTGCCTGGAGTAAGCAAGAGGATGAAATACTAATTCAACTAGTGGAGAAATTTGGCCCTAAGAGATGGACAATCATTTCCAAGTATTTGCGTGGTAGATGTGGCAAACAGTGTCGAGAAAGGTGGGTCAATCATCTCTGCCCTAATGTCAAGAAAAAGGATTGGACAAAACGAGAAGATGAGATTATTATTAGAGCTCAGGCCAGGTATGGTAATCGCTGGGCCTTGATTTCCAAGCTGCTGCCCGGAAGAACAGATAATGCTGTGAAGAACCGTTGGAACTCTAAATTACTGAAACTTGCTAAAAATGGTTTTACAAGATTATCAGAGGAAGATACGAAGTCTGCTGCTTTAAGTGAATCCCCTCTGGATGAGTCCGGCAAAGCCATACATTCATCACAGCCATATATCACTGAATGTTCTTCATTGAAAACAGGAGTAGAGGTTAAACAAGAAAAAGAAGTGGAAATGATAGATGAAAATAGGTAAAATAAGAAGTACAATTCTTAATGAAACTTAATTATTCTTTGTTAACTGTGTTAATGTAAGAGTTATTCCTGAATTATTTATACAAAATGAGTGATTTTTTAAAACTTTCTGTTTGCTTTTTAATGTTGCCTCCAAGGAATACAGTTTGAAGTGCTTGACTTTATCAATGTGATATTCCTCTCAGGCAGCATACTATAGGGGACAGCCTTTTGGCAGTTACCAAGAATACAAAATGTCCAAAATTACACTAAACTGCAGTGGACATTACACCAAAAAGCAGTACTGCCAACCTACATGGAAATTATTGACAAGTCTGTGCAAAAACCTCAGAGAAACAGGACAAGATTTCAAGGCACATTTTAATAAAGGTGTAAATTAAAATGTATGATACACAAAAACATTTAAGTTTCATAAGTCATGTTCATACTGAAACTATTTTATATCATTGGAAGAATGCTTTCCTCACCATTTTTTCTCTTATACACAGCCTTTAAATGAAATAAAATAACAAAATAAAAACATTATTTATAACTTCAAATGTCACAGGGTTAAAGTAACATGTGGTCAAACGATAATAATCCTTGAACATTGTTACCACACAACAAATGATATACCTACTCACCTTTGGCAAATCTTGTTCTGTTATAACACTTTTGGATAAAATCAGTTCTGAATGCTAAATATTGTAATATATTTAATGCGCTACTGTGTTGCAAACACAAAAATAACTACAGTAACAATAACTGTATATAATGTTCTAAAACAACTCAAGACAGAACCATGCACACATGAGCAATACAATGGCCTCCAAAGACAAATGTGATGTCTTGTTTTAAAATCTATTGGTTTACTTCCCTATAACTGGTTTATTTTTGGGTTCTGTGGCGACATAATAGATGCAATAGCACCAGCTATGGCCGTAGTTTTACCATGGTTATATTTTACAAACAGCTGGTGGTACTAATGCAACCTAATGGATGGAATGGCTTTTGGGGTATTTCAAAAAACTGTTCCCTCTATATCAAACAATGCATTTTGATACTCCTACTGTTAGAATTGGATGTTTTGAATATCTTGACCTCCTTCCTATAGCTACATCTGTGCTTATCATTATATGTTTCAAATATTTTATTGCAGCATCCTTGGGTTTAAGTTGTAATGTTGCTCTTCAATTATTCTTGGCCTACTACAAAAAAACTGCATAATTTATAACAAATATACATCTAACATGGCTGATCATCTGTGAAGCCTTAATCAACAAATATACATATTTATAATAAAATCTTTACTTATCCTGTATTAACCGAGCAGGATAGCTCAGGCAGTTTCATCTATGGTCCGCATTTGGGAGGTCGTAGGTTCGATTCCAGTTGTCAACCTACCTGACTCATAGCCTTTTTGGGGGGTTTCCATGGGTCACCAGGTGAATGCTGAGTAGGTTCATTACATTACTCAAATTTCCTGTCCCACATTTTGTCTCACTTCTCGTTTGCTTTCAACAGTCTCCAAACCCACCTGAGGGATATCTAGGACCGTGACTAGGTGGGACTCCAGTTTTATACACCACCAGAGAGTTTCAATCTGGAAATGGTTGGAACCCTGCCCTCTACTCTGTTGTAACTCCTTGTCTCCTTTTGCCCCATCCTTCCTCCTGATGGTGCTGCCAGACCTTAAAGGCCAACATGCTGAATTCCCTCCATGACATCCTATCCTTTTCTATCTTGTGTTATAATTATAAATTCTTTGCAAAAATTTCAGTAAAATCATGCATAGCAAACTTTTAATAAAACAATTCTTAATGAAGTGAAAATTATACCAAACAAAGAAGAACGTAATCAAATTATATACTAGGGTTGTCTGTAAAATAAGGTTCCCATGTATCTGTAGTCGCAAGGAACACTGTTACAGGACATCCGGAAACACTGGCGTGTAGCTTGATTCTCCCTCTACCAGTCCCCTGGCCAGCGAGCTGTCTGCAACACTCAGTCTTGTCTTGGCAGCCATTAGAAATGGAACTTCCACTTGTTTCTCCCGCCAGGTGCGAATAACGCTTTGTGATACATTTTTTGTGTGCAAAAATCCCTGCAGCGGTGTTACCCAACTGTAAGAAGTAAACAGAGAGCAGTGTATAAGCATACAACATGTGCGCAAATAGTGCAGAGAATTCAAAGACGGATGTACGGACGTACATGACGACCAGCATTCTGGACAGCCATCGGTTTCGGACAAAACGATTGTGAAAGTGGGAGAAGCAATGCTAAAAAATCAAAGGGTGACAGTTCAGGAGATCTGCAAGATAATCCCTGATATCAGCAAGATCTACATTCACAAAATTTTGACAGATCATTTAGGGTATACCAAGGTGGATCCCAAGAATACTTACGAAGGACCACAGAGGAAAACGTGTTAAAGTGGGCCACAAATTTCTTCAGGCCTATGACAAACTCATCAGCAAATTTGGACGGGATACTGTCAAACTCCCTCCTTACAGCCCAGACCCAGGCCCCAGTGACTACCATCTCTTCCCTGACTTGAAGAAACACCTGTGGGACGCGTTTCAGAACCGGAGAGGAACTGAAACCAGGGTTACCAACTTCTAAAAGCAAAACTATCATACCGGCCACTCAAAATTATAGATTTGGATTCAAAATTATCGTACATCTTAAACCAAATGCTACAATAATAAAAAATCATCACAACAATTTTGAATATGTGATAGTGTTGTTTATGGTATCTACTTACAAGATTGATGACGACAACCAGGATTACAGCTTTCGCACTTAGTTTTCTCGCACTATAAATCTGAAAGTTCATCTTCCTCAGCTGTTGCAGAGGTATGCAAATTTGTGGTTGACATAGACTTCAACATCTCCTCGGTGACTTGGAAATTTTCAGACCCCCCCACATTCTTTCACAAGTTGAGAGGACAGAATAAGTCCATTCACAGTATCTAGTGCCAGTCGGTTTCTGATTTTGGTTCCCATTCTTTCCTGTACTTCTGTTTTATATGTGTCGGTTTCGTTGAACTATCATCCCTAATTCTTTTCTTTTTTTCAGGAGTTCCACAGGTTTTTCTCTGGCCTACTATTTCATCATCACTTTCACTTTCCATGTGACACATTGAAATAAATATAATTTAAAATCGTACCTAATGCCGTACCGCAATTTGCGACTAATAATCGGATAGCGGAATGCAAACGAACAAACGAAAGTCGCTACAACTGATGTAAACTTTGCTGTTTGCCATGTAACTGGTAACTTTCAACACATACACACTCACCGTGTTGATTGTTTAAGTAAGAAGAGCCATCCGGAAATATTGCAGCATGATATAATGTTAGATAAGCGCAAGTAAGAGGGAAGTTGGAATCACATTGCAGTTGGATATCAGGTTTACTTGCGTCATGAAAGACTGCCAGATAAGCGCAGGGAAGGTGAAATCTTATTACAGTTTGGAGGCAAATTGTATTGCGTCATGAAACAATGCAACAGCAGCCGTCGGCTGGAGGAAGGTTCACTATTTATATTTAGTTTCATTTCACTGGTGTGACAAACCAGTGAAAACGATATGCCGGTATTGTAGAATGTACTGTCATACATCCAACATTCAAATTATCGTATGCCCCCATAATTATTGTACGAGTTGGCAACCCTGACTGAAACTGTTTTAAGCTATCTTCACTGCGCAGCATGGGAGTTTTACAATGCAGGCATACAAAAGATGGTACACCTCATGCAAAAATGCATTGATCAGAACGGCGATTATGTCAAAAAATAGGAAAAAGTCTAAACTTTCCAAAAATGTATTATTCAATGTCAATAAGTATGTTTTTCATTGTGAAAAAAATTGGGAACCTTATTTTACGGACAACCCTTGTACTTTTAGTCAACAGAACACTGTACTTCATATATCTTTCTTTTCTTTTCAACGCATTTTGCCTTCACTTGAAGGCATCATCAAGAGTTTGTTGACTGTACAATATATTGTTCAGATAAATAAAAATATATTGTAAGAGTCAGTAATCCAGTTTTACCTAAAATTTATACATCTGGAAACAAAATGTCAACTCTTGTGAATTGCAAATTCATCTATTTCCAATCTAGCTAAAAAATGGTCTAATAAACAGTTCAATACTTTTGATACATGCTTTCCTCCTGCTCAACCTCTCCACTGTTTCCATCCTGTGGCTTCAGTCACCCAACAGGCATAAGATTGAATGATCTTGAAAATCAAACTCAAACATGAACACTTAACTGTTAATAGTTCTTCTATTTTTAATATTTATTTGCCGGATTGTATGTTGGAAACTTGTGAGGTTATGTTAAAAGAAATAAATATTGTAGCTCATTGATATATTTTTGCATAACCACTACTGGTACAGCGAGTGTATGGTACTCCCTTCAGTTTATAAAGAAAGCCAGTCAGAGAAAACAAAATAGCAATTTTAGCCCCCTTCCATCAGCCTGTACTTGCTTTCCAGTATTTTAATTCATATTGTTCCTCCATATTCATATTATATTAAATTCACACCAGAATTTTCACTTAAAGGCACACACTTTTAAAATTCATTGTCACCCTCTGATAATCCTATAAGTAACTAAAGTTGTCAAAACTTATGCAATGATAAAATGTCATTCCACAATCATTATGTGCTGGCATGAGGTGGGAGAACTGAATATTGAGTAAGCAGGCAACTATTAAGAAACAAACACAAACTCATTGTTTGTCAAATCCGCTGTACAGTATGTGACCAAACATTTGCAATCTCTTTGGTACAGCAAAATTGCATCAAATGCAAATAAGAGAAAAAAAAGTGCTTAAAAGTAAAACAAGGGGTAAAAGCCATGTTTTAATGCATCTTCTCAATGTGTTAAAAGAATTATAAATCTGGAGCAGATAAAAATATGCATTATAGTGCACTGCATATCAGCAAAGCTCTCAGAAGCATATCTTAATGTGATTTAATTTGGCAGTAAATAACTTGAATAAACTTAAATAAAAAATACATGCTTAAAAATAACTCTTTTTTAAAAGTAATTTCCCGCTTATATCATACCTTTAAAAAACAATAAACCGGTTTCCCGATTATGTGTTTTTTTGTTTTTCATGCACCTTCTCTCCTCCCCCCATTACCCCAAATCTTAAGTTTATTCTTGCTTTACCTGATCCCCCCACCCTTTATGTAGGACTTAAAAGCCAGTGCCTAGGGTCAGTTGTGGAACACAGGAACCTATGGATCGGACAGAGTGAAGACCTGTAAGCGGGTGGTCAGCCAAGCACCAAGTATGATAGTGAGGAACAGGATGATATGAAATGCAGACAAAATCGATGATGTATAATGGTTTATTCACTTATAGAAATGAAATACATGTTTCAAGTTTCGTCCGAAAAGTTTACATGTTACAAGATTGTAAATGATTACTTAGTTATATACATCAAGATTTACAAATTTTACAAAGCATATACAGAGATTAATAATTAAAGTAACTGTCTTCATGGTAAAAAATCTTCAAAATCACAATTGCAGATATTCATCTATGTCATAAAAATATTGTATTGATTGGAAAGGTGATAATGAGTGGTGGGGAAAACTGGAGAAAACCCGCCCTGATGCCATTCGTTCACCACGAATACCACATGTGGGTGCCTGGGATTGAACCTGTGCTGAAGGTGGTAGGTGAATCCTCTGACCACTCAGCCAGAGCGCAAATTTTTCTGTGGTTTTTTCTTAGCCTGAACAGATGAATTTTGGGTAACTTAAAGCTCCATGGACTCTGGGTTCATTTGAGCATCATTTCACTGCTTTCATTCATTCACTCTCTGATGTGACTATGCCTCAAAAGGCACATTTCTGAACCGCACACTTTATTGGAAATTTCTTTGAAGATTTCACTCATGTGAAACTTGTTTCCCGTTGCTCATAACAAAGCTCAAGCAGAAATCAAGTAACTATTACATATTCACTGCTTTCAAGGAGGCGGATGTGTAGTAGACTGCAATATACAAGCGGGTGTCAAAAAATAACCAGAATTATTTTTTTGCATTTTAAAGTGCCTGCGCATGAGAAGGGTGTTGGTAGTACCAGAGAGGTCTGACCTTGAGTGACGAAATGGCATACACTTCATTGGCCTGGGGGTGCTCAGTTGGAGGGTAGCAGGAGAAGTGTGAGGCCGTGTTTACTGTACCCAACATGGACCTCAAGTTGCAGCAGAGTCCATCAATTAGATTTTGCATTTTTCTCGTCAAAACTGCATCATAAACATTGTAAATGTTGCAGCAAGCCTACAAAGAGCAAGCAATGGGGAAAACTCATGTGTTTGAATGTTATAAATGATTTCGGGAGGGTAAAAATGAGCTTGAGGATGCTCCACATCCCAGAAGACCGTCAACACAATTGATGTCATGTTGCAATCATGTGGTGGATAAAAAACGTACTGTTACTGTGAATTACTATTATGAGGTACTGAAGGGGCCATTAAGGAGGAAACTTGCAACAAAATGACCAAATCTTGCTCAAACGGATGAATCCTTCATCAGGATAATGCCCCCGCTCAAGACGCCATCAAGACTCAGGAAACAATCACTGAATTAGCCATTGAGGTGACGCCACATTCAGGTACCTTATTCACCAGACCTAGCCCCCCTGTGACTTCCACCTACTTCCTGCAGTAAAAAAAGAGCTTCGGGGTCATCATTCCGAGTGATCGAGAGCTACAATAAAATTTCTGGTGTACTCAACAGACTATCAAAAAGGGGCTTCAGAGAGTGTTTTGAACATTGGACTGAACTCTGAAATTGTATTGTGTCCGAGGGAGAAACATTTGAAATCAGATTGAAATATTCAACGCAATAGCTGGGATTTGAACCATGGATCTTCCGGACTCCGACTGCTCTAATCATTGAGCTACCATGACGATATGGCGGCATTACATTACATAAAAATTAAACTCATGTAAACATGCTCTAATGGCAACAAGTTTCAAGTACGTAAGTCCCGGGCTTCATAGTGTAACCAACTGTAGATCAACGAATGAAATATGCCATTCTTCCTCAGTCGTTTGTAGCACAAGGAAGATCGTTGTTCATATCCCCGCTAAAGCATTGTAATTTTCAGTCTGATTCAATCTTTCCAAAATATTTTCTTCCATGTTTATTTATTCTTCACGTCCAGTCACAATAGAGCGACAAAATCCGTGCGAAATGCCGACATCCAGTGGGATGGTTTGTGTGAACCTTTTAGAATGATATCAATCTTAACGAAAAAACATTCGCTTTTGGGGGAAGGAATTTTAGTAAATGTATATCCAATATGCCGAAAAGGTGTATGCTATTACCCGAGCATCGCGCAGCAATTTAGAATTGTGTAATTAGAGATGGGAAAATGTCCCTCTGGTCCACTCTGGTCCATAATCTGTGCTCTGGTCCCTCTCCTTGTCAGATCTGGCGTGGTGGCTACACTGTAGGATGAAAATGGAGAAGAAAGCCCAAAAATGAGTGATAAAAGGATATAAAGCGTAAATGAAGTGACAGAATAGGAGATATTCTGACTAAAGATTTTGAGGTTGTCTTGCAGATTGTAGTAATCAGTTCGTTGGTGTGTCGAAATCCAGCATGGAGATGTCCGAAATGATTAAATCGTCGAAAGCTAACCACAACATAACCTATCCCTTAAGTAAATTAGCTGCAAGATCTTTCCCATGTTCTTAGGAATATGGAAGATTCATCGGTCAAAAAGGAACTCCCAGAATACGAAACAGAGCTCGTTCTGGAGCCGATAGTAGACATAAAGGAATCTGGAGTGGACTCGCTGGATTTCGTATCCAGTAAGGTTGAGGTTAAGGTATGATTGCCACTTCACTTTTTCATATAAAAATAGTGTACTTGCGTCATGCATTAAAAGTCATTGAAGAAGTGAAATGGATGCTATAAACACCTAGTTATTAATGGAGTAGATGTCACTTCAAAAGGCTGTGACCCACTCGCCCTTTTCAGGTGGTCTTCTTTTGTAGGAAAACTATCACTCAAGGCAAGAAAAATGGTCATCTTGCCGCTACTACAGCTAGAGATTTTGATGTTTAGATGTAAAGAAGTACAATTGTCATTTCCACCTCAGTGATATGTGTAATACCCATATTTGAAACCATTTTTCACAATCTTGGATTGTTGGGGGTTAGCTACGCTGATGTTTCACCTTGTAATCACTGCTTCAATGTTCTTAGAGCAATCCTCGACTGTGCTTTGCAGATTAGAGCCCTTAATTTCTTGGCTATATTAAACCATTCTTTGACAGTGTTAGTAGTGTTATGTTGGTAACTGAATAATTTGTTAGCCTTTTATGTTAGTCATAAGTTGGCAGCAGTGAAGGATTTGCAAGAGGCATAAGGTAGAGGGAAAGTGCGTTCCTAAATGAGAAATGGGAATTGAGGGTGGAGAAGACACAAGTATGTTAGTTTTTTTCCAAGCTAAGGAAGTACAGTTAACTAAGCAAAGCAGAATTTTCAACTTATAAGTGAAATTAGTATCTTTCATTCATGTTCAGTTAAGATGGTGGTTAACACTGAGACCGAAATTTGCTTAGATATTTCAGTTTTGTTTGTCAGAACATAATATCTGCAAAATTTCTGTTTTGAATAACAAGAATGTTTATTCTAATTTTAAAAGTGATAGATAATATGAATATAAAACAAGTGAGGTGAATATAAGTAGTAAAAGGAAACTTACAGGAATTAATAAGTTTCCATACCCAGGAGATGCAAATGAAGTGTTTCCTTCATGTATTATCATATTTGCATTGAATCCGGTTCTTTGAGTCACTTTATTTACACTCCCCTTCACTTATAAAATGTTAGAAAAAACTGGAATGGTTTCGAGATCCTTCAATCTTATCCTCAGCCATTGGGTGACCCAACCAGATTCAATACATGAATACTTCACTGTTAACATTGCTTCTACTTTTAATATTTATCACCTCGTTTATGTAACATTGTGTACATCTGGAGCCAACCTCTCTAGGTTGGTAGCGTGGTAGGGCGTCTGCCTCGCATTCAAGAGATCTCAAGTTTGAATATCAGGGTGAGTTATGTGGATAAGGTTATTTTTTTCTCCCGAGGTTTTCCCTTATCCTGAGAAGACGAATGTTGGGTAACTTTAAGTTCTATGGACCTCAGGCTCATTTGAGCATCATTGTATTAATTTATTTATTCACTACACTACACTAAAAGTGATCAAAATATAGCAGCACTAAATTTACTAAAGAATATAAATATCAATATTCAAAATACATTCAGAATAATGCCTACAACACCCTCAGAAATTGAAAAAATTATTAAGTCTCTGAAGAGTAAAACCTCACATGGGTGGGATGGAATAAGTACTAGGCTGTTAAAATGCTGCTCGAGTGAGATAAGTAAGCCACTGAGCCACATCTGTAATTGTTCCTTCTTGTCAGGAATATTTCCAGAGAAATTAAAGCTAGCAACAGTTAAGCCATTGTTTAAAAAGGGTGATAGACAACTGCCCTCTAATTACAGACCAATCTTACTGCTTACCTCACTGTCAAAGATTTTTGAAAAAGCAATGTATAATCGTATTATGAAACATCTTGCTCAAAATAGCATTCTAACATCATATCAGTTTGGCTTTAGGAAGGGGTTGTCTACCAACAATGCCACATATAGACTTACCAATGAAATATTAAATGCAATGAATAACAAGAACTTCATCATAGGTATTTTCTGTGATCTGGCTAAGGCCTTTGATAGTATTAATCATGAGCTGATGCTGGAGAAATTACACTTTTATGGCCTGGATAACATCTCGATTACTTGGTTTAGGTCCTATTTAACAAATAGAACACAAAAAACTATTGTCAACAATAAAGAATCAGATCCAGGTATAATTAAACTCGGAGTTCCGCAGGGCTCAATATTGGGTCCATTGCTCTTTCTTGTTTTCATAAATGATTTACCTTTTAATCTCAATGAACATTCCAAAATAATACTTTTTGCAGATGACACTAGTGTACTCATATCTCAGAAGTCATCAGAAGAACTCTTAAACATAACTGCAACTGCATTTAGGGAGTTGAACATTTGGTTCAAAGCCAACAAATTACTTCTAAATTATGACAAAACATCATACATTCAATTTAGAACTAAAAATAAAATTATTCCAGAGTTGAATATTACTTATCACAGCTTGACCATAAACAAAGTAGATTGTACAAAGTTTCTAGGGCTAGAAATAGATGAGCAAATGAGCTGGAAGAAGCATATACTCAATTTATGTCCTAAACTCAGCTCAGCTTGTTTTGCCTTGAGGTCCATGTATGACTTGCTACGTCAAAATGCTCTGAGAGCATTATACTTTGCTTATTTCCATTCCATCATGAGCTACGGTATTATGTTCTGGGGTAATTCGGCACAAAGTGGGAGGATCTTTGTCCTACAGAAGAGAGCACTACGAATTTTAAGTGGTGCTGGAGCCCGACATTCATGCAGACCCTTATTTAAGAAGATGGGTATTCTAACACTCACAAGTCAATACATTTTTTCACTTATGTGTTATGTGGTTGATAACTACAATACCTTTAAATTCAATTCTCTTGTACATAGCCACAGCACTAGACACAGAAATGACTTGCACAGGCCATGTAACTCCATGTACATTTATCAGAAAGGTCCCTGCTACTCCACCATACAAATATATAATGGTCTTCCTTTAGCTTTAAAATTACTGTGTAACCCAAGAAACTGTTTAAGATTTAAAAAGGAATTGAGAAAGTTTTTGCTAGCACATTCTATTTACAGCATAAAGGAATACTATACTATAAGTTCTTTCAACCACTAGTTTAACCCTATTATAATGATTGTGTTTAGGTGTTGGAAAAAAAATTTTGTATGAAATTGCATGGTTGTATGACGTGTTCTATATCCTTGAGCCTGGCTCATTCTAGGATCCAAAGAACAAGATGTAATACAATACAATACATCATCCAATATGACATATCACGTTGGAAGACGTTAATATCCAAAAAAAGTTTCCACTAGCACAGCTGTCAACATTACTCTAACAAACACTGCCATCCTTACACAAATAACTGTTCATTTAGGGCCCTAAGCTTCAAAGCATAGCCGAAGGATTAGGGCCTTAAGACAGAAAGCATAGCCAAGGTATGTCTTTTAGTTTTTAGAAGAGTAGTGAAGCAGTCACAGGGAAGCGATGACAGAACATAGTTGAAGATTAGCTGAACCTCAGTGATAACATCTACTCGCGAAGTACATAATTACTAAGGTACTAACATTAACATTACTGTTATTTTGTCTTAATTTTGCATTCACTGCATGTGAAGCTGGTCCAAATAAATTCTCTGTAGCGCTTGGTAAAAATGAGGTGAATTAATCTTTTCTTAACTAGACAAATCACACTGAATAAAATATTATAGGCAACTCAAAAATGACTCAGAATATTCATTGTAAGTTTTCTAATTGGAAAAATAAAATTACTAAAGGCAGCATTTTATTGGGAATATATATTTGAACAGGGTATAGAACTTATTAATGTGCTATGATACATGGGGCAGTTTAATAAATACCCATGTCTCAAAACCAATGGGGTTGCTAAGGGAAGTTGGTGTTAACCATCATGTACTGTCATTTGCTGTATGCCACCAAAACAAATTTTAATACTGATTCATAGATTAATTTGGATTTGGGAGACATTTTAATTAGTCATTCAATGTGTTTTTTGCTAAAATGGAAAAAATGCAGTGTCATTGAGTGATTTGCTTTTTATTTTTGAATGGAAAACTGACAAGGAGATAAAAGCAAAATTGAATGCTGTTTATGGCGACCTTTTGCCATCTATGGTAGTAGTAAGGTACTGGTTCAATGACTTTAAATATGGTCAAAAATCTGTTTTTTATGAGGAGTGCCCAGGATGCCTGTAGACGTAGTTAACAGGGAGACAGTGAAAAAGTCTACGAAATGATTCTCGCTGATCGCCGAACAAAAGTTCGCAAAGTGATAGAGGACATGATGTGTCAATGGCAATAGCAATTGATATTTTCCATGATAAGTTAGAGATGAAAAAGTTGATAACCCAATGGATGCCGCATTTGCTTACATTGGACAATAGGCAGATGCAGCTTTCAACTTTGAAGCTGTGTTTGAAGCCATTTAAGCAAAATCCAAAAGAGTTTTTTTTTGTGCCAAATTGTCATTGGCAATGATGGATTCATCATCATGCTCTGGAAATCAAACAGTAGTCAAAACAATGTGCTGCTTCTGATGAATTTACTCCAAAGAAAGCGCAGGTGTTTCCATCGGCCAGATAAGTGATAGTGATGATTTATGGGATGCAAAGAGTGTCGTACTCACTGGTTTATTGGAAAAAGTATTACTGGACAATGTACAGTGAGCTATCAATAAGAAGCCAAACTGCATAAGTTGCATTATGAATTGTTGCCGCACCCCTCATATTTGTCAAACCTGACCCTCTACAATTTCTTCTTGTTCCCAAACATAAAGAAATGGCTCGTGGGAACAAAATTTTGACCAAATGGGGTCATCTCAAGACAAAGGCATATTTTACAGAGTTTGATAATTTTTTATTTTTTGGAGGGGTTAAAAAGGTGACAGGAACATTGGGAGAAGTATATATAAGTACAAATAATTTGTGTTTGGAGAAACTGGCATCTTCATTCCTAACTTGGGTACTAATTGAACTGTCCTATAAGTTGATTTCTTGTATACAATGTTTGTTTTTAAGCTGTCATAAAAATAATGGTAACTTGCAGGAATATGGTTGAGATGACAGAGGTGCAGAAATATTGAGATGGGCAAATTAGGCAAAAGTCTAACAATAGAATCAAATAAACTATTATTGTTTAGCAGCATTACTTAACTTTTTAAAACAACAGTACATGCATGAACAATCCATTGTCTTCATTGTACTGCTGAAAACACTGACATTATCCATTTCCTGAGTGCAATGTATAACATTTAATGGTGGGATGAATTTAGAGTCCTTTTAATGTGGATGTCTCAAAATTCTTTGCTTTTCCTTGGTGTTTTATTGTAAAAAATGTTTTCCTGTTTGAAATTTCTACTTTGTTGTGCTCATTGTGTTCTAATCCTTTAAAGTTTTATTGAGTATTCCATTGCAATAAAAAACTTAGGCTCCAAAAAACAATTATTGAATGTTTCTCCAAAACACAAAATTTCACATGGTAAAAAGTTCTGGAATTTATCAAATAAACTTTCTAGATTGTGACAGAGTTTGTATTGGAAAAATCAAAAGAAATTTGTATATCTCAGCTAAAGGACTTTTTTGAGACATAAGGTTTATGCAGCAGGAAAAATTCACCATAGCTACAGATTTTTGGACATACAAACTCAAGAACAAAACTTGTATGTGTTGCACGCATGTTCATCTCTAGGTACTCTTTAGTAAACTGTTCTTGCAAAAGCTTATTCTTCTTCTATCCACTTCTTACTAATACAAATAAACTTTGATTATTCACTTTAACATTTCTCTGTATAGTATTTTTTAAAATATGATGACCCCATTCACTCCTTTGCCAAAGTTGGCATTACTTTGGGTTTGGTTTTACAAAGTTTGTAGTTTAAAAGTATATAGGAAACAGAAGAGTGACCCTGTTTATGAGAATTGCTGTTGGTTTCCTAATGGTTAGTACCCAGTGACAGGTATAGCAGTCCTCCGTCGAGACCATCGTGTTTTGAGAAATATACAGTAAGCTAAAGCGATAGTCAGATCTCTATAAAGTAGATCACTGCAGGCTTGCCAACCCATATGATAATTATGGGGGCATATGATAGTTTTAATGTTTGTACTCATGCCTGCCAACCCGTATGATAATTATGAGGGTGTACGATAATTTGAATGTATGATAGTTCGATACTGGCAAAATATCATTTTCACTGGTTTGTCACACCAGCGAAATGAAATTAATTACAAATAGCGACACCACTTTTGCCCTCATGGTCTGTCTCCACCCCTCTAAGGCAATGGTTTCCAACCCTACTAAGCCTCATACCCTTTATCCTCATACTGCCAGTGTGTCCAGATCTGGTAATCTCAATGAAGAAGACACTATTCAGCAAATTGATCAATGGAAAAAACTCAGAGTAAGTGATATTTTATGTGAAATAAAGAACATGTCTGAACCTGACAGATTCTGGAGTGCTGTTAAACACATATGTCACCTTGGTAGAAGTACTGATTTCAAAGAGTGGCATTTGCATTGTCAGTGAATTTGTTGCCCCAAAGAAATGCTTCTTGTGAAAGTTTTTTCTAAACTGGGCTTAATAAAAACCAAAATTAGAAACAGATTGGCGTTAGATATGGTGAATGAACTTATTCTGTCGTCTCAGCTTATGAAAGAATGTGGTGGGTCTGAAAATCTGCAAGTCACTGTGATGTTAAAGTTTATCTCAACAACATATTTGTATAATGCTGCAACAGTTGAGGAAGATGAACTTTCAGATGAATAGTGCAAGAAACATAAGTGCTAAAGTTGTAATATTGGTCATCAATCTTGTAAGTGGATACCTTAAACACCAATACTATTACATTTTCATAAGTTTTATGATGATATTTTTATTGTTGTAGCATTTGGTTTATGATGTACGATAATTTTGAATCCAAATCTATAATTTTGAGTGGCTGGTACTATAATTTTACTTTTAAGATTGGCAACCTTGGATCACTGTAATGGCTTTGAAATTATGTTCTCTTTGCATGAAAGGGAAAAAGGAAGAAAAAAAGGATATATAATTGAGAAAAGTATAAAGTATTCAAAAATTTAAACTTATAATGAATATCTTAGAAATGATTAAACCAACAAAAGCTTTTGTTTAGCATAAATTATGTATTTTAATGAATTCACTTTTTTTGTGTAGCAAGATTTTGTCTACCTCTTACGGTTTAGTTTGCAGATGATACTAGTTTACTAATATCAGAAAGTGAAAACACAAAGTTAGATAAATCTCTAAATCATGATGAAATGGGTAAAAAATAACAACTTGGTTCTAAACACTGAAAAAACAGTTCATCTTAATTTTCATATTACAGATAGCGCAAAAGATTACATCCCTGAAGTAAAATTAGATGATAAAATAATTTCATGTAAAACAGAAACAAAGTTTTTAGGCCTGTGGATACAAGATAATCTAAAATGGAAAACTCATATTAAATATCTAGTAAACAAGCTAAGCAAGAACATATATGCCCTAAGAATTTTAAGAGAAAATGTTAGCCTTAACATAGTTTTAACAGCATATTATGCACATATACATTCCATAATTAAATATGGAATAATATTTTGGGGAAATTCTCCTGGAAGCAAAAGAAGTATTTATTAAACAAAAGCAAGCCGTACGCCTAATATGTAATGAAAAGAAATTATCTCCATGTAAACCACTATTTAGAAAGCTTGGTGTACTTACGTTGGCATGTGCTTACATACTGGAAACAGCTTTGTTTGTTAAGAAAAACAGATGCAGTTTTCAAAACAATGGACATGTTCATGCACATTTTACAAGAAACAATCAAAATATTCACTTAAGCTCCACTAGTACTACACTATGCAAAAATGGAGTTTTACATTCCTGTATAAAAATATATAATTCACTGCCTAATAACCTTAAAGATATAGAAAATGTTAATAAATTTAAATGCGGTGTGAAGGTTTTTTTGAAGGAACACTATTTTTACACAGTGGAAGAATATTTGAAATTTAACAAATACCCTTATGTATAATTGTACAAGTATTTATTGTAAATAAGTTTATGTAATATAATTACTTTTGACGTATCCTACATCAGTGTACCATGTACAGTATCTGATATTAAAGGAATAAATAAATATTTTAAACATATAGCATTTTAATCAAAATTAATTGAGCCATTTTTTAGAAAATATTATTTGAAAAATGTTCCATGTAAAGGGTAGTCTGGGAAGGGAGGATTTTCTTGAAAATCTTTGTGTCACATCTTTGAAAAATGCTGGACTTAAATACCAAGTTTGCTAATTATTATTTATTTATGCCAACAAACTTACTGTTGGTGTTTTTAAACACACAAGCCAAGTTTGCTATTTAACCAATTATTCATTTTAGTATTATGCTGTTCACACGCACACTAGATACACATAGACCGTTTTATAAAAATGATTTTCTGTATTTAGGGAGTCTCAAAACATGTATTTCTGGTGACATCTCTGTATCAAAATTTTGGGTGGAATACAATACTTCCGCTACTTACTAAGTGTATTAGAGAAAGTAAAAGTGTAAAAATATAATGAATTTTGAGATATCCATTTTCAGCAAACTCAGCAAATTCATCATATCGCTAGATGTCTCCTGGAATGCCCATGAAGTGAATGATGCCAATGTTCCTGACAGTCTATTTGTCCTGACTATTTTCATGAATAAAATGAAAAAACTGAAGTTACACAGTTCTTGATTGTCTTCATATTGAGGACTTACTCTCCCAATAAGTTACAAGTGGGCACCTGGGCTCAGTTGCCTGTTGAGGAGCAGAGTCAAACTCTGGATCAGAGAGTAGTCATCGTGGTATGACAGTGAGGAAGGAGATGATATGAAATAAGGGCGAGATGAATGAAAGGAAAGGTTATGATGAAGAGTTGCTTAAATGAATGGTGGGGGAAACCAGAGAACCCAGAGAAAACCGGTCCTGACTCTATTGTCCACCACAAATCTCACATGCAGTAGCCTGGGATTGAACCTGGGCCACCTTGGCTAATAGGTGAATGGTGTCACCACTCAGCCATGGCACAGTCACAAGTATAATTACATAATATGTGTAATAAGTGAAGTAGTGTTGCTAAACAATGTTGGTTGAAAAATTAAATACTTGTGATTTAACAGACAAGGTTAATATTAATAACATTTGAAGACTATGTGCTATTCCTATTTTATACATTAACAATACAGCTATTGTTAAAGTAACAGCCTGAATTGCTTTGTGCAGAAGAGCGAGAATGAAAGCAGCAAGAAACAATGGGAGAATAATGACGATGTTTCTGACGATAGCAGCAACGATAGTATTGATGATGTCCAGTTGCAAAAGGATAATTCTGCAGCTACATCCAGGTCAGTCTTTGTAATTACCTTTTAATTTGCTTGTTTTCTTAGAATAGATTTTTAGGCCAAGAGTAGTCGAACATAAGAATAGCTGAAGTTGTCTTCTTAACTAGAACAATCAGTTTAGTTTGGTTGCCCTTTAAAATTAAATGGTAGAAAATGTTACCATGTAGAAGAAAATCGTGTATCACAAGTATTATACAGGATCCTCAGATTTTTTCAGCTCTTCCTGCCAGTTGACTGTCTGTGTATGATGTCATTACTCTGCAGCGAGTTTATCACCATTGCCTCTGGCAGAGGACTAGCAAAGTATGGGTGGATATTAATACTGTAGAAGCCCAAAATACTGTGGATTTGGATTTAATTTAATGGGAAAGTATGTCCCCCGAAAAAATATTGTATTTTTTATTTATTTACTTTTTATTTTTGAAAGTTGAGTTTAAAATTTTCTTCAAAGAGCAGTACTGGAATATACATTTCGTTATGTCTAGCATAGATCTTGGCCATTGCATTGCTAAGAATTTACCAAAATAATGATACATGCACACGGAAGAAGATATTCTGCATGTCAGCGAAGTGGTAAGTACCATAAACAAGATGATTCTGTGTATGGAGAAGCAAAATGAATTGAGCAGTATTCATCTCCATCTTGCTACAATCAAGCAATATGCATTGTGAATTATGCTACCAGACAAAACTTACCGATAATTATTTATGCCAACATTTATGTCATCCTCAGTGGCACTGTCGAAGTTCTCCTCAGAGAAGGTATAGCCATGTCTGATCACCCTCACAATTGTACCTGGCATAATATACTTTGACACAGTTCTTCTCTTAAAAATAATGAAGAGTAGTTCTGCTAGCATTGCTAGCATCACCATGCAGTGAACTCCTGCTGATGTTTCAGGAATTCTGGCAAACAAAGTTTCTAAAGGTCAAGGGATGTCCAAAATTTCTCACAAAAATTATGATAAAAATTATGTTGGAAAACCTTATAATATTGGAAAGGGTAAAGCGACACAAAAATTCTATGCCATGACCGAAATTTGAACCACGGATCTACCAGTTACCATCTGGCTGCTCCAACCACTAAGCTATCATTTATGCTTTAGCCTTATTATCCAAATTGTTCTCAATATGGATTGAGTTCAACATGGAAATGTGGATCATATTGAGAATGGGATTGGACTCAAATAAATTTCAATTCTCCATGGAAATATACTGATTGATTACTTTTCATTCTTTCTCTCTCTTTGCAGGAAAAGGTGCTCATCCAGAAGAAACTGTAGTGGTGGCAGCATGGGTATTCCTATAATATTTCCACCTGGTGTATCTTTTGGTCACAAGCCATCAGGGAACATTTCCTCAAAATCCTCAAGACGACGTAGGAGAAACAAGCCTAAAGTTGACCACATATGTGATACTTGTGGGAAGATTTTTGTACACCTCAGTAAGTTAAAGAGACACACACTCTCTCATTCTGGTTTGAGAGAACATGCCTGTGATACATGTGGAAAGGGTTTCACCCACGTGCATAATCTCAAATCACACAGACTTGTGCATACTGGAGAAAAGCCATATGTTTGTGATACATGTGGCAAAGGTTTTACATGCTCCAGCCACTTGAAGACCCACAAACTGACTCACACAGGGGAGAAACCACATGTGTGTGACTTGTGTGGCAAGCGCTTTACACATGCCCACAGTTTGAAATCTCATTTGTTGGTTCATGCTGGCGAAAAACCACATGTTTGTGATACATGTGGCAAGTGTTTTACGCAGTTGAGTAGTCTTAAAACTCACAAAAAGTTCCATGCTGGTATAAAACCGTATGGTTGTGGTATATGTGGGAAATGCTTCAATACAACAAGTGACCTCAAAAGACACAAAGTGATCCATACACGTGATAGACCATCTATATAATGGATATTACTAGTAATGGCGCGATACCTCTTTTTCTCGATACTCGATACCAATATTGACTTTTAAGCACTGAAACTCAATACTCACTTTATAAAAAGCTGTAAGGGTGACAGCTTGATTGAATTGTGTTTTTATTATAACAGATGTAAAATTTAATGGCGGCTGATAGCTGACCTTTACTATCCTATTTCCTGTTGTGCAAATAAATTTTGTGAGTATAAATGATACTTAAATCTCTAGCCTTACAGCATGATTTCACAGCATGTTTAACTATGTAAACGTGCAAGGCATGGCAAGCCATATGATTGGATTTTGTGTTGAGCCATCTGCCATTAAATTTTACGTCAGCCAAAGTAGTTTTCTGTGTATAGACGTATCTAACCAATTTTGTTTTTCCTCTTGATTTTAAGATGTGACATGTTCTGACAGTGACAGGAAACTCGTACATAGCTTTTCCAATAGAAGTTCTGCAAACTCAGTTTATGAATGTAACATATTACTTTAAATTTGGCAATTAATTGACCTTATAGTTGGTTAAACTATAAAGCCTGGGACTCAAAATACTTGCATGTTGTAAGTCGCTACTAGGGTATGTTATCTCATATTGATTTGAGATCTCCATGTGGTTTACCAAGGAAAATGCAAATCATTTGGAGAATTTAATGTCATGCTGGAATGTTGCTAGCTCAGTGGTTAGATCAACCAGAGAACAGAAGATCCATGGTTCAAATACCAGCTATGAGATCAAAATTTTCAGTGTGATTCTACCTTTCCATTCTTTAAATTTGTTATACTGTGAACTTACCATCACACAAAAACGTTTTTCTACATATGCACTGCTCTTCTTTTATTAGTACTGTCTACTTCAAGTAATTCCACACTTCACTCTGTTTTATTCAGTATGAGTGTTAAAATATTTATAGAAATTAGTCATACAGTATTGTATAAGGTATGGTCATGATCCGAGTTTGATTTGCAAAACACAAGCTTACAGATGGAACAAAAGAACAAATATTTCCATGCGCTATATTATTTCACGTCTGAAGTTCTGATTTGTTTCTGCTGGATCCACATATTTTGGTCACTGGAGTAGGTAAATGCAATGGGTGAGAGTGAGTCATCAAGCCAGGCTATTATAGAAACATGATTTAGTGCGTTAGCTAAATCACCTTCATTCACAATTCGGTTAATGCTACATGTTACCTATATTCCTTCCTCCATTGTTTTGCATGATTTCATGTAGACACAAGTGCCTATGGAATGTTACACTCATTCACTCATAGGAAACATAGTCAAGGTCTATCAAGAAGTATAGTCCAGCAATTCTTTGGAGACGCGTGTTAGGCAACATGAAATTTCAACTTCTTTCATTCTTTTCTGGCATAAAGTTGAATGCAATAACTTTCATTAATGCAACATTTACAAACTTAAAAATGTTGGAGGTTTATCTCAAATTGTTAGACCTGCATATCACCAAGTATTGAGAGTATCAAGGTATCAACGGTATCAAGTTCCCATCCCTAGATATTACTGTTACATATTTTATATCATCCTGCAGTATACAGGTGGAAGGGAAGTCATTACATTAATTTAAACCAGTGATAGATCTTGGTATTTGGAACACATTTTGTATCCTACGTTTTTGTCCCTGACCATTTCCTACGGAGATATTTTAGTTTTGTCGAAAACAAGCTGGCAACACTGCAGATTGTGTGGATGGTCACTTTCCCTAGTTCAGTACATAAACAAATGTGGGAACGGCACTTCTTGAGAACACATATACCCTGCTGTGTCCTTCCGTGTTTACTGCATGAGTGCAGGCCAATCACCAGCGTTAACTCCCAAAACATTAAAGCGAAAGTGCCAGTTTAAGTGATTAATTGAAGATATGTGCATAAAAACAGTCTAACCCTCACTTTTTTAAAAGTGAGAAAAGTAGAGTTTTGAATATGCTGGAAAAAAAAAATTATTTGACGCATATGGCAAACCTTTTTGAAACTGATTATCCGGGCTTGTGGGCCGTGGTCTAGTCAGGAAACTCCTTCCAGACGTTTCATCCGAAGCTGCGTCGAACATCCTCAGTGGCGTTGCCTTAATACTCTGTTAGTCTTGGCAATGACTGACACAGAGCCTTTTGGCTTCACAGGCTTTATATGTTTGGCGCAGGTGGGCGGAGCTAGTTCCTGGTTGCTCCGGTCTTGGCTTATTGGTACGGCTGCTGCGGGGGCTGGGTTGCTGCTTCTATTGTCTATGCTTGATGTTGAGGCTGTTGGCGGCGTATGGTCCTGGATTTGTTGACGGTCAGGTTTCTTGCGTGCTTTTTGTAATGCTGGATGCCAGGCTTTATTTAGGCGTTTGGTTTCTTCCTATCTATTGAAGTTGTTATGTTTGTAGATCTCTATAGCTTCTCGTCTTAAACGGGTGTAATAATGTACTGTGGAAGATAGGACCGCTGTGTCTGCATACTGTATAATGTGTTCCCGTGGCGCTAGTAATAATTGTTCTGCGACTGCAGACTTTTCGGTTTGTCCCAAACGGCAGCACCTCTTGTGTTCCGTAATGCGTGTGTTTACCGTACGTTGAGTGGTCCCTATATACACAGAGCCAAATGAGCAGGGAATTCGGTAAACACCTACAGACGAGAGTGGTTCTTTTGGATCCTTTGTTGAACGTAGCATGTTCCATATTTGCTGTGTGGGTTTGTAGATGGCCTGGATGTCGTGTTTTTTGAGAACTTTCCCAATGCGATTGGTGACACTTTTGATGAATGGCAGATATACTTTATTCTTCTTTTTCAGGTCAATTTGTTCCGGGGTTGGCAGGGCCTTCTTTCTAGGGCTTATGGCATGTTTAACTTCCTGGCTGGTGTAACTGTTGGCCTGCAATGCACTGTTAATGTGAGAAAGTTCCAGGTTGAGTAAGTGTGGTTGGCAGATGCAGTTAGCACGATCTACTAGTGTTTTTATGACAGCCCTTTTTTGGCTGGGATGGTGGTTGGAGAGCTTGTGTAGGTACCAATCTGTGTGTGTAGGTTTGCAGTAGACTGTGTGAGAGAGCGTGCCATCAGGCATCCTGGATAAGAGTACGTCCAGAAACGGTAATGGTCCATTGTTCTCCATTTCCATAGTGAACTGTATGTGTGGATGGATAGAGTTGATGTGACGTAGGAAATCCATCAAGGTATCTTGCCCGTGGCTCCAGATGGCGAAAACATCATCTACGTAGTGTAGCCAGTACACAGGTTTTTGCTTAGCGGAATCCAAAGCTTTGGCCTCAAAATGTTCCATATAATAGTTGGCAATAACTGGACTCACCGGACTGCCCATAGCCACTCCATCAGTTTGTTCATAGAACTGCTGGTTCCACTGGAAGTAAGTGGTTTCCAAAACATGTCAGAATAAATTTGAAATGTCCTCAGGGAATAGTTCCTGTAGTAAAGTAACAGTCTCCTGTATGGGTACCATTGTGAATAAAGAAGTCACATCAAAACTTACAAGAAGGTCGTTGGGCTGCAGGGTCAAGGACTTCACTTTTTGAGCAAAATGTGCGGAATTCTTGATGCATGTGTCAGTGTTACCAACATGTGGCTGTAGCAGTTTGGCCAGGTGTTTTGCCAAATAGTACGTGGGAGATCTGATGGCACTAACTATGGGCCGGAGAGGTACTTCTGGTTTGTGGACCTTCGGTAGTCCGTATAGCAATGCTGATGTGAACCTGGCAATTGACAGCATCCTTAAACAACAAAATAATTGTTTTGAAAACACCACTCTTGATTACTTAGTCTTTCATTTCTTGGGCCCCTTTGAGACCTAAGAAGTTATGGTCTCAACCATATTCTCTGAACCGTAATCCTCTCCCTCTAGAACCTGGTCTCTCACATTGCATAATATTCACATGCACATCGTGTCTCAGTGGACTGGCGCTGTCGCTATCTTCCTGTCTATGTCTAATTTCCCTGTTCACCCCAAAATTTCCATTTCCTTCAAATCAAGGCATATCATTCTGATACCTATTTTGAACCTATTACCTGGTTTGAAGTTCTTGGGCTACCTCCCCCAGATACTTGATGTCTTTCTTCAAAATTCTGGTTCCCGTCGCATGCACGCATTTCTACCTGGTGAAAATTCCTGAAATCTTCGTCCAAGGTCATGAACATTGCCCTCAAAAGAGGAGATCAATTCTATTAATTGTGCAAATGTGTTCGGTTTCGCCACTATTAAATGATTGCGTATATTTTCAGGGAAATGGCTGCTAAGCTTATCAGCTTGTGTTCAGAAATCAGCGGCTCAATTAATTTACTTTGTTGAGCCAGTTGTAAAAAGTAATCCACCATACTCACTCCAGATCGCATCTCATATCTGCCATTGTTGAGTTCTAAGCGTACTTTGTTTTGTTGTGCTATTCCCCAATATCTAGCCGTAAATGCACACCTGAATGTCTCGTAATTGGAGTCTTCACCCAGCATTAACCTCAACCAATTAAGAGCATGCCCTTCAACTCTTTTCTAACCACAATAATTTTTACCTGGTTCAGAATTCATTTTACGTTAAAATATTTGTCTAGTTCCCGTAGAAACTATCTAGGATTGTTATCCGACTTGCGAAAGATGGAGAACTTAACTCATTAATCAGATGATTTGTATAAGTAGCATATTGCGCATCTACCAAACCTGGAATAGTTTGACCAACTGGCACATTTTCAAAAATTGCATTCATCAAAAGGGGTGCTTCTGCATGGGGAGACTGTCCTCCAGACACTTCACACTGCCTTCTGCCATTATCTTGCATGCTTAAACTAAATGTTCTAGGGTTTCCTACTTCTAACCTACCCAAGGCTACCCTTATTTCTTTGATTTCTTTATCAATAGTTTCTGATAACTTTGCTAATTTAGCCTCGCTATATACCTGAGATGCACTGATAGACAATGTGATAGTTGTTGCATTATTTTCCTTCATGTAGTTCTTATTTTGCTTATTAATTCGTAGTGCACGGTCTTCAATTTGTCATGTGTTCTATTTTCCAACTCCCCCTGCTTTTTATTTGTGTTAATTTGAACTGCGTGGATCTCAGAAGTTAACTGAGCTTGACAATCGTTTTGTCTTCATTCTAGATTTTCTAACCGAGTATTTACCTGTTCCCTTACTGCGCTCTGTTCTCCCTAGTGGCAGCAGCTTCATTTCTAATTCTATTTCCCCTCTAATATTTTCTTGCCCCACTGTAAGTTCTTCCTGCCTAGTTTTTGTAGAGAAAAAATCTAGTTCCGAGACCCCATGGTACTGCAGGAGTCGCCATTAAAGATGGCCATACCCACTAAAAAAAATCCTTCCAATGGAGTAGGAGAGTAAAAGCCTGCTGCTGTACTGTCTGTAGCACCCATGCATTCAGTGGTGAGGATTGGGAGCTGGGAGACAGGCTTGACCAAGGCCAGCTTGTTCCTTAGCCGGAGTCCTAGAGAATATAGTTTGGACTCTTTGTGATTGTTGTCAGGAATCAGGGTGCAATTATGTCGATGTGGCTTGGTGTTGTAGCGCTGCATCTACTTGATGCACCTCAGGTCTCTACGTGTGTCAGTACCCTGCATGTGGCATCCTTGGAACAATCTAGATAAACATGCACATACATAAAACAAAATCAACTACTTACATTAGAGTCAAATAATTAAATTATTGGTGAATTGCTCACTAGTGGGTCGTTATTTAAGATATATAGTACGTTGCGTTACTCCGCCATACAGTGTCATCTTCACCTATTACCTAGTGTGTTATTTTGTGCCATTCAGCATTGTCAATTTGTTATGATTGTTGCTCATGCTCAGTCGATGACCAAGTCATCTAGAGTGCACACTCGGCGGGTAGTCTGCCTGAAATGCAGGTGCGAGCCAGTGTCACTCCCGAGGAGGCCCTCTTCCCCCTGGGACCACCTTTTAATAAGGACTTGAGGGTTGCTGCTTACCTATGGTGTGCGTGTGTGCATGCGTGTCGCACAGTTCACATGTGAATAACATTGGGTTAATTTACTAAATTATCTAGGTATTGTTGCATGTTAACAGCTGGCTCACCAAGACCAATGGTTCTCTCGAATAGAGATAGTGGCCTTGCATGTTTATCATGTGTTATATCATATTCGCCTAGTGCTTGGATTAGTTCATTATGGTCTTTACTCTTTTTCTCGAGCACATCAAAACTTAGCCTTTTGATGAATTGCTCAATGGATTGCATTTTTAGCTCCTCGTGTAATTGGAGTGCTGGAGCCACTTCAGGTAGTCTAACAATTATACAGAGTTCTCTATTTTGCATTGTTGGAGTCTTTTCATGTGTGTTGTTTTGGCTGTGTGTCCCCATACAGGGGCAGCATACATTAGGATGGGCCAGATTAGTGTTTTATAAAGTGTTGTTCCCATCTCTAGCTTCAAAGTACTGTTTGTGTTTATAATTGGGCACAATTTATTAAGCTGGGCATTCGCTTTTGCTCTTAAGGTGTCAATATGTTGTTTCCACGTAAGACCCTGATCCATCATTACACCTAAGTAGGTGATGGTGCTGTTCAACTGAATTGGTTCTTGTCCGAGTGTTAGTGGCTGAAGGCCGTGTTTACCATGTTGGTGTTTCATTCACTTGGTAATACTATTGCTTGGCTTTTTCTAGTATTTATTGTACAATTCAGATTTCTGTGTTTATACTCTCCTGCATTTGCTCATTATTCATTTGAATATTTTCCTGCATCTGCACATTATTCTTTTGAATACTTTCCTGTATCTGCTCATTATGCTTTTGTAGCATTTTTTCCATTATTGCTATGAAATTAACTTCACTAACCTGTCTTTTAGTTACTCTAGTGTTTGCAACCCCATTATCTACCCTGGATTATTCTATTTCGCTATTCTGGTTACCTCCCCATGAATTTCTCTATCCTCAATCTCCTGCACTGTAATTTTATTCTCCCCTGAACTCATGTTGTTTTCTAACTCCATGCTGCCGTTACCTGCCTCTGACCTGTTACATACTTCCATTTCGAATAATCTGATAAACTTTCCACTTCTTAAGTACATTAAATCTACTGACATAAAATATTTGAACTGTCTTTCTTGTATTTTCTGGGGTAGTTATTTCTACCTGATGAGCTGCGTCATCCTCCCTGGTATAGCTGGGCAGTCGTTCAGGCATCCCATATGTCGGACGGGTATCCTGCAACATTAGTGCCGCCGGTGTAGCATCAAACCATTGTTGGTCTCCTTCCAGAGTCTAGGCATCTCGTGAGCACTCTCTGGTGTCTCAATGCTGTCCTCTATAAGGTAAACTCTTCCCTCCTCAGGTGGGTGTCGGTTACAGAGGCATCTCAATGCTGTTATTCCTTCTGGCGTCGGTTGCATCTGGGCACCATTTGTGTGGCGGCAGTGGGCATCGTTCTCATCCTTCCTCGGCTGCTCGGTTGGGAAGTTGTGCTTAGTGCCAGCCGCACATACTGATGGTCGATGTGGGGAAACAGGTTAGGCTGATCTGAAGGTATTAATGAAGGTCACAGGGGACCTTCGGGTGTCCAGCAAGGAAGACAGCACTAATTTCTGTACTATACTTTTACTTTATTGTCATTATCATGACAACTGCCCAAAATGTGCCAGAATTCTTGGAGAACAATTGCAGCGACTGTATAGAATTTCTTATCCCTTGCAACTGGTATTTCCCTGATGAAACTTTAATCCCCGATATTCCTAATTTCCGCACTGCCCATTCATGGAGTCGTCTTATCACATATCTTTGTACGTATGCCCTGTCCAAGTCACTGCTGAAGTCCTTTTCAACCAGTATTTCTCAACCTTCCCTTACGGACCACACAGACTCCTGGCCTTTCAGATTTGAAAACATTCACCCTCGTTAAAATTAACAACTTAGGGGAGAAAGATGCCTTCGGAACGCCCACTGCGAGAATCCTGGCTGTTCATGTTTTAGTATATTGTTTTCGAGAGAACTTCCCGTTACAAAAACCAATGCATACTGACAGATACATAGATGCTAATTCACACCTTCTACGATCTATAAAACAGGCTATGGCCAACACATTATTGCATTGTGCCTCTCGGATATGTAATTCAGATCTTTTAATTCACCTAAAGTCTAGGCTCTGTGAAGTATTGAGAGTCAACAGTTATTCCTCTAAAGACATACGTGATCTTCTGTACACATCTGTTCTTGTCATCACACATGTGTCAGTCTTACCTCTGTTAGGTGGGTGTTAAGTGCTGTTCTAGTCCAGTTCACACGTGAATAACAGTAAGAGCATTTAGAAGTGTTTATTTTTGCTTGAATGTTTTGGCCCTTCTTTTGCTTGCAAATAAATTAAGGGAGATGGGATCAATTCATGATAGGAAAGAAAGGTAAAATGGTGTGTGCATATGGAACAGAAATTAGAGAAAATTGGAGAAAGGTTAAAATGGTCACCTCGGAAATCTCTTAGGTGCCTTGCACAAGAAACTGACATTTTGAATGCTTCAGCATGGAAAACAACAAAACTTTTAAAACTCAAACCATACAAGGTTACTGTTTTCCAGGAACTAATACCGCGTGATCACCAAAGTCGAGTAAATTTCTGTAACTGGGTTTTGAGAAATGTTAATGATGGAACAATCGATCCACTGTTAATACTGCTCAGTGACGAAGCAAGGTTTCATTTACATGGTCATGTGTCATATTATGATACATATATTATGCTACAGGGAAGCCTAATTTTGTTAATGAAATTCCCTTGCATGATCAAAAAATCAGAGTATGATGCACAATAAATGGGTACAGAATAATAGGGTCTATTTTTTATGAGTATACCATAAATGCAGAAAGATACAGAAATAATATACTGGCACCATGCTTCAAACAGCTGACGGACATTAAATGTCAGTCTGAATATTTCCAGCAGAATTCAGCCACAGTGCATTTACAATCTATTGAAGTTTTTTAGGATAGAATCATAGTAAGGGTTTATGGCCCGCTCAGCCTCCGACCTTATGGCATGTGATTTTTATTTATCAGCAATTTAAAAAATAAAGTATATAAAACTAATCCCCACATATTAGAAGAATTAAAACATAATATCAGGATAGAAATTAATGCTATTTCAGAAGCTAAACTAATGTGTGTGAGTGAAAATTTCCTCAGAAGTTGCCATAGATGTGTCAATGCAGTTGGATAGCATTTCCAACATCTCCTGTGATAGGGTATGTTTTGTGTTAATTCTGATAATTGTTAATCTGATTTAAAATTTGACTGGACATCCATGTATGTGTGACTGGGAAATGGGCCACGCGACTGCCACCCAAGTCATACAGTACACGTCCGGGAGATGGGCTGTGTGCCTGACAACCAAGTTTTGCACTTTGCGCAAATTTCTGTAATTGGATGTCTAGGAATGTTAATGATAGAGTATTTGATCCACATTTAATGTTATGTAAGGTAATGCATAGTTCTTTCTACATGATTATGTTTCAGTTCAAAATAACAGCTATTAAACTACAGAAAAATCCAATGTTGTGATTGAAATCCCTTGCATGGGGAGAAGATTATATATTTGAGAAATGACATACTCCATTTTTTGAACAACTGACTTATGCTGCAAGTGTCATTGTGTATACAGCCGATGAATCATTCAATTTAATTCAGGAAATTTTTGAAAAGGCAGATGTTACTGAGGAATTTTGACCCACGCAGTCCCATAATTCGACAATGTGTTATTTTTATTTGTGTGTTAAGTTGAAAAATAAAATGTATTTAATAAGTCTTCACCTATAGAGTCAGTAAAATATATTATCAGAAAAGAAATTAATTTAATTTCAGATGATGAACTGATGTTTAGAAATGATAGTTTATTTTTAGAAAGTTGCCTACAATGTGTGGTTGTAACAAGATATTTCATCGGTCTGGGTGGCTCAGTTGGTTAGACACTGGCCTACCAATCCCAAGGTTGTGAGTTCAAATCCAGCCTACACCGATGATTTTTAAGTGTGCTTAAAAGCGTCATCCTCATGTCGGTAGATTACTGGCATGCAAAATAATCCCTGTGGAACGAAATTACAGCACACGACAGAGCTGATATAATCTAGGTAATTGACTATTAACTAGTTTTGTTTTAGGACAACATTCCTAGTATCTGCTTTTGTAGGCTACTCGTATATTTATTTTCAACATGAGTGGAAGAACAAATAGTTTGTGAATTTACATCACATTAGCAGAAGCTGCCATTGGAACAGGTGAAAATATAATGAGATTTGAACATGGACCTTCAAGGATAAAAAGCAGTTGTGCTACCACCACACCAAGTTTAATTTTGAGAAAGGATTGGCCTTCTTAGAGGCACATCTAGCTTAAAAATATTAAATGAACTAACAGTTTTCAAAACTTTTCATAATTAATAAAAGAAAGGAAAATACTTTCTTTAAAATAGTGTCAAATCTCAAATTTGTTGCTGTAGTCTGGCTGGCCAGAGATGCGCTCTGATACTTGGGTGTTAGACAGAATGTGTTTTGATAATCCATATGACTTCTACCCTATCCTGTATCTGAGTTTTGTAAATTGTTTCAATAACAGCACTGACATTATGTCCCTTCTTCACTGGAAGACCTAGTTTAGCCAGCTCTTTTACAATAGGGGCACAGTCATTATTAATAATAATAAATTGTGCACAATGTGCATTTAGTGTAATAAAGTCATGTACAGAATTCTGTTAATGTTCCTGTTCTCTTATTACAAACTTTTGCATGATATTTTTCACATTTCTTCCCACACAGTTCTTGTCTGGGTTATGGTAGAACTTCTTGCTGCACAGCTTGTAGTGAAAACCATGAACAGCAAATCGTGTCATGGTATGGCGAAGTTCATACATAGAATTCTTCCACTCTGAGGGCATCATGGCATCTGTCTGGTAGAAATCCCTCCAGATGTTGGCTTTCTTCTTTTGTAGTTCTTGCAGTAGTAACTGATATTGTTTTGTAGATGGCAGTAACCTTCTTAGACATAAATCTTCTATGTAAAATGGTTGTTTCATTGTTATTAGGTCGTCCTTGATGGTGCATTCTTTGCGAAGCAGAGAATCTTCTTCATGTATATGGCCTTTACCCTTTCGATCCAAGCGAGGTCGTTTTTCGATAGATGCTCCCATATTAATTCTATTGCATATGTCATGATTGGTGATATTTTGATGTGAAAAAGAGTTCTATTGCAGTCTGTAGGGAGAGTTATCTTGTCTTATCTCGTTCATGGCTATGACCCCAGTAGCAGCTCTGTCTTTTACATGTTTGGAGAAATTCCATCCAGTTGTTTGAAGTATGAGGCCAAGATACTTGTAGGAGTTTACCCTTGTTAGCTCCACATTTCTGTACATGGTTTACGCTGATGTCGGTAGCCTACCTCCATTCCTGAAAGTTATTTGTACTGTCTTCTGTGGATTAAGCTTGAGGTCATTATTATCTGCCCATCTTACAAGTTTGTCGAACGCCTCTTGTAACATTTGCTGCAAGGATCTACAGTTCAAATCTCCCACTAATATAAGTGGTATCTTGGTGTCAATATCGGCTATTGAGTTGCTTAGTTCGTCTGTTATGCCGATTTCTGTCAGTTCAGGCTGAAAGTATGCTGCTAATAATTCATTTTTAATGCTATGAGATGTTTTATTTTCTTTATTACTGTGAACGGGCAGAAGGTGGGTTTTATCCAGCATGCAATGCCACCTTTGGACCTCCCTCTTGGTTCCTGATCTGCCATTACTTGAGTACAATAGAAACTGTTCTGTTGCCAATCGTTTGTAAGGAAAGTTTCTACCAAAATCACTACGTCGTACTCGTCTATGAATGTCATTGGGCTGCTGGCCATCACATTCTTTAGCCCTTCTGTGTTCCATAGTAGAACCGTGCATGTTGTATCCTTATTTGAGGAATACTCATTTGAGAAATGCCCTTTCATTTTCTCGAAAAAAGCGGCAGAAACGAAAACGTCTTACAGTTATCCCTGTAGGCCAGAACTCTGCCTCATTTGCCTTTTCCAAGTAGTTAAATGGGATTCCTACAATGAAGGCTTTCGTGCTCCTGCCTTTTGTTAGTTCTTCACATATGACATTTTCTTTAATTCCTTTTTTATTAAGGAATTTCTTTTTATCACGTCGGGGTTGTTTGAGATGTCAATCGTTCCACATAGAGCTATGCTATCTTGCCTTCTGCTAGTAGTAAGTCGTCGGCACTCGGCCCAGTGCTAGACATTGGCGTTTGCTGTCTTGCTGGTCACCTCCCTCTTCTGTGGGTTACTTGTGTCCATTGCCTATCATTTACATCTGCTTCAAGTTCTTGTTCTTGTGCCCCCTCACTTGTTGGCGGTGGCTGTTCCTCGTTTCCCACATTGTGGTCCGCCCTTCATTTTGTGTGTGCATATTTCTCTTGCTGTTTCGCTGCTTGTGGTTGTGTGTTTTTATTTCTTCCTATATCAAGCTTTTTATGTTTGTGAGAGCTTCGATCATTTGGTTTGTGTTCTGTGTGACATTTGCTGTTATAATCTCTTCCATCCTGTTGAGATCTGGAGTTTGGCTGTAGGAGTTACCTGCTGTGCAGTCATTATTGCATATACCTGATCTGGAGTACTTCTAAGTACCTATGGTCTCACAAATATATGGCACCAGAGTAGCATCTTCTATTTCTCTCACACACCAAATGTCTGAGCTCAACTCTGCCTAACAGACTCTAATGATTCAACAAATTCTCAGATTTGTATTAGTATTGCAGAAATTGCACCATAAAAAACCAAAAACTAAATTCCATGGTGCAACAGCACCATGGCAGGCCAAGGCCTACTGCCTGAAAGCTGCATCCCCCAGCTCTGCCCCCAGTGGGTGTCATGATTGGGGTGCAGTACTGAAGGGGGGCATGGTGACTGCAGTCTTCACAAACTACAGCTGCTTCATTTCCCTTAGTTCCCGAGGGAGCTCACAAGGCTGAGCACACCCTGGATCAAGGCTCCCAGAAGGAGAAGGTCCCCTTACTGGTACCAGGAACCAAATCCTGGCCTCCCACTTGGTAAGCAGCTGTGCTATGGAGATGAACAAATCGCAGTATAAGAAAATTTAAATTCTTGAAATTTTGTGGTGAAAATGGAACCTAGCACCTTTCTTTTCTCTGGATTTGAAACTGTTTTTAGTCTCAGTCTTTCTATTTAGAAATATTTACACCAACTATACTTATATTTCAATGAGTTATTAAGTAGATCTAATTTTGAAAATCTGCGAGTCTTATATTTTGGAATTTATTTGAAAAACAAGGTCCTTAATGCAACAGGATATCCACATTTTGGTCAGGAAAATTTAGGGAAATAAATAAAAATTCTGGAAATTAAGGGAAAGTTTCACGGATGGATTTGAAGGGAACTTTTCATGCTTTAATATGGCATAACCCAGGTTATTGTAGAATTTTTCAGGATATGTATTACTGGTAGATATACAACTCCTATAAAATTCTCATTGTTTTCAAGGTTGATGTTCTTGAGACAAAGAGAAGTAAAAACTGCAATAAAGAAATTAGCCATGAAAGTTAAATCATGAAACATTGTTTATAAAACCAGTTGAACTTTCAAGTGAAAGTCATCCTTTTCCGAAAATAAGTGCTGTATGTTACTGCATAAGAGTAACAAAGTCAGTGTTTGGGATTGGCAGATTTGAAAGAATTTCAGAAGGCTACAGGAAGAGAACTTGGATGTATATTTCCAAATGGAGGAATTCATTTTAACCATAAAAGGTTCTTTCCAATGTAAAAAAGCAACAGTATCTTGAACAACTCCAAAAAAAGAGCAATTTAATACTTTGCTGTAAATCACACTGGCTTGTATCTTAGGTCAAGAAAATGTTGAAATTTTGAACAAAACAAAAGAATATGGTTCTTAAGTAAGAACAAATTAGAAACTAAAAACTTCACTTATCTTAGTAATGTTGTAAGTTTTTCTCGAGTCAGTGGTTGAAAAAATAACTTACAACATTACTAAGATAAGTGAAGTTTTTAGTTTCTAATTTGTTCTTTAGAATCTTGTTGCTTCACTGTTAATAGCTTCAATTTCCTTAATTTAAAAGAATATGGGTTTCTTACTTTGTCCTGAATTGTAACATTAGGAGTATAAGTGCAGATATTTGGACTAGTAATTGAGGACAGGGCAGTGAACAACATTACATCAATGTGTTTCATTTGCAGACTTATAATTTAACTTATTAAGTGTAGTATGTTTTCAGGTTAGTTAGTACCTTCAAGTGGGCATACCACAGAAAACATGGCACAGAGTGGGCAGAATAACAAAACTGAGTTTTTAATGCTTTCTACCAGGTCAAAGACCTCACATTATTTAGACAGTGGGTTGTGCATTGAGGTGTGAAGCAAAATAGATAGTATATTTCATAGGCATTGTTCATTTTGTGGCATAGTTATGACCCTGCAAAAAAACAGGAAAACTGACTGTGTTTATGGAGGAATTGTTAGACAAAGAGATAAAACAACTAACACACCAAAGTGGATACATTTTAAGGCACCATTTATCAAAATGTCTGCACTTATACTTCTAACAGCCTGTATGTTAAATTCATAATATCTGAGACTCCCCTCTGCCTAAACTTGTATGGGCTATGCATCAGAGTTTTTCTGGGTCTGGGAATTTTGTATAAGGTAGGAGAAATTGAGAGAAAATTTATGTGGACACTGTGCAATACTTGGAAGTTGTGATAACTTTGTGTTTGAGGTTAGGATACTCATTTTGTCACCAAAGGATAGCACTTTTCTTATATTTTTAGCATGATTAACAAATGACATAAAATTACAAATGTATGTAGATACATCTGCTTGGAAGGATATGTATAAAATTTGTGTTCAATGTACCTGTGAAGGTGCATATGTCATTGTAACAAGGTTTAGTTTGAAACAAATGTATATAAGAAAAATTAACATTAAACTAAACTTCTCCCATCTAAATGTGGCAAAGCTGTTTGCTAATGAATACAAGCGTGACACTGAACATTTTTAGAATCACACGTTTCTAAAAACAAATGGTATATTTTTATATTTGTCAGCTACTTTTATAATGTTTTGCAAGTTGAATGCTGTTTAGTTTGTTCAATTTGCCCTAATAGTTTGTTATTGTAATTTAAAGATTTTGTGTTCACCCAAAAATGAAGTTCACTGGAGAAAATTTTAAGTAGTCATTAACATATAAAGAATATGAAGATCAGCTTTGAAGTACATTTGGCAAAGAAGCCCCATTCTAGGAAACAATTTATAATTGCTACAGTGAATTCAAAAGAGATCTTACTCAGCCATGAATTTCTCGAGGGACGTCCAAAGAAGTACTGTTACTGATGAAAATATTGCCGCTGTTCAAGCAATGCTCGAAGAAGATCGACGGTCATCTTATGAATTTATTTGTGTGACATTGCGCATTGTAATGAGTCAAATCCAAAACATTTTACATCAACAAATAGAGCGAGAAAACTAACTTTGTTGTCAATGGGTTCTATATAAACTGACTCCAGATCAATAATAATAATCCAACTATTGGTGCAGAAAAACTTGGAAAAAATTCCAAGCTGGCTCCTCAAATTTGGTTTGGCATATCATTACTTGTGATGAATCATGGATTTATTGTTATGACCCTGAAAGGAAAAGTTAATTGACTCAATGGATCTTCTGAACAGAACCTAAGCCTACAAAAGTTTGACAAATTCACAGTGTTGAGAAGATGGTTGCTAGTTTTTCTTTTTCTTTTTTTTCCTGTGGGCCGTATTGCTATTATAGTAGTAGAAGATAGACATACTGTTACTGCTGATTGGTACACAAATGTCTCTTTACACCAACTTTTGAAAAACTTAATGAAAAACGCTCAAAAGAAAAAATAATTTTGTATCATGGCAACACATTTTGCATACAGCAAAACTAACAACTGAGTATGTGGATGTGTTAAAAGTCATCTTGTGATTTCTTTTTGTTTTCAAAAATTAAAGATAAAATCTATGAAATTGCTTTTCCGTCGTCAGATGAAGCAGTGAAATATCAAAACCTGGTTTCTGAAGTGCCTCAGAAAGAGTCACATCATTCCTTTAAGGGCTGGTTTCATCGAATGCAAAAATGTATTGATGTTAAAGGGGAGTGTTTTGAAGAGCAATAAAATAATTGAAATATTTTAAAACCAATCCTTGTTTGATCTAAAAATTTTCAGTGTCGCCCTTATATACAGTTCCAATTATTTTTTACCTTGCCTGGGTATTCCTATACCTTCTTGCCATCTTTATTGAAGAGTTTAAATAAAGTTGCCTTTCTGCCTAATTTAAATCCTCAGCCATTTATACACTCTTTCCTCCACTTTACTTCAAATACCAATATGCTCCGTATCTTCCTTTCCTCCACATAACAAGCACTGATAACTTTTCTCATTTCTTTTAATCTCCACATAATATATATTTTATTTTACTTTTTTTATTTATTCATTTTTTATTATTATGGAAAAATGTTGATTGTGGTTTCTAGCCCTTTCATTGAACATTGTGCTAAAAGGTTCAGCTTTATTGTTTTCGTGTGATAAAACCAAAACAGAATGCTTCAAAACCAGAAGACAACTTGTGACTGAATTTTGCCTCTCATTATATGTATTTCCTCTAGCATACAATACATATAACTTACGAAAGAATTGTGTTTTGTTTTGTGTATCCTAAAGTTCACCCTTGAGGGGAAAAGAAGAAGAAGAAATCTGAATAATTACAAATATTACATGGTTGTATAACATGATCATACAATGCATAACTTTTTCTTTGATTCCATGTAACATATATGAAGTGATATAAATAGTGATACTTTTCAAATGATTTGGAGAAATATTTGAGTTGACCTATAGACACTTTTAGTCTCACTTAACTTACTTTTTATGCGGATGCATTTCAAAGACCATCATCTTCACTATCAACAGTTTCTTGACTGGGTTTGAAAAGGAAGAATCTGTTATGATTGTGCTGCTATCTGGGTTGCTGTATGTAAACTTCAGGATGTTGTCTGCTTGTGGTATTTCAAAATTCATGACTAGGTGAACATTCTTCTTTATGTGTATTTTTTCCCAAATTATCAGTTCAGCTGCAGTTTTTACATGTTTTAATAATTTAATATCCTGTTTTATGGTGTGCTGAGTTTACCAGAAATGATGGACTTCGGCTGATTGTCAAAACTGAAGGAACACATCAGGAACATAAAACTTAAACAAATTGATAAATCAGCCACAGCCGATGGTCATTTCTGGTCAGCTCAGCACACCATAAAACAGGATATCAAATTATTAAAATATGTAAAAATTACAGTTGAACTGTTAATTGGTTAAAACTACCCAGATAGCAGCACAGTCACAACCATAACACTCACCAAAGCAGTCCGGGTTCAATCCCAGGCAAACACATCTGGGATTCGTTGTGGACGAAGTGGCGCTGGGGCGAGTTTCTGCCAGTTTACCCTGCCATCTCATTCCAGTGCTCCATCTTCATTCCATGTATCATCAGTGTCACTACCTGCCGTGCCGTAGTAGTAAAAGCGGGCATTAAACACTAAAAAAAAAAAAAACAACCACAACAGATTCTTCCCCTTCAAGCACCAGTCGAGAAACCATTGATAATGAAGACAACGGTCTTCAAAACGCATCCAGATAAAAAGTGAGTTAAGTGAAACTGAAAGTTATACATTGACTCAGATATTTCTACAAATAATTTTTCTTTTATGTTTGTAGTGATACTTTCGACACACCTAACTTAGGACAATAAATTGTGTTCACAGTTTGTATTATTATAACTAGGCTGACGTGAAGTCAGTTATATGTGAAAATGTTGCAGAAAAGGACAACAAAATAAGGCTAGCTGGATCAGGGGAATCAGTTATCAGGAATGGAACGAAGAGAAGTCCAACAGAAGAGATGAATAATTTATTCTTTAAGATAAATATGTATTTAAGAAGGGAAAGGTAATGTTTCAACCTCTTCTTGAGAATAGAAGTAATGGCAGTACTCTTAGTAAGTTTCCAACAAATAGCAAATTCATGGAAGTTTTAGCACATTTTAGGATACTCCAAAAACACAGCCGTGGCCAAGCGGTTAGCGCGCTCGCCTACCACCTAGGCGGCCCGGGTTCGATCCCAGGGACCCGCATGTGGTATTCGTGGTGGACGAAGCGGCGTCAGGGCGGGTTTTCTCCGGGTACTCTGGTTTCCCCCGCCATCTCATTCCACCGGTGCTCCATCTTCATGTATCATCAGTGTCACCGCCTGCGGTGCCGTAGTAGTAAAAGCGGGCGTTAAACACTACAACAACAACAACAACAAAAACAACACAGCCTCATTAGGTAGCTGTAAAGTTGGTATGACTGCTTAGGACTCTCTTAAGGAAAATGTGAATATGAAAGAAAGAAGAAAAGAAAGTAGGAAACTGACACAGGTTGGGCTAAGCAAAATGGATCCCCCAAGATATAAGTCCAAAGTTTAAGGTTCAAGAAAGTATTCAATGCCCCTAAATATAAGAAGAATTCTCATGGAAGGACTTGCAAAATAATAGTTGAAGGGACAGTAGCAGTCCAGTAGGGAGGCAGAGAAATGGGGAATAGCATCCATCCCAGAATTGCTCACCCTCGAGGAGAGGTTTTCTGCATCCATTATTAAAATATTATTTTATCAGTTAGGGAGTTCCAATGAAGGGCGCTATAAGTTTAAGGTTCAGAAGGAAAGCTGAGTATAGAAAAATAACTAAGCACATGAAACAAGCCCTGGGAAAGAAAAACTAAAAAGTGAAATTAAAAACCAAAGTAAAGGATGAGAGAATAGAAAGGAATTTATTTTTATTAGTGTGAAATGAGAAAAATAATGCACATCTTTAAGTGTTTCAGACCAAGATAAGGGCGAGGAAACAGATAGATGGAGAAGCTCCATTCGTAGACAACTATGGCTGTGGATAAGCACATCACAGGAAGAAGTATGAGTCATATAACCCCCCTCACACAATAAATGAAACGTCCTCAACAAATTAGATGTACATAAAGAAAAAGGAAAATGACCAGCAGGAACAACAACAAACATATTGTAAATAGAAAATTTGTGATTAACATGTGCAAATGCGTTTAAAAGGCTAGTCAGCAATGGTATACTTTTCAAAATTTAAAAATTTCCACACGTAATAGGAGATTCATAATCCCCAAAATGAGAAGTTAAATCCTCTTTTCCCAAGTATTTCTTAGTCTTCCCTAAAGTGTCCTAGTTAATTCCAAAGGAGTAGCAGCAATACAAGGGACATCAAGGAACAGGTTATGACCACAATAACCACAAGCAAAGCTGTAAACCTGACGATTAGATTAGATTAGATTGCGTTACAGATTTAACAGTTTGAAAGCAAGAAGTTTATTTTTCATAATAAGTGACGAGTCGCCACTGTACCGTGAGTGCGTGGTCATTTGACAGGAAACAGAGCCACTGTAAGAAATCTCCCTCATTAGCACAATCCCAGTAGTGCACAACCTTTTTTTAATGATGTCACCTTGTTGCTCTGCCCCACCTCCTTCGTTTTGTGGATGAAACATTTCTCTTTTACACGTTCAGGTAACCAAGCATTAGAGGTTTTGAATCCCATGAATGTTTCATAGCTCAGGGAAAAGTAGGTGAAGGCAAATCTGCCTTGCAATCTTTTGCATAATGTTGGGATCACTGATCCAGACAGACAATGCAGCAAACATAATGAAAGCCCATTGTATGTCACCAAGTCAGAAGAATGCAGTTGCATTATGGTTCACAAAGCCACCAGGAAACTGGACCACTTCACCCTCCCCCCTTCAGATATTCCCACCCTTAACAATCTTCCGTGATCCACAAGTCTTGTGCAGATGCAGCAAGCAGATGTGGTGCAACCAGAGCAATTTATTTTCAGTCATCCCTACTGTATAGGAGCACCCCTAAGTTTTTTCTTCTTTCTTAAGTCTAAGAGTAGGACATAACAACACCTCACAATGCAGCGCTTCAGGTGGTGCACATTTTTAGAACTATTCAAAAGCTTTCAACAGCAGGATTTTTCTGACCCTGGGAGAGATGTAATGCTCTTCTGTGGATTAATGCCATAGCTGGAAAATGATATTATTTCCTAAAATATTGAAATTAGAACACAATGGTTATCTAGAGCAGTGTCTTGCTGATTACACATTGGTAAATGTACTTATTTACCACATTTGTAGTTCACGATCTTTTTGCATTACATTGATCTGCAAAGCACCACTGCATGCTGTTAGCTTCCATTATTATATTTGTAAGTATTATTTAACTGTACCTTAAACTCTGCCAGAACTAATACTTTATAAGCGATAATGCTAACAGGCTAAGCTCCTGTACCCAACATCATAAGGAATTAATAAATGGCCTAGCCACTGTAGCTTTTTATCGAACCTAGTGTTGTAGTTATTTGCCCTCAGCCCCTGCCTCCTCGATGGTACCTTTCTATCCCAGCAACAAATGATTTAGAATCCCAGAGATAGAAATTGCTTATTGGAGCTCTGAGAAACCTTTCTCTGCTAATGATGCACCTTACACCAATTTTTTTTGTCATGAAGGGTTACTTCATGGACAATATTAGGTTCTGAGTTATAGGGCCAATTTTTTTCGAGTCAACAGTTGACATCCGTACATACATGGATACAATTTTGCCCTTTTTTGAGAGAATTGACAAACAGGGAGCATGATTTTGCCTTTTTTCAACAAGACTGCAACAGCTCATATGGTCAATCTTTCGATGAGAACAATTCTGAGTGTTTCAGGACAGAATTGTTAGTAGAGATTTTTGGTTCCCTCTGTCTCCAAATCTAACCCTCTGCAATTTCTTTCTCTGGGATAACTTAAAAAATAAAGTGTATAAGACAAACCCACACACCCTGGGAGAATTAAAAAAAAATATCTGCCAGGAAATTGCCAATATTTCTCAACGTGAACTACAGTGAATGATGGACAGCTTCCTAAAGAGGCGCCAAAAGAGTATGGACAACAACGGTGGCTTGAACCCTTTAAAAGTAGTCCTAAAAATGTGTGGTTTCATCTGCACCTTTCTACGATAGCGGCAGAGGCAGTGAGTGCCGAGGATGTGGACAGGCAAAACACCACGCAGCCAGTTCGTAAGTTCTTTGTTCTCCCATTATATATAATTTATTTAACTGGTAGATATTAATCTGTTCAAAAATGGTTGCATTATTTCGAGTAGTTTTTCAAAAGAGTAAACAAATAATAACCTGATGCCTAACTGCAGCAGGGAAAGTGAAAGAAGTAAACAAATAATAAAAACATTTATATATCTGAAATAAATTCAAAAATATGCATAGAATTTGATGTAAATATACATTAAACCCTGATTGCTTGATTAACATTTCAAACAAGCAAGCTTAACTTGTAGATTTTAGAAACTTTGAGGTGAGTAGGAAAGGTAGAATCACTGAAATCTTAAATGCCATAGCCAGGATTTACCACGGATCTTCCAGTCTCCAGCTTGATGCTCTTCAAACTGAGTTACCATGGCAACATGCCAGCATGACATTAAATTCTCCAACTGAGTTACTTTTTTCCTGGTAAATCACAAGAAGATCTCAAATTCATATGAGATAATATACCATAATGGCGACTTACAATGATGTAAGTACTTAAAATTCAAGAGGTAGAGCTGGAACTGAAAAATTCAATGCCACAGCCGAAATTTGAACCACCAACGCTCTGCTTACCAGGCAGGTGCTCTAACCATTAAGTTACTGTGACAACCTATTTGTTGGCAGAAATAAATAATAATTCAAAGTCCTGGAATTCGTAGTTTAACCATTAGGTCAATCAATGGAAATTAATTGTTCTTTGACACAGTGTGGAACTAGTTGGTTAAACTATGAAGTCCATTCCTCATGCACCTGACCTAGCAATTCCTATTCCACCCAGTAACTTGACTGATGAATGTGAAAAGCTCCTTGAGCTCCAACGACAAGATGTATTTTGAGCCAACAGGCCGACCAACAGGCAAGTTCACCCAGTCCAAATTAAACTATATGGCAAAGGAATTACTGCCCACCAAAGAAAAGAGTGAATTGTCGACTGAAGTCAAGGTGGCACCTGGGGTTACAATTTCTTGGCATAGAAATTTGGAGAAAATATTTGAGCTAGAAGATAGCTTGTATTTTGTACAGATATTTTCTTCTGCATAAATTGGGATTTTTTCTAACATCCAGTTGTTTTTTATTGATTCTTCCAAAAGAATTCTTAAGGCTATTTTGCTTTACAACAGCAACTTATTAGCATCCGTACCACTTACATATTCTGCAAAGTTGTACCAGCGGCAAATATGGTACAGCAAAATGGCCTGAGAGGGAACAACGCAACCAAAATCCAAAAATGTCTTGTTGATCATGAAAAAAACTTTACTTTCACCCTTCCACATCAAATTAGGATTGATGAAACAGTTTGTCTAATCATTACTAAGAAACAATCCATTCTTCCAATACCTGCTTATGAAATTTACCTCATTGCAACATGCTAAAATTAAAGAACGAATCTTTGATGGACCACAGTAATGTCACAGACACATGACTAAAATGGAGTCAGATACATGAGACTCATTGAAAGTATTTCTTGCTGTATAAAGGACCCTCGATACAAACAGATTGTAAGAAACATGTACAAATTTAAACTTCTCACATGAGCTTGAAGCTTAATTTTTTAGTGTCTAGATTACTTCTCTCTGAATTTTTCCTTCTAGAAGCCACAAGATCTTGACACAGTTGGAGGTATTCATGCAATGAACACCTTGCAGGCTTAGCATTGGTAGGGTTACCCATGTCCGAGAGGTTGCAAGTGAGTTGTCAAACTAAGAAGTGGCTTACCATAAAAAATCCAACCCTGAAGGCATCTCAGGAGGAAGAAAACCCTCAAAAAACGGGCTCCCAGATGGAAAGACCATAAGAGCACAAAAATTAATAATTTATCTTTCTACTCTGCCAAATTAGAAATTAATAATGAAATAATTTCAACAAGAATTTAAAACTGCAAATGCAGATAAAATGTGGAACAAAGAAATACACTGACTACCTATGAAGAAAACCAGTGACTTCCAATTAACTAACAGTCATGACTGCTTAGCCACACGTTATCATCCAATAAACAATACACAATCTACCACAGTGCACCCTTTGCAAGCAAGCAGTCACTATTATGGATAAAGAATGTTTGCTTGAGAGGTAGAACTGGAACTTAAAAATTCAATGCCACAACTGGGATTTGAACCACAGACCTTCCGCTTACCGGGCGGACGCTCTAACCACTGAGCTATTGTGACAAACTGCCAGAATGGCACTAAATTCTCAAACCAGTTCATATTTCTCCTGGTAAACCACAAAGGCAGTCTCACATCAGAGACAAATTACCCCAATGGTGACTTACTATTGTAAGTACTTTATATCCCAGGATTAAATAACCTTCAGATGGTAATTATTATTTATTTATGCCAACAAACTTACTGTTGGTGCTTTCAAACACACAAGCCGTGTGTGGGCAAAGTTTGAGAGGTAGAACTGGAACTTACCGGGCGGGCGCTCTGTGGTTCAAATCCCAGTTGTGGCATTGAATTTTTAAGTTCCAGTTCTACCTCTCAAACTTTGCCCACACACGGCTTGTGTGTTTGAAAGCACCAACAGTAAGTTTGTTGGCGTAAATAAATAATAATTACCATCTGAAGGTTATTTAATCCTGGGATATAAAGTACTTACAATAGTAAGTCACCATTGGGATAATTTTGTCTCTGATGTGAGACTGCCTTTGTGGTTTACCAGGAGAAATACGAACTGGTTTGAGAATTTAGTGCCATTCTGGCAGTTTGTCACAATAGCTCAGCGGTTAGAGCGTCCGCCCGGTAAGCGCAAGGTCTGTGGTTCAAATCCCAGTTGTGGCATTGAATTTTTAAGTTCCAGTTCTACCTCTCAAACTTTGTCCACACACGGCTTGTGTGTTTGAAAGCACCAACAGTAAGTTTGTTGGCATAAATAAATAATAAAGAATGTTTGCTATTGTGTCAAGCAATTCCAAAAATAGAAGCAGCTATTCAAACTCAACTAACATTCTATTATTGGAACACCACTTCTGATTTAAGACCAGAGCATTAGTAAACGACAACACCTTAAGGTTTCAATGTTATAACTGCGGTGGTTTAACTTGTCTCTAGGACCATAAAAGTGGAAGGTTGCTTCCACCATACAAGTTAGAGCTAGAGGGTAAAAATATGTATTATGGGCAGAAACACCTGAAGTCTGCTGATTATTGCCTTTGCAGTGCAGTACTGATTGGATAGAAGAAGTCAAACCTTCTCCATAACATTAACAGAGGGGTGAGTATCTGCATGTGTTTTTGACATACATCTTTCTCTTTTTTAGGCATGAGACAAGATAAACCAAATACCCCATAAGGGAAATTATAACCTGATTCCATCAGTACTATACTCCAATCCAGTTCAGTCCAGTCCCTCTGAATTTAGGAGCAGTAAGTGAAGAATAAGGCGAAAGGTTTCATGAGGATCGAAAGATAAGAAGTGATGCTATCAAGGACGTTGGGACATAAACATGATGGTTGATTACTGCTTGGGGATAGCATGTAACAGCCTTTCTACAAAGCACTCCAAGAACACAGTTCTACAGGAAAAGGAAAAGCCAGAGCAAGGAATTGATGTCCGTTTCCTAGGATAAAATGTAAGCTTTCAACTATAGTTCCTTTTACCTTGCTTGTTAAGTTGTTTTGTTTCTGTGCTAACTTTCTCTAGCACCCTCTCTTAATGTAAATAAAAGCAACAAACAAACCACATCATTACTTACTAATAGACTGTTTTATATAGGAAAAGTAGGGGTGGATGTTGCAAATTTGTATAATATGTCCATTCAGTCTGCACTAAGTGTTCAAAACTTTTATGTTATTACAAAATAATATTTTTTCACTACCTATGTAGCCCCTGACCTAGAGTACAAGCTTTTATAATTATAGTTGCAATACTAAGATTCATGAGACACCTATGAGAAACTAAAAAGGCTCCCAGTTTCAGATAAATGGGCAAAATATCAAATATCTAACCTGACCATGAAAACTCAAGTTAGATTTATACAAGAAGTAGCAAAATTAATAGAAAAATTAGAAATGCCAAAAAAAGAGAACGTAATATATGGTATCAACCCAATTGATAATTTCAGCATTGATTATAATCTAAATTTAAATAGTTTCATTAATAAAAGAGAAACTCCTCCAGACATGGCTAAGGCTTTAGCTTTAGAAACTATACACACAAATAACCCTTCTGTAAACTGGACACATATTTATACAAATGGATCCCTCTTAGATGAATATGGAGCTGGTGGAACATGCAAATTCTTCTCTTTCTACCAACATGCTGGAAGAAATATTACAAATTTTGAAGTTTTAGCTATTTATCTTTCACTCCAAAACATTCTTATTTGGCTGCAATGATGCAAGAATATTTTTATTTTGTGAGATTTCAAAGCAGCAATTCAAGCTGTAGCATAAACATCCTATCCAAAGATGGAAAAAGTTTTAGAAATACAAAATATAATCCAAACACTAAAAAAACTGGAAAGTGGATTTCAGCTCATTGTGGAATTCAGAGGAATAAAAAGGCTGATATATTAGCAAGAAAAGGATGTAAAATTAAACAGAAAGATATAAAAGCCTTTTCACATGAATCAATTAAAAGGATTGTAAAGAAAAAAATTAACGATAATTACAAATCTGGACTAGCTGAAAAAACCAGTAACCAAAATATGAAAATACTTCCAGAAAATCCCTCTGTAATTCTGGAACTGCCACGTAAATCTGCTGCTGGCATGATGAGGCTTGCTACTGGACATGAGTTCCTGGGAAAATATCTCCATAGAATTGGTATATTAACTTTTCCAAATTGTGTATTGTGCTCTTAAGATATAGAAATAGATAGAGAACATCTACAAAACTGTGTAGCTTTACAAAATTATCAAGATATAATATCCCAGTTCTGGGAAGCAAGAAGGAGAATGACTTCATTGTTGACTCCAGAGCATTTTATAAACATGAATACATCTTAATAATAACCCCTAGTGCAACAGCCCTTCACTGGCCAAGGCTTCTTACCATAATAGAATTAGCCATTTCTGACATATTCCTTGTTATTGTCTGGTTTGGATTTTCAAATACCTTCATCAATTAGAAGGTTATTTTTTTCTCAAAGTCATGCAAAGGACATGGAATTTTAAAGCCAACACGTTCTTTAAGAATATGCCTATTGCATTACGAATATGCCTATTGCATTACCTACTGTAATGAAATGTATAAGTATGAATTGTAAATTGATCAGAATTAACCAGAGGTACACGAATGACAAGCTTTGGTAAGAATAATTTATAAAAGAGTGAATAGAGAAAGTCATGTAAATACAACATATCAGGTTGTTAATCACTTTCTAACCACAATAATCTATGGAGTACAAGTAACACCACAATTAATCCAAAGTGTTTAAAATGCTTTGCAAGTATGGAGGTTTGTCAGCAGAGCAAATGAATACCTATTAACTCATGTTTTAACACCTAATGGTATTTAGGTGGGGGGATTATTGCTCCCCCTATGTTATGGAAAATAATTTGGCTAAATACTAATAATTATTGCTCTGCAAAAACAAAACATTATGACTTTACTTTTAATATATTTTACATTTAAGAAATAAAAGGTTTTCTTTTAAACCAAATGTGTCATTAAAATTTGCATAAAAATTGGGAAACTGTTCCAGGCATCTTGCCCTCTCTCCAAGCATAAACTGAAACAATTCTGCAGAATGTTAATTTTTGTATATCATACAAAAAAAAAAGTGTTAACACTAACATATGACTGTTCATTGTTTATCTGTTTGTTTGTATGACTGATCATCATACTCTGTAAAGCCGCATTAATAGCACAAATACAGTGCAAAATAATTAATAAATGTATTATTTGTTAAGAATTTTTGATAAAAATAGTTATGTAATTATTATACTTTAATACTCTGAACATAAATCATAAATGCTTGGAAATTTAAGGGAGCATGCATCAAAATACATGCTACTGTGTATATTCTAGCCTCAGGTGTAACTTGATTGAATCAATATTATTGGGTCCTCAAGTTAAATAAATAGTTGAATGTTTTAGCTATCTTTTGTTGAGAAATTCGCAATTTCGCCACATGGAATGAAAAATAAAAGACAAACAAAAAACTGACAACTGGTTTGAACATGCCGCTTTCGCACACAGAGACATCTTCCAGGAACCCGGCTACTGCAGAACGGCGGAAGTATTTCTGTATGATAAATAGTTCGTATAATATATTAAAAAGAAAAGAATTTGAACCCGAAACAATATGAAATAGTATACACAGTGCTTAAGACTTTCACAATTGTATGCCATGGAACAAAATATGCATATTTTATTCATAAATTGAACTAATAATTTGGCGGAGAGATACACAAACGGCAGGAGAAGTCGGCGCAGTAGGTCTTTCAGCTAAAGTTAAAAGTAGTGATCGGTTGTAGTTGAAGTGGTTGCACAGAGTGACTGGGAAGGATCGTTAATTTAGTGCATCATGAGCTGGCAGGATTACGTTGATAAGCAATTGCTGGCATCTCGGTGTGTAACTAAAGCAGCAATCGCGGGACATGACGGAAATGTATGGGCAAAATCTGACGGATTTGAAGTAAGTATAACGTCACATACTATGCGAGCATGCTGGATTAATAGTCATAATGGCAGTAGCACTTGACAGGAACCGGGAAAGGAATTCACTTATTTTGAAAACATCTGTTGCTGTTATACGTGATGTATGGCATCGTCACAATTTACACATTATGATCAGTAAACATATACAGTTGCTGTCTAGTTATTCTTAATATGGGGTGTGGGCTTAGTGAATCGAGCACGAGGCAGATGATGACGAAAAACCTTTAGAATCTTGCCGGTTGACTTCTGTGCTGGTGTGAATTAAAAGCAACATTTGCTATGTGCATTTGTGTGGTGTTTTCGTTGTAAGAATGTATACTTTGAAAGTTTTAAGAGGAATTTTTTTTCCGGTACTTGGGTCAAAATGGCGGCACGAAACTCACCGACGTGGTATGACAACGCTCTTGCGGAATAAAAAAACTTATCAAGGAACCTGTTATAGATATGGACGATGTTGCATAGTTAGGGATCGCCTTTATTGGGTTTAGCTGGGTTGTGTTCCCGATTGCATTAACTGACACCATTTTAGAATTGCTGCTTGAAAGGCTTGCGAAATTTCTGAAAGTTACTAATCCCGTCACCATATTAAGTTATGCCCCAAGCACATTTAACGATTGAATTGAAATATGCTCAGAACAAAAGGTCGCCCACGATGTTGTTCATTTACAAGGACTTAAGATAGCGGACGGTGTTGTTTTTATTACATTCAACCAAATCGGAGTGGAATCGAAGGCCGAGAACATTCAACAGTGAATTAGTGATTAGAAAGTGCATTACGTCAGTATGGTGTACTGCTGCTTGTATGAGCTTTGATAAATGTCATTGTTATTGTACAGTTAAAGATTTTCATGTTGCAAAAATGTAAAGTGAGAGGTGTAAAATTAGTTAGCAAAGTCTATGGGCGAAATGACAGTAATAGGATTTAACTAGGTAATATATTCACTAAAGTTTTGTTTTGATCTACTATGTGATCATGGGTTATGAGCACAGAAAATTTGTTTCATTGTGCCCTTGAGAGGTTTGAAGTGTATAAGAATAAGCATTTTTATATTAAGTATTTTGTAGCTGTTAATGTAGAAAATCTCGCGAGAATTTGCATGTGACTGAAAAAACCAATATCTGATCAGTGCTTGTCAGTACAGTGATACTAAAGGAAGAAAAAGTTCCTGTGCTATTGAAGTGTGTGCTATGCACCTGAAGCATGGTGAGCATTAAATGAAGATGGATTAGCAAGAAGAGGCCTATCCTAGGTCTGTGTGGAGCAGAATTTGCTGCAGAACATCAGTTTTGCATTGTTTATTTTATGTGCAAAATCTATCATTTGCAGGCATAAGTGATTTTCTTCTTGAGAATTAGACTGAGTGATGAAATAATTGTAAAGTGAGACCAAAAATTACAGGTTGTGAAAGTAAATACTCGTGTTTATGAATGTGACAGTGTTCATGAAATTATCTTAAGTGCCTAAATAAAGGAAAGTTACTTTTAATGTGTTTGATTTATAGTAGTATATTTCATAGGTTTTGCTTTGTCGACCTTGAGAAACTGTCTGGAGTGAGCTTAGGCTAAATATGTTAAGATTAGACACTAGATGTTTTATCATGCATTGTCAGGAAATTGTGAATTAAGGATACTGAAGGTCCAACAAATATACATAGGTAATCCCACCAAATGAATGAATATTAATGCAATTATCATAGGAATTGCTTCGGGAATTAATGTTACCACTTCAGAATCCTATAATCTACCTACCCCATTTGGGTAGTTTTATAGCAGAATCCTGGCATGAAGAGAAATCACACCATGTTGACACTGTTACACATCCTAGGGTGAGAGTGCTAACCTAAGGGAGGCAGTAAAATCTGCTGGTTTGGCATATTTTCACTTGGGTATTTCACTGTAATGGATTGCTATCTTACCTATAACACAGATGTTGCAGAAACAGCAGATATTTGTACCTTTTAGGTGTCCAATTTCCAGACATTCTTTAGTATGTTGGTCCAATTTGGCACATTCTCATGCTTCATTTGTTGTAATAACACAAGCCTTTAGTATTCAGCGAGTTCAATCATGGTGTACTCATTTTAGCTCAATAAATGTGTTGTTCCACAGAGCTTATTGAAGTTAGGTTAGCTCTATATAAGTAGTTTAAAGAAAACTGGGTTTTGGGCTACCATGTTCGTAAAACAAGTTAAGATACTAGGTAAGGTTAGGTTATATAAGCAATATAAAGAAAACTAGCATTTTTAGTGATTTTGCTCAGCTGAGGGTAAAATTGGGCCAGCATACTAAAGATGTTCCAATTTCCTTTGTTTACTCAGTTTTGAGTCTTTATGGGTTAATTTATAGCCTATATTTTAGTATGTTAAAATTGAGAAGAGCCTCTAACCTATAAAACCACAGAGAAACTTGTTTGTTTCGTTGTTGCTCCTGCATAATTTACTTTATGCTTCGCCCACTAATGGGAACTTTAAGCCCCTCTCCCCTATATAATTCATAAGGGACCACCAAATTTGAGCAAAAACTGTTAAGATACAGTTGTCTAGAATGAGTAGGTGAGCGTGGCCATCAAGCTGTACAGAGACACAATGGGTAAAGTAAATTTATTTGCTTTCACTTGCAAAGCAAATAATCTGGAAGATGTCAGTATACTCTTAAAATGTGTTGAATAAAACAAATACCATTTGCAAGGCTGGTCAGTAGCAACCTCATCAACTGAACAGTTCTTCCAGGTTATAATTGCAACTTGAATGCATATTTGGTCAGCAAATCTTACCAAGAACGAAATGTAAGTTGTAGAAGATTGTAAACCACTACTTAAGCATGAAGATGAACATGGATAATATTTAAGTAACTATTTTCTTCCCCAGCGTGGTGAAACCTGCAGAAAAATAGGTGTTCCTACACTACCTAAGCAAATTGGTTTTTAAAAGGGAGTGGCCAGAGAAACTGGATTGATTCCACTGGAGTTTGTGAAACAGTATTGAATGTTTCTGAAAGACCTGTGCAGAAATAAAATGAATGGATAGTTTTCCATAATATTTTAGAGGAAAGGAACATCAAAAAATGAGCTTCAAATTCTCAGCAATTCACACATTGCATTGCACTCAAACAGGTATAGACCAAGGTAGTATGTTGACAACTGCATCAACTGTTGCTGCTACAGTAGAGCCGTGGTTATCCGAACCCCGACTAACCAAATTCTGTGTTAACCAAGGTCCCATTTTATAGTGTGCCGCACAATGTAGTGTAAAAATGGTGCACAAAGGAATGATTGATGTAGTGAAGGTGAAAGTGACAATGAAGACATTGAAATGGAGAATGAGAAAATGATGCAAAGTGACAGAAAAGACTGAGGATCTAGAGCAACAAACAACTTCAACAGACCACCTGCTACGGCAATTGCATGAAAGACCAATAAAGAAGCAAGTTTGTTGTAGGTTGTTTTGTTTTTATGTACTTTTTTCATTTGATAATAGGTACAGTAGATGCCTTTTTGTCACATTTTGGACCACATTTTCATTTCACCAGAAGTCCTACACTGGATGTGATGAAACAAGTACTAAAGGAACCTGCCAAAGTTGCCCTGTAATAGCAGTACATGTAACCTTGATAGTTGAACAATTTGTTGCCAACGTCTGCACTAGTGTCCCAGACGTCTTGCAGATGACATTAAAACTGCACATACATTCACCACACATGACATGATTAGAAGCAAACTAACCTTGCTGTTCGTGAAAATAAATATCCTCTTCAATCCCTTCTATTCAATAAACAACTTTCATATGTGTAAATTATGCTTCACTTTGTTAGTATTGTTGATTTCATACAATTATAGCGAACAATGGATGCAGTACCTATATGATGTAAACGTATTAAGATTGCACCTGTTATGTCCGAAGCTCAGTGCCACCCTTCACCTTGCTAGATAGGTAAATATAAAGTTTTGTTTAGATAATAGTTATACTTTAGATTGGTGGAAACTTTCAACAATTCGATTATAGTATATTGACTTTTTTATCATTGACATCAAAGACTTAGATGTTTGTGGGAGCAATGTTTGTTGCAAGGCAGCCGTCAGGAACAATGACAGTAAAAGACAATGTGCAAATGGGGTAATAGGTGAAGTGATGCATTGCAATTCTTTCCCCACCTTCCTCGGGAAGTATTTGTACACATTATACATATCTCTCCCCCTCCGCCCTGCTGCCATTGTCGGTACTCCTGATGAATTTACTATCACATAATGGAGTGGGCTTATTGCACATGCTCTGAAACAGACCGCACCTGATTGGCTAGAAAAACTGACTGTGACATCATTGAATATTTTTTCTGTGCAACTGCCTTCGTTTGTGACGGCAGACTATGGCATCTGCTACTGACTTGTCCTTCCTTTCGAAACATCTTTAAGGCGAGGAAATGTGAGGGGTGCAGTGTCTGGGGGATTGGTGGAAGTATTCATTACCGTGGAAACTCAGGTGCACTTGTGCATCTAGCTGTTAGAATTCACTTGTTTTAATTCAAGTATAGAACTTTTTTGCAGGATGTAAAGTAAAGAAGAGCAGTAAACAAAAAAAATTGGAAAATGTGTGTGTAGAACTAGAAATGTTTCTTGTGAATTATACCAATACATTTGCACTGGCAGTGTTTAGAAAATAGAGTACTTTAATATTGTGATTTTATTATATAAATAAGTTAAAGTGGGTGGATAAGAGGTACACTTCTTCCATAGTTTACATCTGTCTCTGGTGCTGATGTTTCTTGAAGGTAAGGATCACCGACAGATATCAGCATTAGCAAGATGTTGTGATTAGTGCTCCTCAATTCTGCAGTTATTGAATGTTTTTTCAGCTATATTTTCTCTGATCATTACTAAAATTTGCCACCTTTTAACAGACAATGGTTTAAGATTTGAGCTGTTATACACAGGAATTCAGTCATGGCTGATCGTACTAGGAGAGAACTGCATGTCAAGGGTGAAAATGGTCTGCTAACACAAATCACTGCTGCTTGCACCAAGCTGCCAACTCTCTGCTTTGCAAAGCATGCCGTTCAAAGTTGTTTTAGGTAAAAGTAGTTTTTCATTAGTGATATACTGACACGTTGTGGACATGTGTATATTAACAAAGGAGTCGAACTTGAAAAGCAGGGCACTATGCCAGCAAACAGATTTTCGTGCACTTTTAACGTAATGTTGCACAGTTATACAAATAACGTGTCAATTATTGTTCCTAAAGGTGTATTCTTAATGTTTAATAAAAGTGTAATTTAGTGTTGTGTGCAAAAATCCATTTGAAGTGTTTTGGTAAATATGAAACATTATCCAAACATGAATTGATGCCTCAGTTTTCCAGAAGAAAGATCTTTTATTCAAGTTCATCAGTGGCATAGTTTTTCAAAATACAGCATCACCTTTTTTGGTGTAATGTGTTTAAGATAATTTATTTGGATGATTCCGTGTTGGGGATCACTTTGTTAGCATAAGCATTATTACTGTTTATTGATGTCCTGCATTTACTGAATAATGCAGGACAGTCAAACTAAAAGCATCACTCAGAGCAATGCAGGCAACACCATTAAATTATACTAACTGTATAATTACGTACATTGTCTAAATTACTCTAACTATATAATTATATACATTGTCCCTAAAATATGTTACTAGCTATGTACACTAAACACTAACTCGTTAACTTAATTACACATAACCTAAACTTTCACTAAAGTTAATTGCTATACCATAGTGTAGCTCTTTCAAATCTCTTCCATTAGTTCCTGAAAAGGGCCTGTTGAACAGTCTTATCAGCATACTACAAATATAAGCACTTGGATGTCCCAGTCGAATGCCTTAGAGCTTGTCAGGATAATTCAATATTTTGTGAATATTTGTCACTGGATCTACAAAGTGCACAGGATTCACTGAAAGTTGGGCAGCAAATTCTCCATCCATCAATTTGTAGTAGCACCTCTTTTGGTGCTATGCAACAGCTAGTAATGTCATTTGTGTAATTGTGCATTGGAGAACCTTTGACCTTGAAACGTTCTTGTTCCTCTCCTGTCATATGTTTGAAAATATTCCTAAATTGACAGTGGAAGAGATTGTGCCTCTCATATGCAGGAGTAGTAGGCAGTCATGCATAAGGGCTTCGTTCCAGGTCTATCACGAATAATGGGGTTGCATCTAATTTGTTCATCAGTGGCAGACTACATGCAATATGTAGTCGGCAGTTGTATTTGTACAAGTGTCAGTTTTTACTGCAGTAATTGTGGTTCTACAATATTTTGCGCATTATTTTGCCTTCAACACGATGTAAGATGTTGAGAAATAAATCTTCATAAATTTGTAAACAAATTGTCAGTCTTTCTGGTCCTCTAACCTCAATCCATATTGTAGATCTAATATACCTTGACCCAAGCCCTGTTCTCTGTGTAACCATGGCTGTATCCGTCTTTTACTCCATCTTTTCTTCCTACCAAGAGTCATGGAAATATATCCCTTAGACTTAATATAGCATTTGCTATATTATTTGCATCTGCCATGTGTATTTCTCATGTTTGCTACATGAACTGTCATTTGTTTTTGAATCAGAATTGATCATAGTGACGGTTTCTTGTGTGAACTGTGGGACACTAGCTTAATGCATTTTCATTCCTTAAATCTCTTAGTAACTTATGTATTTCACCAGTGGTATATGCAGAACTGCTACCGACATAAGCCTCGCTGATGATAGAGTGAATGCAGTGAAGATAAAAGAATGTACATATTGAAGCAAGTGTAGGTTCCAAGTTTGAGCATGTGTTCAAAAGAGATCAAGAATAATTTTGCAATAAGCTAAGTGAATCAGGTTAGAAGTTAACAGGTGTAAATGAAGTCTTACCTTTTATCACTAGGGTTTTAGTAAGTAAACATAGGAATGATACAAACAGCTTGGAGTATAGAGCTGGCAGGTAGTGAGAGGGTTGAGGTAACGACACACCCATCCCTACACAAGTCTGTTTCTTGCGACTGTTGTAGGTTATATTTGGTTGTTTTTTCTGCACTGTCTTTCCAATAATGCAAAATGGTTTGCTACTTGTTAGTGACAGGGCTTGCTCTATGAAGAAAGCTACCACAGCAATACAAGCATTTCCAAAATTAATACATTTAACTTGTCTCGTGGAAGGTCTCAGAGTTGCAGAAGTTAGATCCTCTTCCAGGTATTGATGCTTTTATAGGCAATATGAAGATTTTTTGCAAGACATCCTCCAGATTCTAGACATTTGAAGAGATGCCACCTGGAATTCCCTTACATCCACAACCAAATAACTCGGTGGGGGACATGACTACAGGCTGCAGTATACTATGCTCATGACAAAATGATAAACATAAATGTAATTGACGATCAGAAAAATGTTGCAATATGTACAGTGAAAAAAGTTATTACACCAGCCATGTTAGATTTTTCATACATTCTAGAAATGTCAGCAATACATTTAGTCATCTACATTAAAAATGCTCGAGGCTATAAAGATAATAGAATGTTTCAGAGACACTGCCAAATGCCAGTGCGCACTGTTAGGGAAAAGATGACAAACTTAAGTGTTCTAGAGAAGAATACTGGATACTCGGAAATGTGTAAAAGTGTTGCTCCATCAGGAAAGCTCCAGCTATCCCGATATTTCATGTTTTTGTATGCTTCTGTTATGTCATGTGATGTAGACCGTAGTTTCTCAAAATACAAAAACTGTCTGCAAGCAAATTGGATACGATTTACTTTTGATGCATTTAGGAAATACAATATTGCACATTGCAATAACTATGCTAACGATGTCTGAGATGTCTGTACATTAAAACGTTAACAAAACTGAAGTTTATTGCATGCTACAAATGGCTAAACATTCATTATTTGCTGCCTAGTAACTCTCCTTAATCCTGGTGTTCCTACCTTTGAAGCAGGGTGTACTCTGCACTGCCTTCCACTCTTATTTGTTTACAAGAACAAACCCAGTGCTTCCACTTCTAGTTGTAGGTGCATGGTTAACTTGATGGATTTCTTACCAAAAGCCCAAACCCTGGTTATCGCCTTGTTTACGCAGCATTGCTTCTGTCACTCCACTGGTATAGTTGTCATCCTTACACAAATCTCGTTTAGAACTCTAATATGAGTGAGAACCCTAAGCTGCAAAGCATAGTTGAGCTGTGCTTTATAAGAGGAAGAGTTAAGCAAGCTGAAGTGATGGTAAAACAGTTGAAACAAGTGTAGCTAAAGCCCAGTGATCCAGGATAGTGAGACAAGAGGCAAAATTAAATAACGGGGTAAAGCACATTAAAAATATCAACTATTTCTTGGAAGGTAAGAAGAAAACCTAAAATCTTGCAAAACTAGCAGTTTTCACTTCCTCTTGTAGGTTGGTACTCCCATCACTAGTGCAATATCCTAAACATGACATGATTTACTGTCTGTACACCTAGCTATTAGAAATGTCATAAACTAGGTGGGTGTGTTGGTAAAATCTGTACACACTAAGGTGTTATAGAAAACTGTCTGAAATAACCAAGAAGGAAATGTACACAAGAGGTAGAGGCATTTGTTTCTTTATCCTCTTTAGGTAGAGGAAATACTACAAAAAATATTGTATTAAAATTTCACCATGTATTGTAGTCATTCAAAGCTCCCCAAAATACTTTCTCTCTGCTTGTCAATAATAAAAAGAGGAAATATTGTTACATACATACAAAAAATGGACATGCTTTTACATGTAATCTCATTAAGACATATTTCTGTGAAGTATACAAAACTAGATCATTTGTCTTGACACTACGAAAGACCATGGGCCTCAATCAGGCATAAAGAAAATATAAACCAGGAACCAAATGCAGTGGCGGTATAGCATTTCCTAATGTTACGCATGTTGCACTAAAATTGCTCTAATATTAATTATGGTTAGTACATTGAAATTACATGTATGAATTAACTAAAGACTGCTCTTTTAAAAAGTGAAAAAAAGACTATTCATCAATCTTTGTTGGTAATTCAAACTCTTTTCCAATAGTTTTCACTATAGAAAGAGAAAATTTGGATTATTTGTTCAAATTTTACCCGAGAAATGTTATCAGTGAAACCCTTTGCATGTCCTGGACTCAGCATGTGTAAGCACACGAATTGAACCTCCAGCTCTTTGACATGAATGTACAGTGGCCATATATTGATATTTTTGTGTATTTTTTTCTGAGTTTTTCATGCTGGTTAATTGAGCTAGCATATTTCCAAGTTTCACATTTTCAATTGCCGAAACAGGAACATTTTTTGCTTTGAAATTTCACATCCTCAGAAGTACTGCTTTCAGCATCAGAATTATCTGATATCACTGTACTTAACTTTCTTGAACATGTAAATCTTTTTTCTTTGTTGATTCACTTATGCATCCAGTAGTAATGCTGTATGTGGATTCTTTGAAATAATGCTTACAGTGTAGTCCCAAAAGTGGCTTAACATTTACCCACTTTCCATTCAGAATTTGTTCAGTGACTGCAATAGAATCCTGTATAAATTTATTTTCAACAACCTGATTTCTTTAGCATAGTTGCAGAAGTCTACAACAGTAGTGATATATAGTTTTCTTGACTTTATTCCATTCCACACTTGTTTGAACAGGCTACTGATTCAAGTTGGGAAGTTCTGTTTTTAGCTTTTACATCACCTCTTTCATGCAAGCAAAGGCCGAAAATGTCTTGTGGGAGATCGCTTATGATAATAAAGGAGTGAGTGGTATTTTGCAACTTGAACAGAAGGTGAAAAAACTTGCTTTGTCATGACTTCAATGAGCAGCGTGGATGTGAACCTGCATTGCAAGCAGAAAATTCTCTGCATAATCAACTTACGCCACAGTCTTGTTGGTGTCTATTCTTTCTTCAAAAGCTAGAGACTGCACCTTCTTTCCTTAACAGTTTGCTTCAGAAGCAAGAAGTTGTACTTCTGGCCCATTGGCTGCACCTTCAACATAGTTTGGGATGACCTTCACATTCTTTCCCCGTTTCCTTACCAAAGTTGTATCAAGAACTTCATCAGGAAGAAGCACCTCTACATTGTTATTTACAGAACCCAGTTGTACTCATTTCATTTCCAGTATCACAGCAAACATTACTAAATAGTTACACCTTTCAGTCCTAGTGTCCATGATAATGGACATATGCATTTTTTCATATTTGTAACACTTAATGGTTTTTTCTGCTATATTCTAGTTATACTGTCCTTCATCAATTAAACATATGTGTTTGAGATGGCCAGTGCACTACGTGTTGCCTTAACGATCATGGCTATTAAAGTTATTAGGTTGAGCGTGTCCCAGACCACCTAATCTAAACTGGTTTCGTATTAGAGGAAGAACGGCATAAGTAGCAAAAGAATTCAGGACTCATTAATTTCTGTTGGAAGAAAAAATTTTGGTTGTGGAAGAATTGAACTATAAAGTGTAAGTTCTAATAATACTTACAAACATGTGTGCTGTATATGATGACAGAACATGTTGCAGGTCAAGAATTTGGATAGTTTAATTTTAGTATCAGTGTTTTCCTTTTTTAATAAAACACCTTTCCGTCATAATTCTCTTTTGTGCCAATTTGTTTACTGTAGAATCTTAGATTGGACCTGCTTGTGCTGGTGCTGTCATGATTGTAAGTTTTCTTCTTTCTCAATGTCAGTTGTAGCAATTTCAGACCTAGAAGTTCAATTTTATTTGTGAGCTTTCCTACATAACTTTGTTGGGAAGGCAGATCACGGACTTCATTTCAACTGCTGCCTTTTTATTGGGACTCGAAGGCCTTTCTTACTTTACAATTTGATGCAAGGTTCAAGATTTAAAACTTTTGTCATTCTGGGTTCATTATTTTGGCCAATAATTGTATCATTTAAGTGCTTCTCTCTGTTATAATTGTTAAACACTATTGGTATTATTCACATTTTTATTTTCTATTCAGGAATTATATTTTAATGTTGCCTAATAGTCCAGAGGTATTTTTTAGATGTGACAACCTTGCTAGGACATGCACGGGTGATGCCATGCAAATTAATGGCAGAGATAATGTTTTGGTTTTATAAACAAGAGACTGCTGATAATGCAAGTGAGCACTGTACTTACAGGCATTCCCATGATGTTGGCTGCACGAAAGTCGGATGATATACTATTTGACACCCCTATGGTCTTATAAATGCCAAAGTGAACTCTTCCATAAACCACGGGTCAACTTTTTACCTCTTCTAAAGAATACCTCTGTACACTGTTATTTAGCTGGAAAATACCAAAACTGGGGAAATCAATAGTTCAGCAATCTTACAATAATTGTATTGGCCTCATTTGCGCAATCTGCTAAGAGACATTTTAAGCACAATATAGCAATGAGTATGAAAATAAAATCGAAGAAAAAACAAAGCATGCAGCAATTGAAACAGCTCTATAGACAAAAAGATGGGGCTAAAGAAAGGGACATCACAGAAAAATCTAATTTTTTGTAGAGATTCTGGACTTTTTCTTGTCCATTGTCATAGGGAAAAGCATGAAGGCAAACATGGGATGATGCTGTTCCATGAAGACCACACGAAAAATAAAAAAGCAGTCGTAAACAGAAAATTAGTTTATAACACTGCCAAACAAGAGTAACATGAAATGTTCTAAGAAATCTGAAGAGATGAGCAAATTTGAAGTTCTCTGCTGTTGAGACACCAGGGAAGAGGGATTTCATGAATAAAAAATGTTGACTGAAGTTCTATAAATGACATGGCAAAGGAAGCATATTCTCTGGTATCATTAAGAACTCGGGATCTGGTATCAAGATTAATGATTTTTATAAAAAAATTTCCGAAAATGTCCTGTCATCTACTGAACTAGTTCACATTTCTCACCATTGTGCTAATTTTGAGTAATGTCAGTGCTATGGGAAAGTAGTTCCTGCTTTCTTTCAGCAACAAAATTCTTTAAAGGAAAATACACCATGACATTGTTTCAGAGAAATATGTTGAGAATTACTGATGCAGTTCTTTAGTTGGCTTCAGGCTTAGCTACAAACTTCATTGCTTTAAGTGTGTGCAAGAAAAGGAAGTAGAAGATGAAATGAACCTGTTACAAGTTGACTAATAACAAACCGGCCTGCAATTAAATTGAGAGCATACTTTTGATTTATTAGCAACCAACAATGTCTAACTAAATTATGTATTTGACTAATGACGGTTATTGACTTAACATATGACCAGGCAGTGAAACTTGGGTACTGTTGGGAGAGAGAACAAACTTCAGGTTCTCAAGTGCTGTAGAATTGTTAATGAGTGGGTCTTGCCCCATTGCAGTTCTACATAAACAATGTTGAAACGCCAAATTGTGCGCAGTGAAGGATCACTTAGAATATCAAGACGCATGAATTATAGAAGTATTTAAGCTTTGTCTCATCAGGTGTGATCTTGAGTGCACTTTCTCGTGATAGTGTTTAAGCGAAAAACAGGTGATTTATTTTTAGAAATTTAATTGTAGTGCACTGTACTGTAAATTCTGCAACCATCATGAAGAAATGGATCAATAAAAAGTAACTTTGGACAGTGAATATGTATTTCACAATGAACATGTATTTGTATTATGAATACTATTGATACACATGTTGTAAATCTGTCGCATAAAATGGAAGTATTTTGATTTGAAAATATACGTATATATCATTTTAAGTGTAAAAACATTTATTATTCACCAATTATACCATACATCTCACTGAGTGAACAAAATGTCCAGTCAAAGTAAATGCACCTTGAAATTTAGCAACTTTATTTTTTTTCTTCCCCTTTTCCCCCTCCCATTTCTTTTCACTCCCTCTGCACTGCTGATCTTCACAACTTTTGTCCTGTTTCATTGGTTCTGTTGTGTGCACATGATAAATGCTTTGTTAGAATTTTTCTGAAAGTAGTTATTGACAATCAAAATGTTTTCTTTTGTGGTTGTGTGGGACAGCTGAGAAATTTGCAGCATCCAATTTCTTTCATAGCAGGATTGTTATGTATGGCAATAATTTATTGCAACCTTGCAATTTAGGGAGCTTATTTATGGTGTGGCACTCTAAAGTAGGTAAACCAATGTAAGCTTGACTATGCTCAAAGCCTACTGTATTCTCATATTCCCCTTGCTCCTACAAGGAAGTAAGAAGATAATCTCTGCAAATGTGTATCTCAACCAACTTGAAGATTTAGGAATAAGTTTGTAAGAATGGTTAGTACAAGAGTAGTCATGTGAATGCAACACAAGATTTTTGTAATTCATATCTATGCAGTAAACGTGGAAAGCATCGTATCTGTGTGTGCATAGCCCCCAATTGTAAGATTGTTGGGTCATTAGATTTGTTTTATTCAGTTGTGGCATGCAAATGTAACACAGTTGGAGAGGATATGGAGGTTATGGAATTGCATACTTTTCCATTCATCATTGTCAAATCATTTTGTTACTTCAGATTCTTAAATTTTCAACCTAAAATAATTAAGGTTCTTTATAGTATGAGGTTTCACTCTGGTACATTTTCAGTCTTCTTACTGAAATAAAAGTCTGCAGTATTTTAGGTTTTAGCATTTTGATATGACAATTTTGACCAGAAGTAGGTGCTTCGTAACAACTGTTCATTATCCTGGAGAGCCATTAACATTTGAGCGAAAAATGTTAAAAATCTGACTCACTTTGGCTTCCTGTATTCTACAACAAATGTATAAATATGTAGTGAAAGTTTATCTTGACAAAAACAGAAGAGCAAGCCTTTGTAAAAGCGTGTAGAGAAACACATGTGAATGCAACATTTTTATTTTGGAGTGGTTCCAGTTATTGATCCAAGTTCAATGGTCTCCTTTGCCTTTAGTTTTATGGAACTAGTTGTTGCTTTCTCCTGTACCTACAAGAAAATCTTCTGCATGCAATAGTTTCATGTTCATGTAACTTGACATTTTTTATGGTGCATTACTATTCACACTTTAAAATAATCCTTTTTAATGAAATATATGTATTTATAGCAATGAACATTTTCTATATGTTTACAGGGTGTTTTATAAGGAATTATGAAATAAAATTGAATTCTTTTTACTTTCTCTATTGCTTATCACTTAAGTAGTACTGCATTACATCCAAAATTTAAATATCAAGATTTCACCAGAAATACATGTTTTTGAGAGCCCTAAATCCAAAGAACAGAAAAGTCATCTTTGGAAGAAGGTGTATATCTGTGGACAGCCTGACTCCAAGTCACACTGTTTGATATTTAAATTCAGCAACTTTCAAGAATGCGACAAAGACAAAAAATTATCCCTCCCACCCCAATATGCTCTTAAATTTCCAAAAACTGAAAAATGGTTTGAAAAATATTTTCATGACAAATGAAATGTATATCTTGTTTTTGGGCCATAGCCTCTGAAGTCTTTAATTGTGAATGACTTGCATAACAGATGGACCATAAGATAAAATTTTACTAGACAGAAAGTATAGGTCTTCTTAAACCACACAATTTCTACTTTTTTTTTAGGGGGGTGGGGTTAACTATTTGAAACATTCCTTGTTGTTTGAATTTTCTAATACTTTTCTTAAGGGCCCTTTGAAGATATGCCTACCAGCATACCATTTTCCCTAATTTCCGTTCTATTTGCAAGGATATATGTAGTAAAAGCTTGTCTATAGTGATTAACATATCTATGGAAGAATAAGCATTTCTAAGAACAAAAGGAAGGAAAAGTTGTAAAAGTACAACATCAGATTTTTCACTTTAAAGACTTTAAGGGTGCTTATGTCTTGTTCATCCTCAGCATATGACTTGCCACTGCAATCTTCTTAACTTTACTTTGTTATGGCCACATCATTTATATATCTCATTTCATTATTGCACCTGATTCTCCTCAACCCATGTTCATTCACTGGATCCAAAATTCTCAATATTTTCTTTCAAAGACATTTAACATTTTCTGCTTGCTTTGTTATCCAGGTTTCACACCATATGTATTGTTTTATGAAAGTTATCTCTGTATATCTTTAGGCTTAAGTATGGATAATAATGCAAATTTGGTTTTATTTGCATTAGTCAATGTATTGTAACAGAAGAATTCGATGAATGCCGCTCCTGACAGTGTGACAGAATGACAGTCTGGTCCGATTACTTTTCTATCACTTTGCCTTAACTTTTGCACAAATCCAGTTTTCTTCTTGTCGTTAAATGTACACTGTTTCATGAGATCACAACTGTTTACCTGTTGTAACCTTGACTCAGTCTTTTCAATGTTTTTCTTCACTTTCCCTGTCTCACACAACTCTGATACAATCACTTGATGCTCATTAAATCTTCCGTACTTCAATGCGACATATCACACACATACACAGCTCTGTTGCACTCAATGACTGACTCATGTCTGTAACTCTAACTTTGCTGTTTCTCATCTCCTTAATTAGCGGGGATGATATCATAGACCTTTTGCAAATCTTGCAAACATGCTGGCGATGATGTCGCCAGATCTTTCTTTAAGGCTCCAGAGAAAACCCCTTTTGATTCTGCCGCTCTGGTTGTTAAGTCATGTACACACAATCGTGCGAGGCAGCCTGACCTTGGGCAACTTTGCTTGACAGCCTGGTATGTGGTGTGAAGTAGCTTAGTCCCAACAGTTGTTTTTCACCCTGGTGTCACATTGGATTCCACCATTATTGTACCTAAATATACATATAAAATCTTCAATGATACTTATTGCCATTTGATTTGACTGTTTCTTATGAGAGAACATAGGCTTTCGTGGCTAGAGTGGATATAATGAAGTTACTTCTGGGCAGTGATGCTGTGGTCTGCTGGAGATAATGTTCCAGACATTTTGTTCACAACTGCAGTGGACTGCAGTATGTATTTATTCCTAATTTCCTTATTATATCTTCCAAGGCAATATTTAAGAAGTGGGGAAAATCTGTTCGTGTCTTAGGCCTTCAGTAATGTATGTCATATCTGCAAGTTAACTTTGAGGGGAATTTATCCTTAGTTATTTTAACCAGTCTCACCAGTTTTTAGAGAATTCAGCGTAATACAATATAATCTCCCTCCGTTAAGAGTAGGTCACAAAGAAAAGATAAGTGGGAAGCTAAACATGAGTGGAAGCAATGTTTTCCACAACTTGTACACCTTGTTGGTTGCTGCCTACATATTTCCTAGATGTGGATCCCTAGGATTGGTCAATTTTAGCAATACAACAGGTGCTGAAATATGCAGCAAATTATATAGCTATTGTCTCATTTAATCCAAACTTGACCCATTTTGATGGTGAACTTGAGGTAATCCTGCATTGATACAACTTCTCTACCAGATTCTCTTCAATAAAGTTGTCATCTTTGGTGTTACTATATCTGCTTTACAAGCTATTTACACAACAGGAAGAGCTGCTGAAATCTACCTAAGTATGGAAGTTATTTTCATAAATTTAGTGTTTTGTAGTGTATTGCTTCACACTTAGGAATTCTAATAATGAAAAGGCAGATGCCTGAGCAGAAAAAAGGTACGGTGATAGGTCAAATTAGAAACCCAGCTTTATTGTTCCTTTCATCAATACTAATAATTCAGAAAACTGCCCAACAGTTTAATTACAGAATATCCAAAACACTCCTGATTACATACATGGCATGATTGGCTGCACTTGTACCTAAATTACCCATTCCTATCCCAATTTTTGTACTTTTAGGGAAGAAGTGTGCAATATGACTCGTCTCCAGAGGTGATGACTAGTTCCAGAAGCAATGATTCATGTCTAGAAGTGTCAAAATTTAACAGCTGCAGATTTGTCATACTACTTGGAAGCGAGAAGGCAAATTGAAAACTCCAATATACTGACCATTAGTAACCAACCAGTTTTACTGTTAATTTATAAATAAACTTTGATAGTGTGCAATACTTAAATTGAAATAACTTGAAATATTGTCCTCCAAGGTCTAGGGGTGGCATACTAGTCTCTAGTTCTAAGGTTACTGGTTCGAACCTGGCAGAGATTTTTTTCCCCTTTGCATCTCGTTAACGTCCTCCAATGTAGTGTCATCTCAGACAATGAATGAAATGGGTGAAATGTAGATCTGTTGCAGGTAAAAGAACCTCAAACTTGATAGATCTCCGAGCAAAATTAAGTTGTCTTTCAAGCATAATATAGAAAGTTCTGATAGGGTTGTAAAGAAAATAATTACATAATCCCTGTATTGTACTATTTTTTTCACAGATTGTGTATAATATAACTCCACTGTAGTGTCATAGCTCCATTTACAGGTACACAATTTTTTTTTCTTTTCCCCTTTATGGCATTAGCCTACAATATTTTGGGATAGAAAAATCAATCATAATGGTTTAGTAGTTTTTATTTGGCATTACAGTCAAAAGATGTTCATAAGTTTTTGTCATTCTGCCTTATTTGGTGTGGATGTATTATTTCACTTTCTCTGAGCCACCTCGGGCTCAAATGACCTAGGTGTTGACGGGCCCTTAAACTCCATCCACCTGAGACAGCTGCATCCTAAATGAAATTTACATCCTTTCAATTCAATAGTGGGTAAACATTCCGTCAGAATTAAGTGCTGCTATTTTGAAATCTAACAACCATCCTAGCATAGTACTGTCCACATATTTAAAGCACTGTTTTTAGTAAGGGCACAACGTTGTTTCATGCTTCAGAAGACTGATTTGGCAAATAGGAAATAATCCTGGACATATTAAAACTGTTAGTACAGAAATGTACTGTGTTCCAATCATGAGAATGTGTTTATCTGGGAGACTGTAGCTAGACTTCCAGTATATCAAAGAGGCTGAGGTCTGGTGTTGGCAATGCTAACACTGCACAATGTTTAATGTTGATGCTAGATCTATTTATGACTAAGCTGCCATGCAGTACTGTCCCTCATTCCTCCAGAGAGCAGAACACCTGTAGGCATATTCTTGTCAGAGGCTTACAGTGTGGTATGTTGTACATCGGCACTGTGATGTATTTTTCTGGCACCCTTCATAAGCACATTTTTACTAAGACGGTTTCTAATATTCAAATTTCAATAGAACTATTTACTTCTGAAATAGCCCATGAGATAAGCTTTTTTTAACCTAAAACTACTGATTTCTTCCATTTTTCCCTTTCTTCTCAAAAGAAGGGTACCTGCCCAAACAGGAGTTGTGGTGGTTCCTGTGTCTCCTAGGCATGAATTAAATGTGCCCAAGCACATAAAGTTGGAGAGAACTGCTGTAAATATTTAATAGAAATGCTCGGGAGCATTTTAAAATGTTTTATCTTGAACATTGGTTGCTCTTTTTTGTAAAGAATATGGCTAATGCTGGATCTCTGATAATAAAACCATTAATCCTCCTGCTCTCTAGTATTTTTCACTCAATGATGCCACATTGACAGCTGGACAACATTGAAGATGTTCTATTTCCTCTTGTAGATCACATAAAGGGCAAAGTGATGAAGAATGAATCCAAATCCTATGGAGATGCTTTGCTAGACGCTCAAGGCCTATGAAAAGTCTAAAGATTGCAACTGCACTATTTCTTGGGTATCCAGGGATATTTTGATTTGTCATAGACTTCCATCTTTTGAGATTTTAGAGTGATTGCATAACCATGTGTTGGAATTGTAGGTTTATATTGTATGAAATGACAGTAATTGTTTAACAGGCTGCATCCCTTTTTGGCTAGTTAATCAGCTGTCATTGCCAGGCAGCCCACAATGTGCTGGTATCCACTGAAAAATTGTTATTTAATTAGGTGAGATGGAATAGACTTGTCCAGCACTCGAATTCGTTGATTTTTACTTTCTCTACTACGTTTGGTAAAGTAGGGAAAGTATTGTATTCCACCCAAAATTTCGATAGCAAGATTTCACCAGAAATGTGTGTTGAGGCCCCCTGAATAAAAAAAAAAAAAAGCATTTTTAGAAAAAGGTCTGTCAGACTGTGGACAGCATAACTCAAACGAAAAGTCTGTTAAAAACCAAAGTTGGTATTTAAGTTTCTTTCAAGGATGTGACCTGAAGATTTTGAAGAATAATGCTCCACTCTAAACTAGCCTTTACATGGAAAATTTTTCCTACATTTTGATTTTCTTGAAAATGGCTTTAATGATTTTAATTAAAATGCCATGTGTTTGAGATACTTTTATGGCAAATTAGCCCATGAAGTCCTATTTACTCTGGATGACTTGCATAAGTGGTAAACTGTAAGAGATAGACAAAATCTTACCATACAAAAATGGAAATCTTGCTTAAACACAGTTTATGTCTAAATAAATTTTTTTGTGGAGTGAACCATTTCAGAAATATCCCTCGTTATTTGTGTAAGTTTTGGAGAACTTATACTTCTACCAAATGGAACCTTATTCATTTTTTAACCGTGCAAAGAGAACAGAATTTGAAAGCTAAGATTTGACTATTGTCCAAAGCCTACTGTATTCCCATATTCCCATTGCATGTGCAAGAAAACAAACAATAAGATGAATATTTATCTCAACTAAAATGAAGATATAGGAATAAAAGAGTTTGTATGAATAGTTAGTACAAGAGTAGAGAAAGTCATGTAAGTGTAACACATCAGATTTTTTTATGTTAGTGTATGTTATTGTTGAAATAGCTGCTTTTGAATCGGAAAGAATCACTGCATTCTGTAATTATTCTGTACAGAAGATTTTGAAGTGTTGAGCATATGGCTTAGACCTCTCCGTCAAAATTTATGGTACCATGTAAAGAATGTAAATTTGTTTCAAAATTGACTAGATTCTATTCATTTGTCCACTTGAAGAAACCTGAAGTTTAAATTTTGCATTTGGAGATGTGTTAAGAGGTTCAGTGAAAGGAAAGTTGGAAGGGATTTTGTTTCCAGTATACTGCCAATCTAAACAGACAATTACAGCAGAGTTTGCCAAACTGTGGCCCAGGGTTGAACTTTGCCCATGAGCTACTTTTGTTTGGCCTGCCTCCAAACTTCCAAAAATACAAATAAAAGAACTTTGTGCATGTATTACATTAATTTAATCACAGTTATATTATTACAGTTATATTATATTACTAAGTTATATTAAATTATGCACTCAAATTTTTAATTGTTATGGCCTTCTGAATAACAAATACAAGTTAACTTGCTTTAGGTATATATTGCCTACGAGTTGCAGTGTCATATGAATGAAAGACTAATCATTTAATTATATCAGTTATTAATCTGTAAGTAGATTTCAGTTCAATAAAACACTGAAAACTGATCTGGTGCCTTGTGCCTATGAGTTAATTAATTTTGTCTGCAATTTGTAGCTTTGGGTGCAAATTGTCTGGTGGTTAATGTGGCCACCATTGTGAAAAGTTGGGCAACCGCAGAACTGTAGAATAGACAGTCTCGATTTTATTCTTTTTTATACCCTGCCTTTAACTCCAAGGTGATGTTTGATTACTACAAGCCTGAAGTATAACTTACAAATGCTCTATGTATAAGAGTGCCTGGAGTATAGCTTCTAGAAAACCTAGGGAAAACCATTAGCTTTTGAAGGTATAGAAGCATGAAGCAAGATTTGAGGTTATGGTAAACTATTCAGCAGAAATAACTGTGCCAAAACAGTTTAAAATAGAATACTCTGTATTCCTCTGTGGCAGTGTGCAAACACCACAAGTAGATTCATTGTAGGAAGCAGTATACACATTGTTACCTCTGTTAGGATGAGGTAAAATTTTTTTGCATATGACTAATTACGTGATTCTGTTTATCAGATTCTGGAAAGCGCTCCACTTCCTCATGATCGGTTTTCTTTTCTCACACTGTATGTGTCATCTTATACTCATCAGTGAATTCTGAGGTTAATATCACCATGTCATCTATGAAAGGTTACACACTTCTTGCAAATCTTATTAAATATATGTAGAGCAGTAGCTTTCTTTCCACTGTTTAAACCTGGTTCACAACAGCCCAGCAATGAGAATGGCAAGATACACATTAATCAGCTTATTGATAGAAAGTGGAGGTAGATATTGCACATTGGGAATTTTTCTAGCTGACCAATGATATTTTTCCTAGCTTGTGGCTAGAGAGAGCTCTAGTGATTGCTCATGGTACAGCTACCTTGAATAATTTCTACAGAGAACAGTCTAATATGTACAATATAAATTTAACATGGAATGAAGTTAAAACTTGGCCGTCTTCTTTCCTGTTCCGGGGGACTGGGAAAGGTTCCCATCAATTGTGAACCTCCCATTTGAATATATGTATTTCAATTTGCTTGTTCTGGCTATTGTTGCCATTGCTGGCGATTGTAAACCAGTGTTTAAAGGTTTGCCTGTTCTGTTTTACTACTGCATAAGATGCGTTGTCCTCCATGATCTAGGGGTAACATGTTAACCTTTGGTTTCCAAGGTTGCAGGCTCAAATGTAGTGATGGTCAATTGACTTTTTTGAGCATATAAATCCTTAGTGTCCCTTCCTTTGGAAGGGAAGTAAAGACGGTTGTCCCATATTAATATTTTAATGACACTGTGAATTGCCAGGATCACATCAGTCTCGCCGATGTGCCAGAATTTATTCCCACAGGAGTTCTTTTGCATGCCAATAAATCTACTGACGAGCTATCGTGGGCAATATTAAGGGTACTGTCATGCTCATTGTTGAGTGGGATGTTGAGAGCTATGGTTAGAGCACTTACATAAAAAGCTCAATTAGGGTAATGTGGACCCTGCTCATTTACACATTGTAACACTCATAAGCAGTAGATTGATTTATTGTAGGATAACATGAAATTGCAAGGAATTGCTAATTAAATCATTTTTCTGTTAATGTAATTTTTCTTCAATCCTCAGTATTCTTAGCATGTTTTAATATGCTAATATTTCACTTGTATTACTAACTGCTGCCAGTTGTGTATATACATGTGCATAAGATTTCTATGTGTGCAACCAATAAAAAACCTGACAGTCATAAAGTCAAGCAGTCAAGCAAGGAGGGTTAGGGGTAAGAGGGGAAGGTCATTGCTATGGAAACGTAAACAAAGGTTGCCACATTAGCTGCACTGATATATGGTTTACTGCTCAGGTCAGTTATCGCTAAGCTCGTGTGGGGAACGGAACTTGTTTGGATGTTCAGTTGCATAGTATGTTGTTAACCTACTTCGGTGACACTTTTATATTAAAACACTTGGTATTTGTATTGAGAACAAATTACCTTTGTTTTGATAGTAGGCTACTAGAGATTACAGATTGCAGAGATTGCATGTTTTCGCTGCTTTGAGTAAACCCGAACGTTTGTTTATATCTCTAGAGTATTGAGAGTTATTGCTATCTGCTTATTGACAACACTGCAGCTCTCCACGTGGGGAAGCTGGCATTTGACATGTATCGTCTTTTAAAAATCAGACTTTAATTAGCTTTTTATAATTCATAATGAATTCTTTGGGATGGGTGTGTGACAGAGTGTGAATTAAAGTTGCATTAGCTAAAAGCACCATGAAGGTACACAAGGTGTGATATATCATTAGGGATAATTGGTCAGGAAACTACTTAATAGTAATGTCTCATTGGGTAACTTATTAGGATTGCAATCTATGATGGTTTCTGCAATTAAGTTCTTCCTTTCAGGTATCCAAAGAAGAAATTGCGAAATTGGTACAGGGGTTTGAGAAGCAGGATATCCTGACCTCATCTGGTGTGACGTTGGCTGGTAACCGTTATATTTACCTTTCGGGTACTGACAGAGTGATCAGAGCCAAACTAGGCAAAGTAGGAGTCCACTGCATGAAGACGCAACAAGGTAGGATTTCATCTTTGTCTCATTTCATTTACATATAGCATATAGTTCACTCAAGTACACAACGAAAGTCATTAAATAATTATAAAGGAAAGTACTGGTTTATAAAATTTGGGTTAAATTTAAAATATAGTCTATTAAGTAAATATAAGTTTGCTGGCATACATCTGATAGTGTGATCTTGCAACGAGGTCACATAATTGAACTAGATAGGTCTAGTCTCCTTTGCAGGTGAAGGAATTGCATAGCTGTCATGTGCATATTTAGCTCTTGCTGGCTTCAATTTGTTGCTTTTCATAATATTTGAGAGTATTCTGCAGTTAGATCATGTAGCTACACTTGCATTAAACCTATTAAATATTTCCACCTTTTTGTTTTCAGAGTTCTTTTGTTATTAAAGTTGGTGATAGGTATTTCTGGGGTAGTGATGAAAAGTAAAGGTGTACATTATGGTTAAGTAAATTTAATGGAGAAACCAAAGGAAAATAGGATATTGAAAAGAAATCTTTTCTGGCTTTAAATATGAGTATATACAGAGTGTTAGTGGATAAGTACAGATGTTTTAATGATAGTACTTCAGTATGTACTATCAGTCATTTGCTTCTTCTCTTCTCATTTAATTATTTGCTACCTGATATTTTCTGCATGGTCATAACTGCACTGTGAAATTAAAGTCTGTCAGTATAGACCATCTCTTTCCACACGTTCACATTACAATGCCTAGCCTGCTGGTCCATACAGTCAGGGGTCATTAGCCTTGCACAGAGCGTTTGATCTCTTACAAAATTAAAATAAACCATGAATGTTTCGCAAGTGCAAGTTTAGGCATTTAATTCTGAAACATAAACTGCCTTTCTCATTTCTTCCTCTGAAGGTGTAAGCTTGTGTATAACACAAGTAATGAATATTTAGATGTGTACGATGCATGACTATTCCTCCATTTGTTAGTTTCATGAAAGGGGCTTTGATATTTATTGCAAGGACTGCCCACTCTGCTTCCCTTCTCCCCCAACAACCTGTACTGCACTCTCAGGCAGAATAAACACACATGGCTTGTGTGCCAAGTGTTCTTGGAGGTGCTAATCAACCTGAAAATATTACTCTTAATATATAAAATTTATTAGTCTGCAAATAAAATAAATATTGATGTATCTGTATTTCGTTGTCTTGGATTACCAACACAAATATCTGCAGTTATACGCCAACATTCTGTATATACCCCAGCTGCAACATTTTCAAATCTAAAATATTCCAAATCTGTAAAAGTAATAATGTTAAGTATTAAGAAGAAACACTAGTCATGGTGTCCAAAGCAAGGTATGAGGTGGGGCTCAAAAGCTTCTGGCCTGAGAGATAAAGATTATCTCCTGCTTGAAACCAATATCTCCATCTTTAGGTAAACAGTTACAAAGGCCTCTTGTGTTACTGCCTTGAGACTTTTATCGTTTGCAGTGGACATGTAATGATAATTTTTTCACCAAGGAAGGTTTTGCAGCAAATGAATTTTAGGAGCTTGGATGATGTGTATGGGATATTTTGCATTATTTTTCATTTGTGCTTAGAAACCTTTGAGCGTGCAGCTGGTCCAAACAACAAAAAGATAGTCAATGATGAAGAAATGCTGGAAGAAGGCCAACCAAATGTGAAAGTAGTGCAAAACTATCACTGGGCTTTTTATACCTGAAAATCTTAGCCATTCAAGATTGGTACCCCCAGAATCCTTGGCAATTCAAAGAGTAATGGATCATTTGTACTGAGGCTTGTTAGAGCTGTGCCACAGCAACCATGGAGAAGTTCTGCAAAGCATTGTCACAGGGGACAAAACTGTGGACCTTTGTTATCCTCTTTCTGAACAAGAAATGGGGGAATGGCACAAACCGGCCCTAGAAAGGCTGAGGTCCCATAGTTAACCCAAAATGTCTTCAGTCTGTCTGGTCCATAGATTCTTCTCTCCAACAGGTGTCTGACCCTAGGCACTGGCTTGTAAGTCGGGTGTAAGTCCTGTGTAAGGGGAGGGTAAACAGGAAAAGGAAAAAAAAATCTAGATGATTGACCTCAAGGGAAGGAATGCCACAGTGCATGGCGAATAGTATGCTGAACTGCTTCATCAACTGAGACTCCATCAAAGAGAAAGTGTGATAAGCTGGCTCAAGATGCACTGCTCTGTCAAGACAAAGTGCCATTCCACTCAGCCACTGTTGCTAAGAAAGCTGTGAAGTGTGGATTCAAGGAGATCAACCACCCACCACACAGTCCAGATCTAGCCCCTAGTGACTATAATTACTGGAGTTATCTTCGAGGAAGGAAATATAAGTGTGATAACAGAAAGCTTTTGCAGACAACCTGTTTTTTTTAAACTTCAGCCAGAGTTTATGAATGTCAATTCAAAAATGGAAAAAGTTATTTAAACAGGTACTAGACAGAAAAGTTTTTCGTTAGAATGTGGTTACGTTGGAAACTTCTGCATCCATTCTAAGAAAATGCAGTAGACTAGCTGCAACTTTGCATCTCTTTAACCTTATGTTTTTAGCCAGCATAGCAAGCAATATTTTCCTCTGTTCATAAGAATGTATCATGCACAAATTGTGAAGCCAAATCTGCCTTGAACAGAACACTACCCGTAGAGTTTTGGCATTGGCTGATTCTGTTGTATATTGAAATATACTTAATTGTATAGAATCTTTTCACATGGCTTGTGCCAAGAAATTCCCCCCCTCCAATCTTTTTGCTTTTTCATTTTCAAGAGGCTAATCTAGTGTGTTGAACATGTGTACAAGGGGTTTTAAATGACAGGTTAAAGCAGTAGTAGCAAATACATTTGTACTATGACAAAAAGGAAGTAGAAATGCATAAAGTTTCCCTTTAATTTATTAATGCTCAACTCATGTAATAATCCTTTCAGGACTTAAATCTTCAATAGTCTCTCCTAGTTTGATATCCTTACTGTTAACTATTGGATATTCAGTGATCAAATAAGTATCTTCGGACATCCCTTTGTTGCTTATTACATTTTGCCAGTGTGATTTCCATGTACTTCTGTAATTTATCCTGGTCAATTTTGTTTAAACTATTTACATGCTGATGAAAAGCTGATACAAGCAACATCAGCTGCTCTGCATTGTTTCCTTTCGAAGGCTTTTCATTTCACTGCTATGCCTGGCAGCCTATGTAAATATGCAGTGGTTAGCATTTTCTTGTTCTTGTTGGGCTTCTTAGGTGCCTTAATTTTTTATTTGTGCTCTACGTGGGTACTTCGTTACATTTACATAGTTATCTGAATTGCTTCTATGAACTTCCATATTATAGTACTACTTCTTTACTGTGACCTTGTCCCTGCAAAAGCTGACTCAGAGTAGTAATCAGGAATTGTTCTTTCAACCATTAATTGGAATTGTTGCCTCTGGGAGCGAGTGCATGCCAATCATTCACTTCCTTACATGGTCATTCTGTCTGAAGTAAAACAAATTTTGTTTATTGATATTTGCACGGACTTGCCGATAGCAAAATTACATTTTGCAAAGTTTTCAACACACTGTAACCAAGGTAAATGTTGGATTTTGATTAAACCAATTAACTGGTAGTTACTACAAAAATAAGCCATTTCAAAATTTGAGCATTTGACTTTTGGAAAAATGCTCATTTTTATTATCTAAATGAGAAGGGGAAATTGCGCTTGGAGGTATGTGTAAGGAGAGTAAAATTCCATTGCATGAAAATTTACACTTAAAGAAAAATACATTTGTGTAACATTAGTTGCTTGCCTGACATTGCACAGGTTTGCTTTTTAAACTAATAACAATCTAATTTAAATTTCCCCATTCTTTTGTAAATTATTGCACAATAATCTAGAAGATGTTTATAGTAAATCCTCTCCTTGTAATTGTAATTTTGTACAGCAGCAGCTATTTCCTAATAATGGATGGAAAATTCCCTGATCTCACAAGGATGTGAAAACATTGCCAGAGTGTGCAACTGCCGTAACCTCTCCTTCGCAGCTCCTGCAGCAGCTATTCCATTTCAAATCGGACGAAAAATTAAATTAATCTCGCAGCTTTAAATCATTTATTTTTACATGTCAGTCACTGTAAAAGGGAAAAAAATCAGAAAATAACTTCTTAAATGTTTATAATTTGAGTTAAAACTAAAAACTTTAAATTTATTTTCCAAATGAGAACTGTGCTGTATAACTCAAGAACCCTATATCAGACTTTGTTAAACTAAGATTCATTTTGAAGCTGAGTTTGTTATTCATGGTCGTATACAACATAGCAATAATTACATGCTTTTTTAAAGCCCTTTTACTTCATGTATTAAGTATGAATAATCTTTTTATAAAGATTCAACTTACATGGGCTTAAACCTTCTATTGTTACACATTAACTGTAGTTTTCAGTATTATGGTACTAAAAGTAAACCCCTTTGCTGGCCCCGTAGCGCAGTTGGTGGAGCACCTGCCTGCTGTACAAAGGGTCCCTGATTCGATTCCCGGCAGGGTATTAGGAATTTTTCTCCAGCCAGGATTATTCCTCATCCTTCCTTGAGTCTCTAGGTATAATGGCGGCACCGTGGCTGAGTGGATAGGCTGCTCGCCTACCACTTAAGCGGGACCCGCATGTGGTATTCGTGGTGGGCAAAGTGGCATCTGAGCGGGTTTTCTCTGGGTTCTCTGATTTCCCCCGCCATTCATTCCACCAATTGCTCCATTATCACCCTTCCAATCATCCATTTTGCCTGCATTTCATATCATACTCTTCCTCACTATCATACCTGGTGCTTGGCTGACCGCCTGCTTCCAGGTCTTCACTCTGCCTGGTCCAGAGGTCCCTGTGCTCCCTGGCTTGTAAGTCCTACATAAGGGAGAGGGTAATCAGAGAAAGAACTAAACCCCTAGCGCAGGCATGTCAAACATCACTCCCAGGGTCTGAAGAGAGGAGTCCACCCCTCAACTGCAGTAGCACGCGCTAGTAGAACTGGTTTTCGCTTTGTTTTTGTCGTTATCCGGGAATATTTTCACACTTGGCGAGTGCTGTTTGACATGCCTGCCCTAGCGCAACAGCCCATGAAGGGCCAAGGCTTGCCACCCAGTCACTGCATCTCCCACTTCTGCCCACTACAGGCGTCATTGGTGGGGTGCAGTGCTGGAGGGTGCAACGTGGTCAGCACCCTGAGCCCTCCCGGCCAGCTATACAGCCTTCTCGACCTGAGTGTTATGGTACTTGTTTGAAACATGGAAAAACAAACAATAGCTAAGCATGTACTGTACTTACACAGCCTTCAGCAAGGGATTTGCTCACAGCAAATCAAGGTCACCAGCAGGCTTCAAGGTTAATTGATCATGTCTTCTTGCATATTATTTCTGCACACTGTTATAATTAAATGGAGCTTTTTCTTACTTCCAAGTAGTAGGTATTCATATGAAATAAACTAAAAGCTATTACACACTCAAAAATAACTTCATAATTAAAATACAGAACACATCCATATTATAACAACCCTTGGCAAGAAAGTGACTTGCATAGGTCAGGGAACAAAAGAGGGTTGTTTATTCATCAACTCTTACCGTCTCACTTGTAGCATCCTCTCACAGCGAGATATAAACAGCAGTAGATTGGCAATGTCCTTGATGTGACTTGTGTGGTATGGTGGAGTGACTAGGGGGTTTGACACTTTTTATCTTTCTTTCTCCTACAGCTGTCTGTTGAAGTTACCATTAAAATGTTTACTAATATTGTTTTGAAATTAAATGCTGAATGGTATGGCATAATTTATATTCCATATAAACATATGGTGCTTTAATAAAAATCATTGGGCATTTTTGAGAAAATCAAAATTTTCAAAAAATGTTCCATGTAAATGGTAGTCTGGAGTGGGAGGATTTCCTTAAATTCTAGTTGCATCTTTGGAAGATGCTGAACTTAAATACCAGGTTTGGTATTTGATACATGCACATGTGTGAGGTTGGAATGTTGACAGCTATTGTTGCCATGGTCAGAATCCCAAACGTGCCTAATAAAGTGTATGAGATTTCATGGCGATTGTAAACATCTCGTATGGACGACTTTGGGTTTTTCTCTCTCCTGCTTCTGCAATTATCCAAATTTCAGTATTGTACATCATTTGTATTCATTTAATATTTTGTTTACTGAATATTTGATTTTTGTAAATCCAATTCCTCTGGTTACACCCAGTGAAGGTGAGGTTTTTGGGGTGTAAAAAAATTAAAATTATAGATCCATGTTGATACTTTTACATTGTACAGAAATTGTTAAGCTCTTATTTAAAAAGATAAATCTGAGACTAGTGTGGTTTAAAATATGAACTTCTGTTGAGTAAGCGTAATTCAAATGTATTCCTTAAGATTTCCTTTTCTAAGAGCAGATTTCACCATGTTAATTGTAATTATTCTGTAAGGTATCAGTCGAGATTTATCTCGTTATGAATTTGTTTTCTCTTTTCAGCTGTTGTTGTTTCACTATATGAAGATCCTATTCAACCCCAGCAGGCGGCGTCTGTAGTGGAAAAGTTAGGGGATTACTTAGTGTCCTGTGGATACTAGAGGTTGGTTATGTTCTTAATCTTAAAGAGAAACAAATGAGTTAGCATATTTACAATCTAGCTGATTTGGTACAATTTCTCTTTCCAGGTATTATATAGGACTGTTTCGTGTGGTGATAAACTGCAAAACATCAGAGAAGAAATGGTCTCTTTTCAAACAGCGAACAGTAACGTGCATCATGGTTCTGGCTAAAATGATTTCAGTTTGAGTTAAAACTCATCTGGTGAAAAATCTTGAACTGCATTTTCTTTATTCTCAATACCTTGTGTCTGGATATTTGTGACAAGCAATGCTTGAGTGAATGTCTGAAATGAGGCATTGAGTGTTTCAAAGGCTCCTTATATGTTGATTAGCAGTTTCTCCAAGGTACATCTTGAAGGAATGACATGACATCAGTGCCACAGTATCATCGCTAGCCAGGAATACCAGTGTGGAAGCCAAGGTGTGCCTTGAAGAAGTTCCACAGAAAAAGAAATAAGTTTTTTGTAGTTGATTCCTAGGATGCTCATTGCATTTGATACTGAGTCATTAGGATTTTTATAATCTCTAGTCCTGCTCTTTCTAACCTCTCTTCCCACTGTTCCCCCAGTCTTGTTCCTGTTGCTGTGTGAAAATTTAATTATAAACCATAATGAGGCAAATTTAAACTGTCTAAACAAATCTCATCCTGCTTAAAACCCAATGTATTCATTCCTTGTCAGTGTCAACAAAATCTTATTGATTAAAGTCAAATGCTTGGAAGTGAAAGGTGATGATGGAGCTGGTGTGCAGCAGGTGGAGTGCTAGTTGGTTACCTCTGCATGCACTGTGATGTGATGTAATTTTTTTACAATGGTTTGCAGACATTAAAATAATAGAATGAAACAAAAAAAAGTTAAATGCCAAGCTCAGTTTAGTGCTATGTTGCAGGAGGATTTTGATGCGAATTTAATTTTTTACTACGGTCTAATTTAAACAATAAGTAGCTTTGTAAACATTTGAAAAACATCTGATGGCAAAAGTTGTCTAGCTAAAATAAATTTGTATAAAGTGTGGTGTAATTTTTGGGTTGAGTGGCTGATATTATTGCCTGCTGGGATCTTTGAAGAGTTCCCAAAAACGAAATAAAATAATGGGGGACAAATGTTTATTTTTGCAATTTTTTTAATGTAAAGCTATAGTGTAGCAATTTATGTATATCTTTATCTTTTCATCCCTTCCCATTCTTCTGTTCATCAGAAAATTTGGACTTTAATCAATGTCTCTGCCTTGGAGTCTCTTGCATGAAATGGGACCCTCAGGGCAGCAACAGATGTGTGCCAATTGTATAAGAAGTTGCTATTAAATTCTGCTGGGTTTATACATTTTGTATTAATTTTAATGACTGCTGTATTCCATATTTTGCATAACTCTTCAAAATGCAGAATGTACTGTTCTCTTCCAGGGCCCCCCAATAAATATAACTGAAACAAAAGCATTTCGTTTAATCATTTGGGCAGACCATCCCTACATAAAGTCGAGGCATTAAGTTGCTGATTTTGCAAAGTTTGAATCAGACTTGAAAAGTTTCATGCCATGATGCCACTGGCATTGGTTTTGGGCCAAATGAGTGAAACTGAGTATAGTATATACTTAAGTTTTTCAGGCTAATATTCTGTTAAAAACAAAACCTTTGAGTATTTACTTCATTTTGAGAATATACTCAAGTAATGGAAGCAGAGCAGAACATACTCGGACATCCATCTTAAGAGTATGTACTCATATTTGGTATGAATAAAAGCTAGCTTGTTCTCAGTTTTTCAAGTTCATTCTCTTATCATGCTAAGTAGTATAGTTACACACTTATTTGCTTCAAAGTATGTAAAGTTCTTTTCACTTCAGTGCAAATCTGAAGAGGCAGAATTTGAGCTATATTGTACTTGTGGAAAAAATATATAAACAGCCACTAAGCATTGAAGTTTCAGAATGTTCTGTTGCTTCAAAAAACAACCTGGAAGCATTATTGAAAGTGAGATTTGTTAATAACCGCAGTATGTAAAATGTTAATCTTGAAATTCAATTACTATGACTTTACAGTCTGTGAATATTTTATTTTTGTCTGGTTTATCATAATTTTGCCTTTCACCTTACTTTTATTTGTTTTTTCTAATTTAATTTACAGCAATGTTTTACTGCAAATTGCTTAAATTAAATTTTAATTTTGTGTTTGCTTAACATTACTGCTGAGACTTCAGCAACACAGAATATTTCCTGAGCAGTTTTGAGGCACCAGAACAAACTCCACTCCATTAACTGAATATAAAACAAAATTCTACTGCGCAAAATGCCAAATAGTATAAGTGCCACAAGCTATATGGTCAGTGTGTATCTGAATACAAATTTAAATGTGGACGGACAAAATATCTGGAGATGAGCTTATCCTCATGTTACGTAACAGACTTATATTGTGAAAATTAACTCGATATAAACTTTGAGCAAGTACCTGCCTTCTGAATAACAGATGAAGCTGCACCAGCTGGCATAACAGTAAACACTACAGAAATTGGACTCCATTCAGGACCAACTTCGTGGCAGCAATTCCAATGCAACCCACCAACAGAAAGGTACTTAATTGAACCATTCTGGGCATCACTCCAGAACCTGACCACCTCTGCACCTTGATTCCATTTTTGCCAGGAATGTCCTATGAAATTATGCCATTTGAATGTAAGACCTTTTCTTAAGCCCTAAATTATGTCTGGAAGAATATCCCATGATTCAGAAGCAAATGGGTAAAACAGGTGAGTGGTGAATAGTGGAGAGTATTTTCCTGAAACCTATAACAGTACAGCATTTTATTACTGAACTAAGAAAAATTTTCCAAGCAAGCTTGAGACTACGTGTGGCCATTCAATTAAATATCGCTTCAGATTCATCATAAAATTTTAATACAGATGAGACTGACAGGAGAGGGGATTTTGGCAATGTGCCAAATGTAATAACCTGACCTAAAAAAAATTGAAGCTTTATCAGTAAAGTGCAAGTAATAAAAGTAAGCTCAAGGGGATTCACTTGATGGCACTCATGTGTCTGATATTGTCAAACTCGACTTACGATAGTTCTATCTTAGCGGTGTCGCGTAGTTTTTAAAGTGACCTATGGTACCAAAGACGTCCCTTTACGGAAAAACCACGCCGCCACCAGAGGTGACGTTGGCGGCCGTGAGCAGCTTTTCGCTGTCAGTGGCACATTGTGCGGTGTGTTAGGCAACATTTGTATATCCGACTTTTCTGGTGCTTTTATAGATTCAAATCCTGGGGTTGATTATGGTGTTCACACTAGTAACGAAGCCCTAATTTCGATGCAATGGGCTTTGGGGTGCGCCTAGTGGCCGATCGTGGATTTTCCTGTTTATTGCACTTTGTAGTAAGCCCTCATATGGCCTTATCGTTTTTGTTTAGCAGTGTTTGATTCCTTTCTTAGTCAAACTTACCTTGATCAAGCTGGGCGTTTCCTATCGCCTGAAGACCGCAGGATCAACGGACGACAGCCGCAATTGACTTGTAACGCGACCCTTGAGTGTCTGAAGCATGCAATTGTGAGTAATAGTAAATAATATAGTACTAATATAATACGAAGTGCTCGCCACTGGCGCAATTCCCTCCATTCTGTGATGTCAGATTCGGTTTCGGAAGATCCAGTTTCAATTTCCTTTGGGGATTCCTCTTATAGTATAAATTCAGGTGTAAATTTGCATGTCTTTCGGAATGTTAACGTGTTAACTTAAACTCTTTTGTTACGAAAGGTTGCCCCCACAAAGTTTGAGCCCAAAGGTGTTCCCTGATTCCGCCGTTTTTAAGCATGTACATACGATTTACCGATAGTAATGATAATTGTGCACTTTAAGTTGTCACTGAATAACATTCAATGTTGATGCACTTAAATGCTTAACTACGGTACTATAAGTCAGCGGTCAAGCATAAACAACCTCTGCTATACAAGTCGAGTTAAAAAAAATAGCCCCAATATTTCACAATTCTGCGGCATTAATATATGTACAAATGAATGTTTCCATGTATTTATTTCATGCATGAACATTCTTATGATTTTCAAATATAAAAAGGCGAACTACTGTTTTGATAGGTGGGCGACTGAACGGTCAAAGACTACGTTTTTTATTTTTCTAATTAAAAGCAGAATTTTGTGCTGATTTCAGTGATATCTGGATTTATATTTGAGCGGATAGTTAATAAAGACGTGTGTACTTCAAGCACTCCGCCCATTAAATTGGTGAGCATTACGCCAGCTACTACACTACAAGGGCTTTTCAGCTAAATTTTTATGGCATTTGATACGGAATTAGGGAAGATTCCATACGCACAGGAGATTGATTCAAGCCAATATTATTATAGGAGGCATTTTTTTTTTAGATTGATTCAAATGTTGGCTATACCGTCATTCTCGCCTTCGATATATCGAGACAGACAGCGGGAAGAGAACGTGGCAGTTCGTGTTTTGTTACATCGTAGAATAGTTTTTGATTCTTTTGGTGATTTGTAGCAGTAATGTAGATTACCTGTGAGTAATGTTTTCTAAAGTGCAATTTGAAACATACCTCGTTCTAAAACTGTTCAAACGCAGGAAATTTACTTGAAACATTCACAGCAGATATAAAGAAGCTCTTGAGTAGAACTAATCTGGATGCAATGTGCTCCGAGCAATGTTGGTGATATTGAATAAACTTGTGTCTACAGTGTGGGCCAAAAAGTGCGGCAAATATGTTGTAATGACGAGAACTGTATATATGTACGAATATATTGAACGTCGTCGTAGTCTAGCAGTTCAAATGGTGATAAAATGCACTAAAGAGAAACATCTTTTCATTTGGAGGCAAGGGAAGGTTGACAGATACTACATGAAGAAAGGAATATGATCCATTTATTTTCATAAATTATCAACAGATTTGCTTCAGCATGGCCTATGGACAAAGAGCTAATAATCTTGGCGCGGATATCGAGGTCAAGCTACTGGTGCTGCATACAGACAAACATTCCGTGCTATAAAGCCAGTGTTCAGAGAATTACTTGAATAAGACCTGCTAAATATGTCTCCATGGGCAATCACAAAACTGCAATGAAAGTTTTAATAATTTAATATGGAGCAGAATGCCAAGGAAAGTATTTGTGGGGGTAAACGTTTTAAATCTTGCCGCAAGGGACACTACTTACTTTCAGTGAAGGAACTATCGGTAGAATGAGTGTTTCTCACAATGTTAATGTTGGCTGTGGACAAAATATGTGATCAACTCTAATTTGTATAATGGACCAAACAAGAGAGAAAAGTTGAGGTGGCATTTCTGGATGCAACAGGGGAAGCTGGGATACACGAAAGGAACCTATAGAGCTGACAAACCTGGAAAAGTTTAAGGTACATTTGTGAACTTTAAATTACGATTTTTAAATATATTTATTTGTAAAGGGCTTCTCAACAGTACATATTACCAGTTGTATGTATATTTTCCTTTTACGGGATTCATTTAAATGAAACTTAGTATAAATGTGCTTTGATATGTATTATTAATTTGGTGAACAATAATATCATTCCATCATATGTAGTATGGCAGTGGCTAAAATTCTACGTGAACAATGAATCAGTTCTTGGCGTGAGGAAACTTTTACTTTTTTTTTTCTTTTATTTGTATGATGACTGTGCTGTAGTTTTTATTTAATCTTTTTTGTCGATTTTAACACCATGGTGCTGCAAACTTTCACAACAGTTCTCATACAGTTATGCATAATAGACGCTAAGAAAGAATACATGAAATTTAAACCACAAAAATGTTGACGTTTTGTAAACAAACAAAAACAAAAAAGACTGTGCTACAGGAAAACTAACTCCCAATATATAACTTATACACTGGCGTATCCTGAACATTTTGCAGAGGCATGTAACATGAAGTAAATTGTATACGATCTTTACTGCCCCAAGGTGATATATCCTTACGAGCACCAAATACGGTCAAGTTTCAAAACTGCACAACCAACTCTTCCTACGCACAAAGTTCTTCAATTTGTTCTCCGTCTTTAAGTTGTTTCTATTTTTTCCCTTTTTCAAATTGACATTAGGTTCCCCATTTTAGCAAACTAACGTATAATAGAATTCATGCCATTGAAATTATTAATTAAATATGCTTAATGTAACATCACTTTCAGAATCACTGACTATTCAGCGGCAACATTCGCTGAAATGCACTGAACTGTTCGCACCTTGAATCCGCTGACATGTGGTGCATACATTTCTCCGTATCTCACACGTTGCTTCAGTGAAATGATGGGTTAGGTGCTGAGAACATCTCAGCTTCCACACAAACACGCTATCCGCTATTTAGACTAGTAAACGCTTCTTTAGAAAGAATTCGTGGTCTTTCCCTCATAGTTCGCGGGTTTTTGCTTATTCCTGCGCCATTTAAAGTGGTGTTTTAATAACATGAATATTAGTTATTTCATATTGTTCAAAGCATCCAGTGCATTCATAGAGAATACGCCACTGGAATAAGTGATCAAAAATTAGTTTCTCTGTTTCAAATCCTATGTAGTTCACCTCCCCTTAAACAGAAGTAATTTTATTTGCAATAAGCGGTTATAACTGAAGCAATCAATTAAGAGATTATGGATGCGCTTGCTTTTGGTGTCCCGCGGAGTAAAGTAAGAAACTGGCTATAGATGCCATGCCTGTTGTCCAAGAACAAGTGAACAGCGTAATGTCGGACGTGTATTATTTTGACCACGAGGTACCGAAGCGGCGCTTGCCACCAATACCAGTGAATGTAATAGGCAGAGTAAATATAGTAAATGCATTTTCAACCTCGTATATTTCTCTGGAAAGCCGAAGATTCTTTCTTCGAATCCCGGTCGTGGTATTGGATTTTTCAGACTGATTCAATATTTTAACCTGGTGCCAAGAATGCTAGACGTACAGTTTTACGGAACAGTACGGCGTTTTCCTCTTATTCCGCAATATAGGTACCGTAGGGCAAATGATGCTTGTTTGTCGATCATGTGTCTTGCTTTTGTTTAAATTGACGCGAATTTTGTTGTCCTTTGGTGTCTGCTTGTGTTTCTGTTAGAACTCAAGAATGCAGTTGACTTTTGGATATGTATGACTGAAATTTCATAAAAAATCGGAGGAAAACAACTTTTTTATTCAAAGTCTAAAACAACTGAGACATTCGTGAATGCAAAAAATGCATTTGTCTCCGCCATTTTTAAACTCCCTATTGCGTGTCTAAGTGTTAGATGGATTTTAGTATGAACTATGCATTCAAATCTTTTATCGTCGTTTTCTCGCTGTTGAAATTTTCAACGTTCTTTCTGTAAAATGTTCCTTGCGGAGCAGTTTTTGTATTGCGCTAATGGAATTTGTTACACATATTCACAGGGACACAACAAATAAAACTTGTTCTAGGTTGTAACACAAAAATTACAATTTTTGCAAGTTTAAAATACTTTTGAGCTTAAACTGAACGAGACAAATAGAAACCTAGGCCAATTTAAAAATTAGAGTATTTTGAACTTTGGGTTATTAATAGTAGACTAAAATTTAAAATTTTATGTCACGAGGAAATTTTTTAGTGATGTAACAAAAAATAAACAAATCTGATCATAATTTCTAAATTATTAGAGCGAAATGGGTGAAATTTTGGCTGCAACATGTTTGCATTACATTACACTTCATTGTATAAATTTTAAAAATGTAACTATTGTTAGTTCAGAATTTGAAATTGTCAGTCATACATGTCCTTAATACAGGTTTGCTACGATAAATAGACATACTTTTGGTTTCAATTAAAAAATTAATAATTCCACATGGGAATCCATTATCTGTAACCACTAGAACTAGGATTTTATGACATTTCATATTTTTCATACCTAGATTAATTTAAGCATGTTTCCAATATTTTTGAACGCAATGTATCAGTTTCTGCCGGTCACATAAATGCATATTTGACCATATTTTAGTATTGTAAAATATACGAATAAGGGCATGCTTTTAGTCATACTTTATGTAATGTATTAACACCAGATACATATAGTAACACCATAATTTCACAGACTTTTTCCCTTTCTTGGTGCTGCAAGCTATAGTTCGTGAGGGGAAACTGCTTTCCTTCCCTCCCTCTCGGCAACAACTGAAGGGGGAAAGGACGCGTCAGTTTGCCTCGAATGTATAAACATTACCACAGCAGCGTTTAGCTGAAGCAATTGTAGGTCACATGAAAGTAATTGGCACATGACCATAGTTATAGCGAAATTACTTTGTCATATAGCTAATATTTATACACATATAAATATAATTAGTAATATGCAATAAAGGTATGCTAGCGAACTTCACTCCTTCGTGGACAGAAACGTTACGACTTCTGCCAATACATGATTGCGCAACTCCCCCACCATCAGCCTTTAAGTTGAAGAGTTGCCACTGCGCAGCTAAGGAAATTGCTACTGCCTTGCCTCGCGAGCTTACTATTGCATAAACCTCACTGAGATTGAGAAGATTTTCAATAACTTAGATGAAACTGGTTCGTCTTCAATAAAAAATCTGATGTGTTGCATTCACATGACTTTCTGTACTAACCATTCTTACAAACTCTTATTCCTATATCTTCTTCGTGTTAGTTGAGATAAACATTTGCAGAAATTATCTTATTGCGTATTTCCTTGTATGTGCAAGGGGAATATTAGAATATAGTAAGCTTTGTGCGATAGTCAAATCTTTTAAAGCTTTGAGATTCCGTTCTCTTTGCACACAACATTTAAAAAATGAACAACGATGTTCCATTTCACGAAAGTTTTAAGTTTTCCGAAACTGCCATAAATAACAAGGAATATCTCCGAAATGATTCACTCTACGAGGAAAAAAAAAAAAATAAATTGTGTGTTTTAGCGAGATCTACATTTTTTGTATAGTAAAATTTGGTCTATCTCTTACGGTTTACGAGTTATTTTCAAAAGTCATCCAGAGTAGGCAAGACTACATAGGCTACAGCCAGAAAATTCAAAATATACATTTCATTTTTCAAAAAAATATCTTCAACATATGGGATTTTAATCAAAATTGTTAAGAGCCATTTTCAAGAAAATCAAAATTATCGAAAAAGTTTCCATGTCCCTATTTTTTTTTTTAAATCTTCGTGGCATATCCTTGAGAGACATACTTAAATACCAACTTTGGTTTTCAACTGACTTTTCGTTTTTGAGTTATGCTGTCCACAGACCGACACACACACATACACACACGCTCGCAAGCTCTGGATTTATGTCAAAATAACTTCTTGGGGCCGGTGTCTGTTTCCGACCGTCAATAACAGTGCAAAACAGGTGTTTGTTTGGCCATTCGTTCAAGGTTACGTGTATTTCTGTCCCAGGACTTAGTGATGGATGCTTGGCTTACATCAAGAAGATAAAAAAAAAAAAAAAGAAGAAGAAAAGAAGAGTACACTAGAATGAAACTAACAAGTCGGCAGAGCTGCTGCCAGGTATGTGAGGCGTCCCCTCTATTCCTGGCTGGTGGGTAGGAATTTCTCTTTATCCAAGATTATCCCCTATCCTTCCCAGAGCCTGGAAGTGTGAATGAGAGTGTGAATGTATGTGTGTGTCTGTGTGATCTTGTTTCTCTGCTTTCCTTCCTAGTACGGAGGACTTACAAGTGGACGCTTGGGGTCAGATGCCTGTTGAAGAGCATACAAACTCTGGATCAGAGAGAGAGCCAGAATGAGTGATCAGTCCGAAGTGAGAAAGGAGATGGCAAATGAGAGCGAAACGGATGAAACTGAAGATGATGGAGAAATCCAGCCCATAGGCCAATTTGTCCATCACAGTTCCCACATACGGTCCTCTGAGATCGAACCTAGGTCATCTTGATGAGAGACGAGAAGTCGAACCACTAGGTCGTGTCCTTGTGGTCAAATTTGTAAGACCCGAAGAAAAACAACTGAATACGAGTTAACACCATTGCCTATAAGCTATATGTTGAAAAGACCAATGACATGATCAGGAATAAAATGAATAACAACATTCTATTTGAGGAAAGTGTAATTATTTTAAAATTGAGACCAATAAGAAGTATTATTTCGGAAATGGTGAACTTAACAAAAAGAAGGAAAAAAAAAAAAAGAACTAGAAATGGGTACCTAAGTTGTCTGCTGCATGTTAGGTTAGGTTGTGATCTGATCATAACACAATCACACAGAAACACTGGCTGCCCCGTTTTATTTGTACTGGCCATGTTATTGTCATGGAGAGCGCTACACTTAACTGAGCCCTACACTTCCATACTCACAGCGCCGTTTATCTAGGCAACATGATATACGGCTCTCGCCTGACGTCACACGAACTGACAGGCTTGCTCTGCGTTCCAGTACGTCACACCATTTGAAGCTGTCTCCCACATTTACATATAGCCTCAGTTATGACCATGCAGAAAACATCAGGTAGTAAGTTTTGTGATGTGTTTGTGGGAAAATTGTTGGACAAAGCGAAAAAATTAACACACTGAAGTGGATACTTATTAGGGTACCAGTTATAAAAGTATCTGCGCTTACGAGTATATCCCTAGCATCCGATATATTCAGCTAGTGTTGTAGAAGTTGTTATGGAATTCCAGAGATACCTCAGTCTCTACCTGGGTGCGTTACACTGCATTTTCCTTCACTACGTGGAACCGTTCAGTGCACCTCGAGGAAGGATCGATAATATCGTCTTCTGGGAATGTTAGAGTTGTTCAGTCTGGAGTTTGTGAATAGATATGGAAGACCATTAGACATGTCTGTGTGGGTGGGTGTGTTCGGGATTGCACTTTGCTTCATTGCCTAGACCAGGGGTGTCCAAACTTAGGCCCTACTTGGCCCGCCGATGGCAAACACAACCTGGCTGGGTGGTTTTTTTAAGAGGAGAAAAAATATAACTTTTTTTTTTACTTTCTCTAGTAAGGCAAAGGAATTGGTATTGTATTCCACCCAAAAATTCGATGTCGAGATTTCACCGGAAATATGTTTTGAGACCCTCTGAATCCAAAAAAAAGCATTTTTAGAAAAAAGTATGTGTGTGTGTGTGTGTGTGTGTGTGTCAGTCTGTGGACAGCAAAACTCAAAAACGAAAAGTCGGTTGAAAACCAAAGTTGGTATTTAAGTTTAATGTCTTTCAAGGACATGACACGAAGATTTTGAAGAAAATAGCTCCACCCTAAACTACCCTTCACATGGAACATCTTTTGAAAGTTTTGATTTTCTTGAAAATGGCTCTAACGATTTTTATTAAAATGTTTGAGATATTTTTATGACAAATGAAATGTATATCTTGAATTTTCTAGCTATAGCCCCTGTATTCGTATTTACTCTGGATGACTTTTGCACAACTGATAAACCGTAAGAGATAGACCAAATCTTACTTTAAAAAATGTAGATCTTGCTAAAATATACAATTTATGTCCAAATGAATTTTCTTGTAGAGTGAACCATTTCGGAAATACGCCTTATTTGTGTGAGTTTTGAAGAAGTTATACTTCTGTCAAATGGAACATCGTTTTCACTTTGTATATGTTAACCATGCAAAGAAAACAAAATTTGAAAGCTTTAAAAAATTTGACTATCGCCCAAAGTCTACTGAATTCCCATATTTCCCTTGTACTTAGGGAAATAAGAAATAAGATAATTTCTGCAAATGTTTATCTCAACTAACACGAAGATACAGATAGGCCAGAACAGCTGGGAGTTGCAAGATCACGAAGAACTGTAGACTGTGTTAAAGATGAAAGAGAATTGATTTTGTGTTTCAGTTTTAGAAGGAAAACAAAGTGACAGAAAAAGTAACCGGTCTTTGTTGTCATTTGTCATTATATTTTCATGATAAGTGAATTTATATCTTGAATTTTCTGGAAACAGCCTGTGAAATCCTCTTCATTCTGAATGACTTTGCAAAACTGCTGGTTCGTAAGAGATATACAAAATCTTGCTATACAAAAATGTAGATCTCGTTAAAGCATCAGTAAATGACAAGAAACACTTTTGTGGAGTTAAACATTTATGAGATATTCTTTGTTACTGGTGTAAATATATTTATTTGTAGTTTCCTCGTGCGCTTAATAAATGAAGCTTGTAAGTTACTTCAGGGTCAGTGTAGATACAGAATGAAAAATGGTTACCTATATCAAATTTTTAGCGTCGTTTATGTTTCAAGAATCAACATTTAAGCTCACAGTAACTATAGGAAAACATTTCACACTACTGACATACGTCTCGCTCGCGGGAAGTTCATTTTATGGGGTTGATTTGTGAGACACACCTCAGGAGCTCGATCTCATGAGATGCACTACCGGATATTTGTCTGGAAAAGCAAGTTGGTGCCTTAATATCTATCCACTTCAGTGTATTAATTGTATTTTCTCTTCGTCTAATAGTTTTCTCACAAACACTTCACATATTTTACTATCTGATGTTTTCTGCACGGTCGTAAGTGCGCCACGAAACGTCTGTCAGTATAGACTACCCGCTTTGCTTCCACGTGTTCATACTTCAATCCCTGACTTGCTGGTCCAGGTAGTTTGGGTCATTAACCTTCCACAATTACACATTAAAATAAACAGTAAAAATATTAGAAATGCAAGGATAAGCAAATTCTCAATTAAACGTGTTTAAACCTACTCTCATTTGTTTTTATGTGAAAGTGTTGAAGATAGCGTAAATAATGAATATTTGTGTACATGAAAACCGTGACTGATTCCTCCATTTGTTATTAACTTATTAGTGAGAGTAGAACTATTTATGGACGATCTTAGCTGCTATGGTTTTTGGCGGCCCATTCGATACTGAGCGTGAAATACCTCTTAATTTTGCTCAAAGGTATTTTTATCAGGCTTGAGGTGTTTTGTTTCCTTGTCGTAAATCTACAACACGGGACCACCAGTTTTACTTCCCTTCTGAAGTAAATCATACTAAGGATTTGTGTGCCCGAAAAAATCCATCGCCCTCTTCCGGGTTTGAATCCGCGAACTCGAGAACCAGAGGCTAGCGTGCTACCCCAAGACTACAGAGGACAGGGTATTCCCCTGGATACTAGAGAGCTGGTTGGTTGAAATTGTCGTTCGTCGCCTTCTCTAGGAAGCTCCAGGAATGGGATGGGTCTTTAAGCTAGGAACTCAGAGGGCCTTCTGTGCATCTCTGTTGGCTGTCTTCCTGTAGTCTCATGTGGTTCATTCACTTGATCTCTTCTTCCTGGAGATGGTAGCCGCAACAGATGTCCCGTAGGTCGCAGTGCGTAAGGTGTCCTCCAAGTGAACCCTATAACCCTATACCAATAGGACGCGGTGAAGATTCGGTGGTGTGGTGTGCCTCTTGCCCAGTGGTGCCCAGCGTCTTCTCATATGAGCTAATCACGCCAGATTGTCTGCTTTACCCCATCTACTTTATTTTGTGCATGGAGTATTTCCCCTTCACTCGTTCAGGTCACCAAGCATCAGAGGGGTTTGTTGGTGAGTCCCATGAATGTATTCTAACGCCAGCCGGACGCCGCACATCAAAGATTCAACATCAACCTACCTCACACCACTGTAAATATGTGACCTGACCACAATACAGCGGTCAGAACAAAGACACAATGAGCGTGGCAGAACAAAGGGTTTCCAGAGTGTTCGCGAGACTTCCGGCTGCCGGCTTGTTTGTGAATATTTCGAGAAAAGATGAATTTTGAGAAATCGTGCTACATCATTCTTGCCGATATAAGAAGTCGAGACGACGAGAGAAGTTGTTTTTATAATGGAGTCATGAGTGTTGAACGAGACAGCTATTAGCAGTGGATTTGTCTGTGTGTGAATGTGAGTGTGTGTGTGTGATCGTTCAGAGAATGTGTGTATCGTCAAAAACAATAATTGTAGACATGAGTCGTCGCGTCGGAGTTGTTTTGTGAAGTATGATCGTCGAAGCTAGCTGTTAGAGAGAACTGAAAGACAGAAAAGTGTGTGATAGTTACAATAAGACAGAACAGTTGTGAGAGACGAGGTTACGGGTTATAAATTGTGTTAACGATAAAAGAGAACTATGTTTGTGTGGTTCAGTTTTAGAAGAGAAAAAAGTGGCAGAGAAAAAGTATAGGCTGCTCATTCGCTCTGCATAGACGAATGTCCTTCTGAGAAGGTACAGGGTGCTTAATAAACAGGCCAGCAAATGGTTTATGTTACGATAAAAACAGCTCTGCCTCCCTGTGACACATTTGGAGAGTACACAGAGCACAGTTGGTTGCAAAGTTTTGTGTGGTACAAACTTATGCTATTGCCAGTGTTTTAACGAGAGATAATGAAAATGACAGGAATTCAGACAAGGGAGAAATGTCTGGAATATAAGATATACAAGCAAATTATAGAGTTATGGAGGTTAATAGAGTAATACACATGTCTGACATCACTGGAGGTGTGATAAATTGCTTTGTAGTTCCTGTACTTCTTCAGCGCAGAAACATAATACCAATATACACAACATCTGACTATCGTTTCTGCTTCTGCGTGCCAGCGCTCCCGTAAGGATGAGTTAGTGACTCGCATCTAACCTCTCATTTAAAAATTTCATTCAAGAACTAACGCGCTACCTGTAATTGGACTTTGTTACACTGGTCATTTGTTACATTGGTGTCAGGAGTGGGATTTGTCAAATCGTCATTTTGTTACGGTATCATAGCTCGGCGAATGTGGAAGCAAATCCGCCATTGCATATCAGGCAATATCATATGGGAGCCTTCCGAGACAGGGTTACAAAGCAATCCCGCTAACGAGATGCACATCAATGGAGGTTTGTATAAACTATCTCACATTTCACTGTTTCCTCGGGACAGGATTAATGTGACCACACCCTAATACTGGCCAAACATAAATTTATAACCTACATCAGTCAATTGGTAAATAACACTAAGTATAAGTTACAGGACGAGGGAAATAAGGCGCCATCACGTAAAAATCTGATATATTACATTCACATAGCCTTCTCTATCCCTTCTTTAACAGATAACTCTTACGAGACAAAACCGTGTTAGTTTCTGTACTACTATAGCAAGTAGGGGAAGTATTGTATTCCACCCAAAAATTTGATGCCGAGATTTCACTGGAAATATATGTTTTGAGTCCCCCTGAGTACAAAAGAAGTATGGAAAAGGTCCGCGCGGCTGTATGTGTGTGTGTGCGCGCGCGCGCGTCTGTGAACATCATAACTCAAAAACGAAAAGCCTGTTAAAAACTAAAATGGGTATTTAAGTTGAGTTTGCAAGAATGGTTAGTACAAGAGTAGAGAAAGTCATGTGAGTGCAACACATTTTTTTTTGTCTCAGGGGGCCTCAAAACATATATTTCCGATGAAATTTTGACATTGCATTTTTGGGTGGAGTACAATACTTCCTCTACTAGTAGAGAAAGAAAAAATGAAAGCACGGATAGTTCAGAAACAAAACTATATCTTCCTGTAGCTTAATATAAGTGTATTTACAAACAAGTTTTAAAGTTTCACTAGGATTTTCCTGTCACGTGTCATCATATTGTTTGATTAGCAATGTATAGCGTTGAATACAACAGTTTCTGTACTTACTAAGTGGTGGAGAAAATAAAATGCGGCTGCGCTTGATACCCGTGAGGGCCCCCCCCCCCCGCCCTTCCCCACACCGTACGTATACCCCTACTGCAGATATAGAATGAAACTGAACTCAGACACATAAAACATAGCTATAGTCTCGTGTTTCAAGAGTGAGCGCTGCAATTGTCAGTAACGGGAGAACTTACATTTCAAGCTAGTGAGACAAGTCTCGCTTGAGCAAAGCTATTTATATCTGATTTGCGAGTCATATCTCGCGAGATGCATCCAATTTTTGTGCACAGCACTCAGTCTCAAGGTGAAGGTCGGGTGTTGCTGCTGCAGCCACCGCCCAGGCCCTCAGATCGATACACTGCTGTCTGCCCGAGTATTGCCGAACAGGCTCGTCGCGTCGGTCGTCTAGTTACAAATATCTCGTACACCAGGGAGCAATGATCTCATATAGCAGGGGAACTTAACGGCCTGTTATTCTCAAAAAATTAGTGTCCCACTAAAGCGTTACATCATTTACTAATTTGCCATCTGACCCTAATGCGGAGGGTAGTACCTGCTCAGACGGCATGACGTCTTTGAAAGTCCTAATAGCGGCCAAAACCACATCCAAATTGCTATGGCAATGGCAAAGGATGTTGGATAGACTGTGCTAGCTGCCGGTTATACTTAAATGGGTGCCTGGACATTATGGTATTAGAGATAATGAGATGTTGGATACTATGAAGCCTGATTCACAGCCACGGAAACCATAACGACAACGTGAAACAAGGCAGCACTCAATATTTTGATTCACAACAGCCCGGCAACGAGAACAAGATATTATTGTATTACTCGAATGACTAACATGGGCTTAACCTTTGAAGCCTCTCAGATAACACACACCGCATGCATTGTGTGTTCTTGGAAGTCGCTGATGTTTCACATTGCACCATTGAGTGTGACTACAGCCAAAGAAATCACAAATAACAGACAGTTGTTAACTCCACGTGGAGTGAAACACAGCGTTGCAACATCTACTCTGTTTTCTCGCTCATTCTGTCCCTTTTCTCTTGGCAGTGATATTCCTAGAAGTAAATGTCCACTTTTGGAGCGCGAACGCTTACTTGGAGAAAACGAGACAACGTTGCTTTTCGCGACACTGAACGCCATCTTCTCACTAGAGTTTGACTAGCCGCATGTTAACCACTAGAGTAGCACAATAATGCCATAAACTGGAGATCGATATTGCGAATTTGGAATTTACTTGTTTCTAACTAATTATATTTTTTCTAGCTTGCGACTAGAGAGAGCTCTAGCGGCTGTTTCTTGGCACGGCCGCCTTGAATAATTTCTACAGAGAAAAGTCTAATACGTGCAGTAAGAGTCCAAATGCTGTTCCCGGCAACGGGAACGAAAGTTAAAATTTAGTCGTCTTCTTTTCCGGGCCCGGGAAAGCTTTTCGGGGAATGTGAACACTCACAGTTGGATACATGTATTTTAAGTTTCTCGTTCTGGTTATCGTTACTGTTGTCGGTGTTTGTTAACCAGCCTTTACAAGTCCAGCCCTTTTTCCGAGTATCACCCAGAAGTGTCAAGTATGAGGTATTCCAGCTTACGGCTAAGCCTCGTCTTGAGATCTGAAATAAACTGATACCAGGCAAATCTGTAAATTCATTATGGGAGCAGGTGGTAAATTGAGTTTCTCATGCATTTAACTACAGTGCGATCCGAATAAACTGAACTACTTTAATGAGTCATAATTTCCCTCTGGAAGCTTGTAGAAATGTGATTTATTTTTAAATTGGTTCACTTATTGTCGCTTTAACAGCTAGGTCTCATCGTCACATGTTGGGGTTACATAGTATGGGGTTAAAATGTTACAAAGTATTCACAAGTTAAGAGTAATGTAACAAGAAGACAGGAATAATTGAGGTGCACGTTAAGAGTTTACAGTATCTTATACAAATTTATTCATACATTAAACACAGCATACACTCCTATAAAATACACTGTAAAATCGTCAGCGGAATGAAATGAGTTGGTGCAGTCCAGTACTTGTGAAGAATCATGCATATTTGAAGAGTTGAGTGAATGTTATGAAGGGTGTAACTTGGTGCAGCCAGCAGGGATTGTTAAAAGCTCAGAAATGTCTGTAGGGATGTTGTATTGCCTTCTTGCTTTGGGGTATTTTCCATTCAGTGACAATATGGCTGATACTTAATGGAGTGTTGCATGAGTCACACTCAGGAGTTGGTTGTTTAGAAACAAGGTGAGAATGGGTTAATTTTGTGTGACCTATTCTCGACTTGCTTACCATGACTTGATGTTTTCGTGGTAATAAGTTCAATAAAAAGGTAGAGGTGGAGCCCTTCCACACTATAAGGAGCTTTCTTGATGCCAACTGGTTCCAGTTTCGTTTCCACGTGTCCCCTTTTTTAGTAAAATGTCTTGTTACATCGTTGTAGGGTGCCACAGAAGTGATATATAGATAGCTGGCGGCTTCATCGGCTTTCTCATTTCCTGGGATACCCTGGTGAGCGGGTATCCATACAAAGATTACATTCTTACCCTGGTTTCATTGAAGAGAATTTGAACTTCTTCGAGGAGCTGTTACGTGGGATTTGAAGAGCATTGAGAGTCGGAGTATATCACAAATTTACCAGCTTCTTGGCATGCAATATGGGAAATTTATTTTAAGGACCTCAGTGGCCCTGGGAAAATCAGGACCACTGCCCACTGTTGCCTATTTTGTTGATTTCGATGTTGACGTTCAGGGTTTTCTTATTACACGTCCTAACATTCTCTCTATAAGATGGTTTACAGATGAGGCAAGATTTCATCTGTCAGACTACATCAACACACCAAATAGCAGATACTGGGCTGCTACAAGTCCCTATACCATCGATGAAACACCACTACATGATAAAAAGATTGGAGTACGATGCGCAGTGTCAGCTTCCAGGATTGTTGGCCCCATTTTCTTTGATTCTCTTGTAGACACTGCAGTTTATACGGGCACCTTCAATACATCTGTGAAGCAGTTAGATGGCATCGAATTCATTGGTTATTTCCAGCAAGATGGAGCAGTGTGTCATACATCTATGCAACTTGTAACTAATTTCAATTATATTTGAATTTTCTCAGAAGATCTGGATCCTCCAAATCACCCGACCCAACTTGGCCAAAGTTTTACTCATGGGGTTATCTTAAAAATGGAGTGTTTAAGAATAGACCTCGGACAACTGCTGAACTCCGCGAATCCATTAGTAAGGAAATAAGCAACATTAGCGAGAATACTCTTCGTAGAACATCAAAGAGTATGGCGAAACAAGTGTAGATATGTATGGATGCCGGGGACAATTCCAAAATTTTCCCTGAGGAACAACAATGTAATCTCCCAACTGTGTATTGTATTCTCCCAAAGTTACACATGTGCCCTATTATTGGTTCAAAAGTTATGGCCCATTAAATTGGATCAGGTTTATATGGATCACACTGTAGACCTAGCCTTAGACGCTGTTGGCTATCTTAATGGTCATAACACCCTGCGAAGACACGTATGCTTTATCTTATATATTTAAACGAGCAATTCTTGTATATAAATATATTCCGCGCATCTTGGAAACGACCCTAACGATTTCGATCTAATTTTGTATTCAGACAGGGTTTTGCTTATTAAGTTTATCTATATAAGTGTCATTCCTCAAAAAACGCGATTTTACGCTTAACAACCACAATTACTCTAAACCTTATTTTGGTCATAATTTCTATGTTAATGGGTCAATTTCAGCAAACAAGCCAGAATATTAAAGGTCTTGTCAAGAGCTTTTAGAAAACCTAAAGAAAGTTGACTTAGCTATCTTAGTCTACGCGTAGCAGTCACAATTAGTAGAAACCTTATTTTGGCCATAATTTCCCTGTTAATGGGCCAATTTCAACAAACAAGTCAGTATATTAAAGGTCTCGTCACGGAAACGGCTCCAACAATTACGATGAAAATTTATATTTAGTTAATACTTTGCTTTTCAAGTTTATCTAAATAAGAATCTTCTCCCCCACCCCCCCCCCCAAAAAAAAGATTAAAAAACGGAAAAGAAAAACTGAGCGAAGCTCGGTCGCCCAGGCACTGGAGTTTATAGAAGATCCCATGTGTAGGAAACGTGGGATGGTTTTTGAATCCTCCCAACATATATCATTCGGGTGTGAAGCATTCGCTGTGCACATATGTTTCCCTAGGCTCTAGGGGCCTGAGGATATAAAAATGTTAGATATCAGGACTTCTTCGGACTGTTGGACTTGAGTAAGCACCCAGGATAAGAGCCTACGCGCAGGCCTCTTGCAAACACACTAAGGTCATAATCATCATCATCATCATCGTCGTCGTCGTCATCATCAACGTCAACCGTAATGGCCATGTGCACATTTCTTGATCAAATCCTTGTTGATCGAGGGTCACTGAAACGTGACCAAACTTTGACCGCGGTTCAACTATAATAGCGATGCATCATTGCTAATTATCCGGTGCCTTCAGCTGACCTTGTGCTAGGTTACCGAACGCTGATGATTCTACCAGAATTACGCAAGGGAAAGCATCCAACCATCTCCTTGTTTATATCGCTTCGTTTTGGTTTTGAAGTGTTGTGTGATTGGATATTCTTTTGGTGGTAAACGAAAATGGAAGGGGAAAAAAAAAAGTAGTCTTCAAATTGATCTTTCCATGAGGTAGACATTCCTCTGAAATTGTCTAATGTCGATATGTATAATGTGTGTGTGTGTGTGTGTGTGTGTGTGTGTGTGTGTGTGTGTGTGTGTGTTTATGTATATGTGTGTGAAGAAAAACGTCAAAGATTAAAAAATAGATAGCAATAAGAAAAAATCGTACAATTAATTTGCTTCCTACTTAGTTTAAGGAAGATTGATAATTCAATACTTTCTGAGTGCAAATAAAATGTTATGTTTAACTACAACCCTAAGTTTATGATGCTCATTCAAGAGATTCTTGATTTCATTCATGATATAATCCAGTTGTTAAAATTATTAGGAATAATATTCTTGTAATTGTTCAGATTATCATGTTTGATCTAAAAGGAATAATTGTTATAGGTAAACTAAATATATATTTGTGTGTGTGCGTGCGTGTGGGTGGGTGTGTGTGTGTGTGTGTGTGTGTGTGTGTGTGTGTGTGTGTGTGTGTGTGTGTGTGTGTGTGTGTGTGTGTGTGTTAAATTTCTTCTTTCATTTGTTATAATTTTCTTGTGCTTTCTTAATAGCTTTGTATGTTGGTTACTGAGAATAAATAATGTTAATATACACAAAATAATGATAGGAGCATTCTGCCAAGTTCCTATCCCCATACTCTTCTGCAATGATCCGGTTTTGAAGTTGTTCCGATTTAAGTAATACAGGGCCACACTGAAACATTTTAGAATGCCACATTTATATAAAAGCAAACACAAGTTGTTTATATTTGGCAGCTATTTTCTAGTGCTTTGCGCGTTAATTGCCTTGTACTATTTGCTCCAATAGTTTGTTAAGTATAAAAAGAGTTCACTTTCGCCCAAAAATTACGGGTTTGATTTTTTACAACTTTAAGTCGTTATGAACGCCTAAACAATGTGATGGTCGGCTTAGAGATGCATTTGCAATGAAGTCCCATCTATGGTGACAATTCCGATTAGTACAGCGAGAGATCGTTTTTTACTTTCTCTACAGGTAAGTAGAAGGAAGTATTGTATTAAAAAATTCGATGTAGAGATTTCACCGGAAATAAACGTTTAGTAAAAATCGTTAGAGCCATTTTTGAGAAAATCAAAATTTTCGACAAATGTTCCATGTAAAGGATAGTTTAAGGTGGAACAATTTTCTTCAAAATCTTCGTGTCGCATCCTTGAAACACATTAAAATTAAATACCAACTGTGGTTTTTAACCGACTTTTCGTTTTTGAATTACGCTGTCCACAGACTGACACACCGACACACACGGACCTTTTTCTAAAAATGTTTTTTTTTGGGGGGGGGGGATTCAGGGGTCTCAGAACATATTTCCGGTAAAATCTCGAAATCGAATTTTTGGGTGGAATACAATACGTCCTCTTACTTACAAGCAGAGAAAGTAATAAATATTGTCTTGCATTCACACACACATTCAGTTTTAATGTATAAATAACTGCGGTTTTAACGAGGTCTACACTTTTTTCGGAGTTAGGCTGTTCACACAATCACTCTCTCTCTCTCTCTCTCTCTCTCACACACACACACACACACACACACACACACACACACACACACACACAAACACGTGCGTGCGAACCTAAAAAGGCTTTCATTTATTCAGGGAATCACAAAACATATATTCCAGCGAAATCTCAGTATCAAAGTTTTGGCCGGAATGTAATTCCTCCTCTATCTGCTTATGTACGTGGCAGAGAAAGTAATAAATTGCAATTTCGAAAAACGAATGCAACATTACTTTACGTCCCTGAGTTACGAGAGCACTGCATTTCTTGTAAATTGAAAGTCAGTTATTAATTTGGAACTGTTTGTAGGTTTCCTTTGTGATATTATTATCTAACACTACGTTTTGGAACACATTTAAAAATGTTTCCAAAGCTAATGCAGGTAAACGATCTCTGGGTTCTGCAGCTTTTCGGCTTTGAAGTTTCTCTAATAGCTCTAAATAATACAAGGCAATATGACTCTTAAGCGAAAGGTTTGGTTTACAGCTTGAAGCCCGTTTGTCACTTGTTCATTTGGCTGAGTGGTCAGCACACAGAATTTCTAGCTAAGAGTTCCGGGTTCGCCTCGCAGCCATGGGGTTTTGTTTTTTTATATTTTTATTTTAAAAATAGATTTCAAAATTTTTGCATCAGAAGCATTCTTTACACTCTGTAGGTCACGAAATAGTTTAAATTTTTGTCCTGGCCTTACTAGTATTGAAATTACAGCTCTCTAAAGTGGGTTGTCCTAAACTTTGACACGTCATAAATAGCAAATAAATAGGAATTTCGAGAAACGAAGACCGGATTCGTGATCCTGGGGTTTCAAACTATAAGTATACCAAATGTCATCCAAATCTGTGATGGTCATTTCTCAACTTGCCCGGCTGAAGCCCTGTTTTGGCCGTTTTCTGAAAATTAAAACTGTTAATATCTCGGCTTCTGGGCAACATTTTGGACTTTACAAGGGACCAAAAAATTCGCAAAAAAATTAGCTTCCTATAAAAAATTTGTCGGAAATTCTAGCTCTATCCGTTTAGACATTATTCACCTTTAAAGTTTGGAAAAGAGGTCGAAAATTGAAGTCTAAAGCCTTGCCATTTTTTGGGGGTGCCGAAAAAAAAATTGAGTTAGGAGTGTCATATGAAAGCTGAAGACGAGCAGAATCCAGATCCGGTCTTAGATTTTCGATATCTCAATTTATAAAGGAGCTATGACGTAAAACGCATTTTCTGGGGTCCCGAAAAAAAATTGAGTTAGGAGTGTCATATGAAAGCTGAAGACGAGCAGAATCCAGAACCGATTTCAGATTTTTGATATCTCAATTTATAAAGGAGTTATGACGTAAAACGTGTGCACACTGCAGTGTAATACTTCAACTGTATATAGAGCACATAAGAAGAACATTTTTAGCAGTTTCTTGTGTGCTGATCCATAGCTGAATGGCTAAGGTGGTTGGCTATGAACCTGCAGGTCGCAGGTTCGAGTCTTACTGCGGAGAAATAGCATTTTTATATTCTATTAAGTTTACCATATAGAGAACATAAGAAGAAAATTTTCAACGGTCTCTTGTGTGCTGATCCATAGCTGAATGGCTAAGATGGTTGGCTATGAACCTGCAGGTCGCAGGTTCGATTCTTACTGCGGAGAAATAGCATTTTTATATTCTATTAAGTTTACCATATAGAGAACATAAGAAGAAAATTTTCAACGGTCTCTTGTGTGCTGATCCATAGCTGAATGGCTAAGATGGTTGGCTATGAACCTGCAGGTCGCAGGTTCGATTCTTACTGCGGAGAAATAGCATTTTTATATTCTATTAAGTTTACCATATAGAGAACATAAGAAGAAAATTTTCTGTGGCCTCTTGTGTGCTGATCCATAGCTGGATGGCTAAGGTGGCTGGCTATGAGACTGTAGGTCGCTGGTTCGAATCTCCAGGAGCCAAATAGTTTTTATTCCATTCATACATAGTGATGTAAGTCACTTCTATGCGAGCATTATCACACTACTTGGGAGAGTTGGGACTCGAACCCGGAAGTCCTACGTTAAACTGGCCTTTAGCCACTCGGCTATAATCCAGATGTTGACTTCGCTACATTTATCTATATTAGGACATCGAAGGTTAAACGTAATAGAATAGAAAAAATCTATTCCTCCGCAGTAAGACTCGAACCTGCGACCGAGAGGTTCACAGCCAACCACCTTAGCCATTCAGCTATGGATCAGCACACCAGAGTAGGCTGAAAATTTTCTTCTTATGTTCTCTATATGGTAAACTTGATAGAATATAAAAATGCTATTTCTCCGCATTAAGGCTCGAACCTGCAACCTACAGGTTCACAGCCAACCACCTTAGCCATTCAGCTATGGATCAGCACACAAGAGACCGCTGAAAATTTTCTTCTTATGTTCTCTATATGGTAAACTTAATAGAATATAAAAATGCTATTTCTCCGCAGTAAGAATCGAACCTGCGACCTGCAGGTTCATAGCCAACCATCTTAGCCATTCAGCTATGGATCAGCACACAAGAGACCGTTGAAAATTTTCTTCTTATGTTCTCTATATGGTAAACTTAATAGAATATAAAAATGCTATTTCTCCGCAGTAAGACTCGAACCTGCGACCTGCAGGTTCATAGCCAACCACCTTAGCCATTCAGCTATGGATCAGCACACAAGAAACTGCTAAAAATGTTCTTCTTATGTTCTCTATATACAGTTGAAGTATTACACTGCAGTGTGCACACGTTTTACGTCATAACTCCTTTATAAATTGAGATATCGAAAATCTAAGATCGGTTCTGGATTCTGCTCGTCTTCAGCTTTCATATGACACTCCTAACTCAATTTTTTTTCGGGACCCCAGAAAATGCGTTTTACGTCATAGCTCCTTTATAAATTGAGATATCGAAAATCTAAGACCGGATCTGGATTCTGCTCGTCTTCAGCTTTCATATGACACTCCTAACTCAATTTTTTTTTCGGCACCCCCAAAAAATGGCAAGGCTTTAGACTTCAATTTTCGACCTCTTTTCCAAACTTCAAACGTGAATAACGTCTGAACGGTTAGAGCTAGAATTTCCGACAAATTTTTTATAGAAAGGTAATTTTTTTGCGAATTTTTTGGCCCCTTGGAAAGTCCAAAATGTTGCCCAGAAGCCGAGATATTAACAGTTTTAATTTTCAGAAAACTGCCAAAACAGGGCTTCAGCCGGGCAAGTTGAGAAATGACCATCACAGATTTGGATGACATTTGGTATACTTATAGTTTCAAACCCCAGGATCACGAATCCGGTCTCCGTTTCTCGAAATTCCTATTTGTTTGCTATTTATGACGTGTCAAAGTTTACGACAACCCACTTTAGAGAGCTGTAGTTTCAATACTAGTAAGGCCAGGACAAAAATTTAAACTATTTCGTGACCTGCAGAGTGTAAAGAATGCTCCCGAAGCAAAAATTTTGAAATCTATTTTGAAAATAAAAATTTAAAAAGCCAAAACCCCACCACTGAGTAGCGAACCCGGGACTCCGAACTGTGAAGTCCACACGCTGACCACTCAGCCAAGAAAGCAGGTGACAGACGTGTTCCAATAGTGAAGAAAATGCTGCGCTCGGGTTCTGTTTCCCGTGACTGTTACACACCTGATGTCTCTCGGTTTCCAAAATGTTGTCCTAGTACCTAGAGTTTATTATTGTTATAACAAATCCCACAAAACAGACTTACAGACTGTTTGGAACTGAATAAGCGATCGATTTAGAACAAATGCACTACGCTCATACCTCCGGAATATAAATCTTGCATCTGTCTGTCGTAATTGCAAGTTATTCTTTATTTATAAACATCAGAAGTTCGCTCAGTTTCTCTAAATTTGTTAGCATACAAGCATTTCGTTAACCTCAAAATGTAGACTAGTATTGCCAAAATAGTTGAATCCTATTTTTAACACAAATTCGGCTACGAGAGACGTACAGCGATCTCGAACCTGGAACTTCAACTACAAATTTTAATACTAACCGTGGTGTCAATTACGTAATTAGGAAACTGACTTCTAAATTTTATAATTTCTTTATCATTTTGTTTTCTGGATCCTTTCAATTTGGGAACAGAAAGTTAGCATCTATCCGTAGGTACGTGTTATAATTCTTGTGAAATAAAACAAGAATCTATGCCAATGTGATTCTACATTGCATTTTAAGCAAGTTTACATGGAGCCGAGATATTAATAGTTTTAATTTTCAGAAAACGGCCAAAACAGGGCTTCAGCCGGGCAAGTTGAGAAATGACCATCACAGATTTCAATGAAATTTGGCATACTTATAGTTTGAAACCCCAGGATCACGAATCCGGTCTTCGTTTCTCGAAATTCCAATTTGTTTGCTATTTATGACGTGTCAAAGTTTACGACAACCCACTATATTTCGCTACATTTTTATCTTTATTAGTACATCAAAGGTTAAACTTAATATCTATTCAATGATGCAATATCTCTATCTGTCTGTCTATATGTCTATCTGTGGTTGTATCTGTCTATATGTCTATCTGTGGCTGTATCTGTGTGTGTCTATATGTCTATCTGTGGTTGTATCTGTGTGTGTCTATGTCTATCTGTGGCTGTATCTGTGTGTGTCTATATGTCTATCTGTGGCTGTATCTGTGTGTGTCTATATGTCTATCTGTGGCTGTATCTGTGTGTGTCTATATGTCTATCTGTGGCTGTATCTGTGTGTATATGTGTATCTTTGACTGTATCTGTGTGTGTCTATATTTCTATCTGTGGCTGTATCTGTGTGTGTCTATGTCTATCTGTGGCTGTGCCTGTGAGTGTCTATATGTCTATCTGTGGCTGTATCTGTGTGTGTCTATATGTCTATCTGTGGCTGTATCTGTGTGTGTCTATATGTCTATCTGTGGCTGTATCTGTGTGTGTCTATATGTCTATCTGTGGCTGTATCTGTGTGTGTCTATATGTCTATCTGTGGCTGTAACTGTGTGTGTCTATATGTCTATCTGTGGCTGTATCTGTGTGTGTCTATATGTCTATCTGTGGCTGTATCTGTGTGTGTCTATATGTCTATCTGTGGCTGTAACTGTGTGTGTGTCTATATGTCTATCTGTGGCTGTATCTGTGTGTGTCTATATGTCTATCTGTGGCTGTATCTGTGTGTCTATATGTCTATCTGTGGCTGTATCTGTGTGTGTCTATATGTGTATCTGTGGCTGTAACTGTGTGTGCCTATATGTCTATCTGTGGCTGTATGTGTGTGTCTATATGTCTATCTGTGGCTGTATCTACATATGTGTGTCTATATGTCTATCTGTGGCTGTATCTGTGTGTGTCTATATGTCTATCTGTAGCTGTATCTGTGTGTGTCTATATTTCTATCTGTGGCTGTATCTGTGTGTGTCTATATGTCTATCTGTGGCTGTATCTGTGTGTGTCTATATGTCTATCTGTGGCTGTATCTGTGTGTGTCTATATGTCTATGTGTGGCTGTATCTGTGTGTGTCTATATGTCTATCTGTGGCTGTATCTGTGTGTGTCTATATGTCTATCTGTGGCTGTATCTGTGTGTGTCTATATGTCTATCTGTGGCTGTATCTGTGTGTGTCTACATGTATATGTGTGGCTGTATCTGTGTGTGTTTATATGTCTATGTGTGGCTGTATCTGTGGGTGTCTATATGTCTATCTGTGGCTGTATCTGTCAGTGTCTATATGTCTATCTGTGGCTGTATCTGTGAGTGTCTACATGTCTATGTGTGGCTGTATCTGTGAGTGTCTATATGTCTATGTGTGGCTGTATCTGTGTGTGACTATATGTCTGTGTGGCTGTATCTGTGTGTGTCTATATGTCTATCTGTGGCTGTATCTGTGTGTGACTACATGTCTATCTGTGGCTGTATCTGTGTGTCTATATGTCTATCTGTGGCTGTATCTGTGTGTGTCTATGTCTATCTGTGGCTGTAACTGTGTGTGACTATATGTCTTTGTGTGGCTGTATCTGTGTGTGACTATCTGTCTGTCTGTCTGTGGCTGTATCTGTTTGTGTCTATATGTCTATCTGTGGCTGTATCTCTGAGTGTCTACATGTCTATCTGTGGCTGTACCTGTGTGTGTTTATGTCTATCTGTGGCTGTATATGTGTGTGCCTATATGTCTATGTGTGGCTGTATCTGTGTGTGACTATCTGTCTGTCTGTGGCTGTATCTGTGTGTGTCTATATGTCTATCTGTGGCTGTATCTGTGTGTGTCTATATGTCTATCTGTGGCCGTATCTGTGTGTGTCTATATGTCTATCTGTGGCTGTATCTGTGTGTGTCTACATGTCTATCTGTGGCTGTATGTGTGTGTCTATATGTCTATCTGTGGCTGTATCTGTGTGTGTCTATATGTCTATCTGTGGCTGTATCTGTGAGTGTCTACATGTCTATGTGTGGCTGTATCTGTGTGTGTCTATATGTCTATCTGTGGCTGTATCTGTGTGTGTCTATATGTCTATCTGTGGCTGTATCTGTGTGTGTCTATATGTCTATCTGTGGCTGTATCTGTGTGTGTCTATATGTCTATGTGTGGCTGTATCTGTGTGTGGCTGTATCTGTGTGTGTCTATATGTCTATCTGTGGCTGTATCTGTGTGTGTCTATATGTCTATCTGTGGCTGTATCTGTGTGTGTCTATATGTCTATCTGTGGCTGTATCTGTGTGTGACTATATGTCTATCTGTGGCTGTAACTGTGTGTGTCTATATGTCTATCTGTGGCTGTATCTGTGTGTGTCTATATGTCTATCTGTGGCTGTATCTGTGTGTGTCTATATGTCTATCTGTGGCTGTATCTGTGTGTGTCTATATGTGTATCTGTGGCTGTAACTGTGTGTGCCTATATGTCTATCTGTGGCTGTATGTGTGTGTGTCTATATGTCTATCTGTGGCTGTATCTATGTGTGTCTATATGTCTATCTGTGACTGTATCTGTGTGTGTCTATATGTCTATCTGTGGCTGTAACTGTGTGTGTCTATATGTCTATCTGTGGCTGTATCTGTGTGTGTCTATATGTCTATCTGTGGCTGTATCTGTGTGTGTCTATATGTCTATCTGTGGCTGTATCTGTGTGTGTCTATATGTCTATCTGTGGCTGTATCTGTGTGTGTCTACATGTCTATGTGTGGCTGTATCTGTGTGTGTTTATATGTCTATGTGTGGCTGTATCTGTGGGTGTCTATATGTCTATCTGTGGCTGTTACTGTGAGTGTCTATATGTCTATCTGTGGCTGTATCTGTGAGTGTCTACATGTCTATGTGTGGCTGTATCTGTGTGTGTCTATATGTATATTTGTGGCTGTATCTGTGAGTGTCTATATGTCTATGTGTGGCTGTATCTGTGTGTGACTATATGTCTATGTGTGGCTGTATCTGTGTGTGTCTATATGTCTATCTGTGGCTGTATCTGTGTGTGACTACATGTCTATCTGTGGCTGTATCTGTGTGTCTATATGTCTATCTGTGGCTGTATCTGTGTGTGTCTATGTCTATCTGTGGCTGTAACTGTGTGTGTCTATATGTCTTTGTGTGGCTGTATCTGTGTGTGACTATCTGTCTGTCTGTGGCTGTATCTGTTTGTGTCTATATGTCTATCTGTGGCTGTATCTGTGAGTGTCTACATGTCTATCTGTGGCTGTACCTGTGTGTGTTTATGTCTATCTGTGGCTGTATGTGTGTGTCTATATGTCTATCTGTGGCTGTATTTGTGTGTGACTATCTGTCTGTCTGTCTGTGGCTGTATATGTGTGTGTCTACATGTCTATCTGTGGCTGTATGTGTGTGTGTCTATATGTCTATCTGTGGCTGTATCTGTGTGTGTCTATATGTGTATCTGTGGCTGTACCTGTGTGTGTCTATATGTCTATCTGTGGCTGTATCTGTGTGTGTCTATATGTCTATCTGTGGCTGTATCTGTGTGTGTCTATATGTCTATCTGTGGCTGTATCTGTGTGTGTCTATATGTCTATCTGTGGCTGTACCTGTGTGTGTCTATATGTCTATCTATGGCTGTATCTGTGTGTGTCTATGTCTATCTGTGGCTGTATCTGTGTGTGTCTACATGTCTATCTGTGGCTGTCTCTGTGTGTGTCTATATGTCTATCTGTGGCTGTAACTGTGTGTGCCTATATGTCTATCTGTGGCTGTATGTGTGTGTCTATATGTCTATCTGTGGCTGTATCTGTGTGTGCCTATATGTCTATGTGTGGCTGTATCTGTGTGTGACTATCTGTCTGTCTATGGCTGTATCTGTGTGTGTCTATATGCCTATCTGTGGCTGTATCTGTGAGTGTCTACATGTCTATCTGTGGCTGTATCTGTGTGTGTCTATATGTCTATGTGTGGCTGTATCTGTGTGTGTCTATATGTCTATCTGTGGCTGTATCTGTGTGTGACTACATGTCTATCTGTGGCTGTATCTGTGTGTCTATATGTCTATCTGTGGCTGTATCTGTGTGTGTCTATGTCTATCTGTGGCTGTAACTGTGTGTGTCTATATGTCTTTGTGTGGCTGTATCTGTGTGTGACTATCTGTCTGTCTGTGGCTGTATCTGTTTGTGTCTATATGTCTATCTGTGGCTGTATCTGTTAGTGTCTACATGTCTATCTGTGGTTGTACCTGTATGTGTTTATGTCTATCTGTGGCTGTATATGTGTGTGCCTATATGTCAATGTGTGGCTGTATCTGTGTGTGACTATCTGTCTGTCTGTCTGTGGCTGTATCTGTGTGTGTCTATATGTCTATCTGTGGCTGTATCTGTGTGTGTCTATATGTCTATCTGTGGCTGTATCTGTGTGTGTCTATATGTCTATCTGTGGCTGTATCTGTGTGTGTCTACATGTCTATCTGTGGCTGTATGTGTGTGTGTCTATATGTCTATCTGTGGCTGTATCTGTGTGTGTCTATATATCTATCTGTGGCTGTACCTGTGTGTGTCTATATGTCTATCTGTGGCTGTATCTGTGTGTGTCTATATGTCTATCTGTGGCTGTATCTGTGAGTGTCTATATGTCTATCTGTGGCTGTATCTGTGAGTGTCTACATGTCTATGTGTGGCTGTATCTGTGTGTGTCTATATGTCTATGTGTGGCTGTCTCTGTGTGTGTCTATATGTATATCTGTGGCTGTATCTGTGAGTGTCTATATGTCTATGTGTGGCTGTATCTGTGTGTGACTATATGTCTATGTGTGGCTGTATCTATGTGTGTCTATATGTCTATCTATGGCTGTATCTGTGTGTGTCTATGCCTATCTGTGGCTGTATCTGTGTGTGTCTACATGTCTATCTGTGGCTATATGTGTGTGCCTATATGTCTATCTGTGGCTGTATTTGTGTGTGACTATCTGTCTGTCTGTGGCTGTATCTGTGTGTGTCTACATGTCTATCTGTGGCTGTATGTGTGTGTCTATATGTCTATCTGTGGCTGTATCTGTGTGTGTCTATATGTCTATCTGTGGCTGTACCTGTGTGTGTCTATATGTCTATCTGTGGCTGTATCTGTGTGTGTCTATATGTCTATCTGTGGCTGTATCTGTGTGTGTCTATATGTCTATCTGTGGCTGTATCTGTGTGTGTCTATATGTCTATCGGTGGCTGTATCTGTGTGTGTCTATGTCTATCTGTGGCTGAATCTGTGTGTGCCTATATGGCTATCTGTGGCTGTAACTGTGTGTGTCTATATGTCTATCTGTGGCTGTATCTGTGTGTGTTTATGTCTATCTGTGGCTGTATCTGTGTGTGTCTATATGTCTATGTGTGGCTGTATCTGTGTGTGTCTATGTCTATCTGTGGCTGTAACTGTGTGTGTCTATATGTCTATCTGTGGCTGTATCTGTGTGTGACTATATGTCTATGTGTGTGACTATCTGTCTGTCTGTGGCTGTATCTGTGAGTGTCTATATGTCTATGTGTGGCTGTATCTGTGTGTGTCTATATGTCTATGTGTGGCTGTATCTGTGTGTGTCTATGTCTATCTGTGGCTGTATCTGTGTGTGACTATATGTCTATGTGTGGCTATATGTGTGTGTCTATATGTCTATCTGTGGCTGTATTTGTGTGTGACTATATGTCTATGTGTGGCTGTATCTGTGTGTGTCTATGTCTATCTGTGGCTGTATCTGTGTGTGACTATATGTCTATGTGTGGCTATATGTGTGTGTCTGTATGTCTATCTGTGGCTGTATCTGTGTGTGACTATATGTCTATGTGTGGCTATATGTGTGTGTCTATATGTCTATCTGTGGCTGTATTTGTGTGTGACTATCTGTCTGTCTGTCTGTTTGTCTGTGGCTGTATCTGTGTGTGTCTACATGTCTATCTGTGGCTGTATCTGTGTGTGTCGGTATGTCTATCTGTGGCTGTACCTGTGTGTGTCTATATGTCTATGTGTGGCTGTATCTGTGTGTGTCTATATGTCTATGTGTGGCTGTATCTGTGTGTGTCTATATGTCTATCTGTGGCTGTATCTGTGTGTGTCTACATGTCTATGTGTGGCTGTATCTGTGTGTAACTATATGTCTATCTGTGGCTGTATCTGTGTGTGACTATATGTCTATGTGTGGCTGTGTCTGTGTGTGTCTATCTGTGGCTGTATCTGTGTGTTTATATGTCTATCTGTGGCTGTATCTGTGTGTCTATATGTCTATGTGTGGCTGTATCTGTGTGTGTCTATATGTCTATCTGTGGCTGTATCTGTGTGTGACTATCTGTCTGTCTGTGGCTGTATCTGTGTGTGTCTATCTGTGGCTGTATCTGTGTGTGACTATATGTCTATGTGTGGCTGTATCTGTGTGTGTCTATCTGTGGCTGTATCTGTGTGTTTATATGTCTATCTGTGGCTGTATCTGTGTGTCTATATGTCTATGTGTGGCTGTATCTGTGTGTGTCTATATGTCTATCTGTGGCTGTATCTGTGTGTGACTATCTGTCTGTCTGTGGCTGTATCTGTGTGTGTCTATGTCTATCTGTGGCTGTATCTGTGTGTTTATATGTCTATCTGTGGCTGTATCTGTGTGTCTATATGTCTATGTGTGGCTGTATCTGTGTGTGTCTATATGTCTATCTGTGGCTGTATCTGTGTGTCTATATGTCTATGTGTGGCTGTATCTGTGTGTGTCTATATGTCTATCTGTGGCTGTATCTGTGTGTGACTATCTGTCTGTCTGTGGCTGTATCTGTGTGTGTCTATATGTCTATCTGTGGCTGTATCTGTGTGTGTCTACATGTCTATGTGTGGCTGTATCTGTGTGTAACTATATGTCTATCTGTGGCTGTATCTGTGTGTGACTATATGTCTATGTATGGCTGTATCTGTGTGTGTCTATCTGTGGCTGTATCTGTGTGTTTATATGTCTATCTGTGGCTGTATCTGTGTGTCTATATGTCTATGTGTGGCTGTATCTGTGTGTGTCTATATGTCTATCTGTGGCTGTATCTGTGTGTGACTATCTGTCTGTCTGTGGCTGTATCTGTGTGTGTCTATCTGTGGCTGTATCTTTGTGTGACTATATGTCTATGTGTGGCTGTATCTGTGTGTGTCTATCTGTGGCTGTATCTGTGTGTTTATATGTCTATCTGTGGCTGTATCTGTGTGTCTATATGTCTATGTGTGGCTGTATCTGTGTGTGTCTATATGTCTATCTGTGGCTGTATCTGTGTGTGACTATCTGTCTGTCTGTGGCTGTATCTGTGTGTGTCTATGTCTATCTGTGGCTGTATCTGTGTGTTTATATGTCTATTTGTGGCTGTATCTGTGTGTCTATATGTCTATATGTGGCTGTATCTGTGTGTGTCTATATGTCTATCTGTGGCTGTATCTGTGTGTGACTATCTGTCTGTGGCTGTATCTGTGTGTGTCTATCTGTGGCTGTATCTGTGTGTGACTATATGTCTATGTGTGGCTGTATCTGTGTGTGTCTATCTGTGGCTGTATCTGTGTGTTTATATGTCTATCTGTGGCTGTATCTGTGTGTCTATATGTCTATGTGTGGCTGTATCTGTGTGTCTATATGTCTATCTGTGGCTGTTTCTGTGTGTGACTATGTGTCTGTCTGTCTGTGGCTGTATCTGTGTGTGTCTATCAGCTTTTGTGATTTGCAGTAGTTGTATTACTTGTGTTACGCTAAATTTTTATTTTCCTTTAAGGTTCTGTTTTCCTGCTTTTTCCAACAGTTATTCAATGTTTTAAATTTTTTGTGAATTTTCAGGTCATATACGGGATTTCATGTTCACTGAATAAAACCAACTTGCAAATTTTACAAGTATGCGCGTGTCTCCATGAATAGCTTAAAAATGTAGCTAGTAGTATTCATGGTAGTGTCTGAATAAAGTCATAACAAATGACACGTCGGCTAGAAAGGAAAGTATTGTAATTTTCTGTCGGTTCAGTAAATCGTTACTCAACTGCTGCTTGATTCACAACATGTATATATCAGAAACTACACGTGGCCAGATTATTGGTCTATGTTAAGCTGGTAACACAGTTCGACTAATTTATGAAACTGTGCAAATTCACAAAAATGTAATGAAATGTTTATGCCACCCAAGAAAATCGATTCCTTGCAGAAATATTAGAAGAAAACCTTTCATTTGAAAGCAGAAACTGTATTTATAATATAACGTAGTAGACAAACGTGTTTCAAGTTGTTTCGATACGAATTTTAATTTAAGTAGAAATAGAGGAATAATTTGTGGAATGCTTAAACGTTTTTATATTTTTCAGCATAATATTGCATTATGTTTACTATTGGCTGGCTACATTCCTGCCAAAAAACCGTACATAGAGAGCGCCCAGATCAAATATTGCAGGGGTGCTTAGTTCGGCTACCGAGGCCTACACTTGGTGTTCACAAAGCTTCCTATAGAGTGTGCTGCACTAGTTTCCTCCAGCTATTTATTGGAAGACTCTCTAACAGCGAAATTGAGAAATAAAGAACATGTGTGAACATATTAGGCAATGACTTGGTCGGCGGTAAAGTTTTAAAACTGTTTGGAGAGATTTAAATGGATATGTATTACTTAGAAGAACTTCATGGACTAGATTTTCTTAGGTAAAACAGAACCATACATTTAAATAATACAGTAAAACCTGACTAAACCGGACCCCTATGTACCAGAAACCTGGACAACCGGAAAATTAATCTCGGAACGGAGCTATTTCTTATATCAAATAACACTCTAAACCGGAAAACTGCCCAACGTGGAAACGGGATAGCTTTTCCGATACCGTTTGCATGAATAACCTAAGACGGCTTTTCATTATGTTTAATACATAGTTACGTGCTTTGATAACGAACTTGCCACGACTTAAGACATTCAAAGTGCAGTAGATATTGCTGCTAGAAACAGCAGTTGTGAAATCATGGAAGGAATGGACGACGAAGAAGCCAACGAAAGGGAGCCAAACATACTGTTGTGGGTGACCTTCAGGAATTTGCAGCTTCCAAGAATGTTCTAGAACTCTTGGAGCTGATGCAGGATGCAAAGGAAATCATAGAACGTTCTCTTGTGAAGAAGTCGCACTTTGACGGATATATGGGGGAAAATAAACTAATGGAGAAACTGCAATTATGTATGACATGTAGTTGAAAATACAGCAAAACATACAATTGAGCTTATTTTTTTATTTACAGAATTTTATTTTAAATTATTCCTTCAGTTAAATTCTATACGATTATATTTTGTGTACTTTGTTTTATTAAAATATATACAAGCCTTTGTAAGATAGAAACCCGTGAAAACGATAAATATTACTGGAACGATCTCGTTCCGTTTTAGGCAGGTTTTACTTCAACATTGTTTCTCAAGGATCGTTTTAAGTCAAGCATTTGATGTTTTCCCATGCTGAGACTTGTTTCGAAAGTAAGGGATTAATTTATTTTTCGTTAGGCACCTCAAAGATCTTGTGCATAAATTTGTGTCATTTATATAGCCATATAATTATGAAGTGCTGTAAGATAATCGTGGTTAACGTTTAACATTTATCTCAGAATTCTGCGGGGAGGTAGAATTCCCCAAGCTTGCCCAGAAAATCACGTATCCAGCGAGCACTTCGTAAGGCATTGATATGCTCTTTCAGTCAACAATTAATTTAAAAATAGCTCTCCAATATGTAGATATGTTTGTGTATTGTCAGCTTCATATTGCCCCCTACTAGCGAGATATACCTTCTGCATTGGACTCAAAGCCCTGAAGGATGTTTCCGTATCATGTGTACAGGTTTAAACGACACTCTTATGGTATAGTCGTGGAAATTCCGCGAACAGTCACTAGGAGACAGCTCCAAGTGAAAACTTCCCTTAAAAGCGCATCTGATGCTAACGAGCGATTCAGCTGCCGATGCTTATAAACATACCACGACTATGCACTGGTAGATGGCGCAATGCCGAAGTGCATTTATAGGACCGTTTTCAAGAGTGACGTCATAAGTTGGAAAGCGAAAGCTGATGCGTTGCACTCACACAACTCTCTCTACTCTTGTACTAAGTATTCTTATAAACTTGTATTGCTCTTCATGTTAGCCAACATAAATATGTGTAGAAATTATCTTATTGCTTATATACTAAGTGCAAGGAGAAAAATCTGATGTGTTGCACTCACATGACTTTCTCTACTCTTGTACTAATCATTCTTACAAACTCTTATTCCCATATCTTCTTCGTGTTAAGATAAACATTTGTATAACTTATCTTACTGCTTATTTCCTTGTAGGTACAGGGGGAATATTAGAATACAGTAGGCTTTGTGCGATAGTCAAATGTTTTAAAGCTTTGGGATTCTGTTGCTTTTGCCCACTTAACATATAAAAAAATGAACAACGATGATCCTTTTCACGAAAGTTCTAAGTTTTCCGAAACTCGCACACATAACAAGGAATATCTCTGAAATGGTTCACCCTACAAGAAATGTATTGAGACATAAATTGTGTATTTTAGCAAGATCTACATTTTTTGTATAGTATAATTTGGTCTATCTCTAACGGTTTACGAGTTATGCAAAAGTCGTCCAGAGTAAATACGACTACAGGGACTATAGCCAGAAAATTCAAGATATACATTTCATTTGTCATAAAAATATCTCAAACATTTGACATTTTAATCAAAATCGTTAGAGCCATTTTCAAGAAAATCAAAATTTTCGAAAAAGTTTCCATGTAAAGGATAGTTTAGGGTGGAGCTATTTTCTTCAAAATCTTCGTGTCACATCCTTGAAAGACATTAAACTTAAATACCAACTTTGGTTTTTAACTGACTTTTCGTTTTTGAGTTATGCTGTCTACAGACTGGCAGACTGACAGACTGACACACGGATCTTTTTCTAAAAATGCTTTTTTTGGATTCAGGGGACCTCAAAACATATATTTCCGGTGAAATCTTGACATCGAATTTTTGGGTGGAATACAATACTTCTCCTACTTACCAGTAGAAAAAGTAATATGGTAATACAGTAGGCTTTGAGCGATACTCAAATCTCATAAAGCTGGTCGCTATATGAAAGCTGTGAAATTCCTGTCACCTTGCACGGCTAAGACATAAAAAGTGAATATCGGTCTTTCATTTGAGAAAAGTACAAATATTGCAAAACACAAATAACAAGGAATATCTCTGAAATGGTTCACTCTACAAAAAATTATTTGGACATAACTTGCATGCTATAACGAGAAATATAGTGTATCCGTACTATCCCTGTGATAACAGTAATGTAATGTTATAGCTCTCCGACTGATGCTAGGCCTCGAGGAATAAAACTTCGTAAAGGCTTTCACTCCAATGAAGATTATTAAAATAACAAATAATCGTTCTAAATAGCACCTCAATGTTTGGCTCGAATTGCAGGAATATCCTTAAATATTGTTCCAAGTGGGTGTATGTGCCTTCCTGATGAACATTTTGTTGATGTATAATTAAGGCAGAAACTAAGCTGTTAGCCTTAATTTCATTAAACAAAAATGATAAGCAAGGGGCTAAAGCCTCCATGAGGTCTCCCTGGGTCCATCTCTGATCGGATGCTGTACCGTATGCCCACGACAAGAAGGCTAGAGGGGAATGAAGGGCAGAGGGGGCTAGAACTGTGTAACTACTCCGGTAGCGGACCTGTTTACTAGCAAATGAGTGTATGAGAGTGCATATTTCTAGCTATGGGTGAGTTATGTGGCAACATTGTGTATTTTAAACGAGTCTAGCATCCTTGTCATACTCGGAAACTAGGCATAAACACCGTGCGGGAAGCACAAAATGAGTACGCTACACATTCCTAAGACTTGCCTTCTTGTCCTGGGCATACAGTACGTATGTGTAGGAGTGATCCAAGAAGAAGAAGAATTAATATGATACAGGGATCACAGGTGATATATGAGCAGCATACCGGAAGTCCAAGACGTTTTAAGAGGGAGACTACTGTTGGCCCAGCACAAGGGGAGACAAAGATGATCAAGGTCAAGCGGCGTACGCCACAGTGACGTCACAACGCGGAGAGAAGCCTGCATCTTTCTGTGAATCAGCTATTACAGGAAAGGAAGGAACACAGTTGGACAGAATCCAACTTGTCTTGCATTTTGCCGGCACAAAGAGGCAACTTACTTGTAATCGAAAGATCAATGGGGACAAATACAGGGGCAGATAAATTACTAGAGACCAGTGGCGGCCGGTAGTGCGAAACGAACCGTGGGCAGCCTTCCCCGAAATATATTATCTATGTCAATTTGGACATATAAGAACATACTCCTAGAAATTACTGTTATTGATGATTTTAATAGTGAATTCATTTACACAGACACGTGAAACATTGCAACTTACTAAAGCACCCGCCGAATTTCGAGGATTATTTATATAACTAAAGTCCTCGTACTAAATTCACATTATTATGTTTGTAGAAAGTCCGACTTCTTATAACAACTGACGTTCCCCTCGTGTTCATCAACCCTTTCATGTTAGCTCAATATCTCGGTCTTCCATGGATCTGCTACCGGCTGCTACAGTGGTGAACTATGATCTATAGCAATGTTGCAAAACTTATCTGCACAATGGTGGCGTGTTCAGAACACCCCACGAATGCGACACTGAAACGGTTTAGAATGCCATGTTTCTAAAAACAAATTAAATACGTTTATGTTAAAGAGGAACCACCCCAGCATTCGAAAAAACAATGGTCAGAGTGAAGGGGAATCGAACCCGGGACCTCTCAAATGCGAGCCTCACACGTTACCGGGGAGACATCTGGTTCCATACATTCTCAGTTAGTTTTTTATTGACCAATTAAGTTTCTTTTCAGAGACTTTTGAAACACTACATTCACTGCTATAGGAGAGTGGAATGTAAATATGAATGCACGAATTAGTTTGCTACTTATGCCACTCTTCCTCTAATTCCTAATTCGATTTAGATGTGTTTGTGAAAGACATATTAATGGAAGCCGTTAAGGCGACACGAAATGGACTGGCCAGCTCTTCAAAGTCGTGCGTCGTGAGCTCGAATCCTAGCGACTGCAGCCAAATGGCACAGTAAAGGATGGGGAGGGTCCACGTAAAATAACCGGTGTGGTGGCACGCGTGAGTGATAACGCGGCTACATTTAACTGCACTTGCATAGTTTGTGCTTTTTGTTCAAAATAAACACTACAATAACACTAACATAAGTAAATACATTTTTTATATATCATAGCTACATATACTTTATTTTATTAAGGTGGGATCCTACTGAGTTTTGGTAATTCTTTATTTTTTATCCAATTTGCACTATTTCCAGAATTTATTAGAGCGTTTAAAATTAAGATGTGTGCCAAACTTGAAGCCATTTTGATGCATGGTTTTAATTAGTAATTTAGTAAAATAAACTTGGTTATATTTGAAAAGTCCTTTACATCAAAATCTTTATTTTTTTTTTCTAAAACGCACTTTAAAATTGATATTTTCCAGTTTGTCTAGACTTGGATGGTTTTTCTTTTGTTTTAAGTAAAGTGCAGATGTTTATACACATAGGACATTTTATGCACAATATAAATGTTAACATATATACAAAGTTTCAAGGAGATCTTAATTAAATTGCGACGCGTGAAGCATTTTGAGTGGTAAAAAGTATTGTTCTGAGAAAAAACAATTTTTATGTAGAAACTAAAATTTACTAAGTACATATTTACTTAGAATTTACCAGCAGCATACGTACGAATGATGGCAGCACCTAGTAGTTCACTAACCACATTAGGAGCAAAATTCAAACGTAAAAATCCGCAAAAATGAGTTGTATTCTTCCCTAACTTCAGTGGATGGACGTAACCTATTATGTACCTGTGCAGGACCTTTAAAAATGGCCACGCATAAACAATAATTATATCACAGTGTGGGGGAAGGATTGGGGTTTGATCTTATGGCGGAATCCAAATATCTAATTTTTGGTCATTTGTGGTTAAAACCTCAGTAGGGAAAGGGTCTAGGCTACAGTTTCTTGCTAGAATGCACTACTTCAATAAAAACACATCCAAAGAATTTCACAGTACTTTTATTATCAGGTGATCTGTATCAATAGTGAATAATCAGTTTATCTTAACAGTTAATTTTACAAAAAACTTCTGCATATATCAAACATGTTGTTTCTTTGTTTAAAAGAGCCGGGATAACTAATTTGGCCAAATACACTTTGTCTAAAGCTGGCAGTGATGTCAATAAGTGAATATAGCAACTGATCTGTTTTAGTGAAACTCTGATGATATAAAACTGAAGCCTCAGTGCTCCAATCGTGTTAACAAATCTACAAACCAATAACATGTATGCGCATTTCTTAAACTGCCCTGAGTCTAAGCCACTTCTTATTGATAAGTAACTTCGTGCAGTACAAAGTGTTAGTTCGGTAGCTTTGGCGCACCTGTCAAGAGACTTAGGGGCCACAGATTTTGGGAACCAAAACAATGACGGAGGCTTGCAAATGTGCTGTACTGGTGACCATACATTATTTTTATTTATTTACATTATTTATTATGGATAGTGTTAAGTCTAACAAGGCATTTCTCCAACTAAACCCTATTTCTTTTAACTTTGCCTCGTTGACATGTATTCTTCCTTCCCAATGATTTGTTAAGGTACGCCTTCGAATGATGTCAAACAGCCATGTGCAATGCAACGAATATGCGATAAAAGTGATATGAACACCATCATTATAGATGCACGTGCTTTCGTCGTCCTGAGAGGGAGGTTTAAACCAAAGGATTCTCCCATTTGTTTGTAGATAAGAATTTACATACAGTCCAGATGTATTAACTCCGTTACATAATAGATTTCATTCATATAGTTATTATAATTAAATCTGAAAATTATCTTCGAATAGGCAGGGTCTTTAAAACATATGGTAACCCGTTCCGTGGGCTCTCTACACTGCGCGAGAGAATCGACAGTCGCCGGGAAAATTGTGCCGTAAGTGGCGCACTAAAATCCTTACCTTATTGTCAGATGCTGGAAATGTTGACCTTCTGCTCTCAAACAGGCAGCATATCTTGTAAAATTGTTCTTGCTCACTTGTCTAAGCTCAGCAGCAGGAACGCTTGTGATTTCTTGCACCGTATTATCACTGCTGGAAGAGTGCTTGGACCTGTATTGAACTAGCAAGGGAAGTTGGAATTGCCTGTGGTACGATTCTTTATATACTTAAGAAGAATTAAAGATGAGGAAAGTTTGCGCTCGATGGGTACAACACAATCTTGAAGAGGGCCACATGTGGCAGAGAGTGGAAATAGTGAGATTGCATTTAAAACACTAACAAGGGATACCTTTGACCTCGAACGCTCAGAAACTCATGAAAACGGGCTTAGAATAACAATCAATCATAAACAAAACAGTGGTCTGTGTCATTTGCATGCAAAGCGTTGCATTCTACTTCAAGTGACATTTTAATAGAAACAAAGTACGAAGATATCAATGCCATAGGAGGGAAATTGTTTGTAATTCAATAACGTCAGTGTATCATATTTTCAATCAACAGTGCCCAAAACCATCTACTTAAATTATTTATAATACTGCAAATACACATAGTGCTTACATTAGTCCTCAAAGTGCAGATGCGGAATTTTGATGAAGTGGTTAAAACAAAGTGGAAGAGAACAATGTGCACACCTCATTAAAGCCGCATTATCACATTCCATATAACTTTCTCATTCACGCAGTCCAATATCAAAAACCACACTAACTATATTTGCAAATGATGATATGGGCATGTCAATGTCATATCATCATTTATCATATATTCGTTTTGAGTCATGCCATTCACAGATGGACACACATCCAAGGTTGTTTTTTTATTCTAAAAGGTTTTTTTTTTAATTTATTTTATTATTTTTTTTAAGATGGTCCCAAAGTGTGTACTTCCCATGAAATCTCAATATCGAAATGTTGGGGGCAATACCGTTTTACTTACTATGTATAAGGTAGAGAAAGTCAAGTTCAGTAACAAATGACATCTCACTGTGGGGATCGACTTTTGACTCTGCTATCGATGTTCATCGTTAAGCATTGTCGATCTCGTTGCCGGAGTGAACTAGCCTTTACCCAACATGTTTTCTAATGTTACATACTTGATCTTGAACTGATGGTACAAGCAGGATACGTGTTGGCGACAAAGGTCAGAGATATTAAGGAATGCTAGGGAATCCGAACGAGAAGGGGACACGCAACAAAATCGCAAGTGGAGGCATTAGAGAGGGGAGAAGACTGAACTGATGTGACCTCACCAAGGAGAAACGTCATACCTTAGTGACAGTGAAACCATGGCCTTGCCAACAGCTGGGCGAGAAAAATGTGTCAATAGTCTTAAAGTGGTCTCTTACAGAGGGGGCATACTGGAGATTGCGGTTAAATAAGAACGTACGTACACAGCGAACTTGAAGAAAAGTAGAGGAAAAAGAGTGGTTCAAGATAGGAAATGAACTTTCAGGCGCTGCTATTGAGCACAGAAGGGTAAAAATTGAAGCAATATGGAAATTAACTGGTGATTTTCGTCAAAAGCATTACATACAACAAAAGTGTATCGTGAGACATCGAAAGCTTGATGCAACTTTGTTGCATAAAATTTATATCCTACTGTTTGTATCCAACGCGATTAATTGCATCTAGTTTTGTCATTCAAAGACTTGAAAACAGCCAATCAGCGTCAGTAACGTAACAATATGGCGCATGCAACATTTGTCAGCTGTTGTGTATGTACGAGTTTGTGCTGTAGCAGTCAGTTGTTCGTGGTTCTGCAATCTTTTGCACATGATTCTGCCTTCAACACGATGTAAGAAGTTGAGAAATAAATCTTTAATTCGCAGAAAATTGCGATAGTTCTCCGGGTTCTCTAACCTCAATTCGTTTTGTAGTAGACCCAATATACCTCGGCCCATTCCCTGTTATCTTCTTTGTAACCATGACATCTTTTCTTCCTACCGAGAGTCATGAAAATATATCTTAAACCTATACTTAATACAGCATTTACTATATTAATATTTGCGTCCGCCATGTGTATTTCTGACACTGCATGAACTGTCGCTTGTTTTTAGACCAAAATGCACCATGGTGTGACAGAAACCGTTTCTTTTGTGTGCAATTCCATTGGATACAAAGATAGGTCAACAAATTTAGTTCGTAGGACACATGCTTTACTTACTGTAAGTATAAGAGGTGTTGTATTCCACACAAAATTCTACGTCAAAATTCAACCTGAATACATGTTTTGAAGTCCCTCTCACAGTCGCATATGCAACACGAAACATAGGAATTATATACATTATAACAAATAGCTCCCGTCCAATGAGATTTCTCCTTCCCGAGCAACAGACACGGCCAGTAGAAGAGCTTTGCACAAACTTTCAAATCCGCATAATCGAACTGTCTTTCTACAACGTTTAAGGCCCGGTATCATTAAAGGTAATTTGACTAGAAGTGGTTTTATAACCTTCTGATTAATTAAAACGTATTGCAATGGAGTAGGTGTACCTGAAGACTGGTGAAAGAAGACTGTCTTTAGTCTACTTATACCACAACTAAATGCTGTTGGTACAGCTGCTAGCTTAGAAAAAAAATTAAATATTGTGACGCCGTCCGCGGCGCGTATCAACGGCGCTCAAGGTCAAACTACCTCGCCCAGCTGTTGTGAATAGGTGACAACAATCAGAGTGGCAACACAAAGGGTTTTCCAGATTATTCGAGAAGTGTGCGGCAATCGGCGCATCTGTAGGAGTTCCATAAATGTCCATTTTACGTCATCCTCGCTATATAAGAAGGCCAAGCAACGAGCAGTGAGAGAGTTACAGACAGGAATCAGTCAGTTCTTTGTGTGTTGTCACGTCGGGAAGGAAGAAAGTGAATAAGTTGAGTGTTCAGTGATGTTATCATCAGAGTTAGTGTTTGGGAGACAGAGAAAGTGAAGAAAAACAAAAAGGAGTGAGTCAAGGTAACGAGAAGAAAATATTTGTGAGTTGTAATAACGCGAAAGACTGTAAACTGTATTAACGTCAGTAAAAGAGAACAGTGTTGCAGTGTATTCAGTTTTGGAAGAAAATAAAGTGAAGAAAGAGCAATTGGACTGGATTTTGTCACGGTGGTGTCAGAAGTGGGATTCGTCGAATTTTCACAATATTCTAAAATAATGGGCATTCACGATGGAATTAAATGTAACGTTAAGGTGAGCGTTTGGAGTAACACGTTCGATCGCCATCTTCTTCTTACACCACAACTAAACGCTGTTGCTAGCTTAAAAAGAGATTGCTGAAATAATGTCATATTGGATGAAAAATAAAGGTAATAGTTTATCATTAAGTTAATGTGACCATGCACAACGAAAAATAAGCTTTACAGTGATGAAGTGCCTAGCAATTTAGGTGCATTTAGCGTTTTGCTTTGCATTTTGTTCGTACTAAGCTAAGCTTCACGCTGCTTATTACTATTTGTATACCTACATATATTCTATAAAACGTTCATCAAAACTCTTTTTCTGTTTACTTCAGGTTAACCATGGCCGAAATAGAACATATTCTTGTAGGTATACGGAAAGAGGCTAGGCGACAGGCAATTTTATTAACGTTCATGTAAGCTTATAGGACCGTATGCTTACCTGATTCATAGCATTACACGGCCCTAGATTTTATTTTTATGCTTGATTAAAAAAAAATGGTGTATTGCACTCACATGACTTTCTCTACTCTTGTACTAACCATTCTTACAAACTCTTATTCCTATATCTTCTTCGTGTTAGTTAAAATAAACATTTGTACAAATTATCTTATTGCTTATTTCCTTGTAGGTGCAAGGGGAATATGGGATCGCCTTTGAGCGATAATCAAATATTTTAAGGCTTTGAGATCCCGTTCTCTTTGCACGATTAACATATAAAAAAATGAATGACGATGTTATACTTTACAGAAGTAAAGTTCTCCAAAACTTTCACAAATAGCCTGGAACATCTCCGAAATAGTTCACTCTACAAAAGATTGACTATGACATGAATTGTGTTTTAGCAACATCTAAATTTTTTGTATGGTAAGATTTGGTCTATCTCTTATTACTAGTTATGCTAAAGTCATCCAGAGTAAATACGACCACATGGGCAATAGCCAGAAAATTCAAGATATATATTTCGTTTGCCATAAAAATACCTCAAAGATATGGCATTTTAATCAAAATCGTTAGAGCCATTTTCAAGAAAGTCAAAATTTTTGAAAAATTTCCTATGTAAAGGGTAGTTTAAGGTCGAGGAATTTTCTTCAAAATCTTCGTGAAAGACATTAAACTTAAATACCAACTTTGGTTTTTAACCGACTTTTCGTTTTTGATATGTACCTCCCACAGACTGACAGACAAAGACGTACTTTTTTCTAAAAGTGCCTCTTTTTTGGGATTCAGGGAGCCTCAAAACATATATTTCCAGTGAAATCTGGACATCGAATTTTTGGGTGGAATACAATACTTCCTCTACTTTACGTAGTAGAGAAAGTAAAAATGTACTGTTATGTTAATAGCAATCCAATTTTAAAATATATTATGGCTTTACGGTTTGTACCTTCTCGTTGACTTCTGTATCTGATTTCAAATTTGACGTGATGAAGCTAGAAGTATCTATTTGGTAAGGATGAATGTGTTTAAAAGGCTATGATCATTGCAGATCTAAAAGTGATTAGGTATATTTAAGGAAGTTTTGGGTCCCTAGTAGTTTCAGCTTCAACATAATAGCATTTCCTCAAATATCTCCCTGATATCCGCCTGTGTAGCGGGGACCGACAATAAAACGAAAGAAAGCCTTAAGCTATGGTTTAAACATCCTTTAAGTTTTTGAAGTCGGCAGTAGGTCTCCCTTTTTCCCTTTAATGACAATGATATATTAATAACAAGATTCATAATAACATCACTTTCAGAATCATCCATACTTTGAATATACAGCGGAAAAATTCAGTGAAATGCACTGTTCACACACGCTGTTCACACCTTGAATGCACTGACACGTGCTGCATTCATTTCCCCGCACATCACAGGTTGCTGTTATGACGTCATAATAGCAGGCTGTTAGAAGAACTAATAAGCAATCCTCCGCACGTGTTTAGCCATCCGCTATTCAGCCTAAGCAATAAACGCTTCTCTGGAACAGAATTCTTGGTTTCCTCTCTTAGGTTATTGTTGATTCCTCTACCATTTAAATAGCGCTCTTTAATCATAGATGAATGTTAGTCATTTCAGTGTTCTAACACTGCATGCAGTGCAATCATGAAGAATACGTTACTGCCCCCTGACCCGTCCCCAAAAATACTTTTAGGAAATCCACGTGCGTCCATGAATAACATAACTTAAAAACAAAAAGTAGTTTAAATATGAAACTCGGCATTTAAGTTCAGGTCTTCCAAAGACGTGGCACAAAGATTTTGAGCAAAATACCCCATCCCTCAGTACCCTTTCTAGGGTAATTTTTTTTTATAAAAATGGCTCTAGAGATTTAGATGAAAATACTAAATGTATGTTATTTTCATGACAAAACCGACATCTTGAATTTTGAGAGGAACTGGCTCGGAAGTTCTCTTTATTCTGAACCAGTTGTATAATCGATACACTGGCTTTACTTTCCTTCCGAAGTAAACCATGTTACCTTTACAGGGGGAAAAAATAAATAAAAATATTTGGCAGGCGACACATTTTGTTATTCTGTATTTATCTAGGCAGAATAGAAACCAGGGGTTTTCACACTGAACTTATAGTCAGGCTCCTATTATACTACAGACCCCAGGAAGGAGCGAGGAGATGGGAGTGTCCAGCGGGTGTTCCAGAACCTGGGAAAGGGGCGCTAGCCTGCGTGAGGTGCTTAACATGTGGTTAAGATATATCTCGGCGATCAAAACCACCTTGGAACATGTACAACCTGCCTATAATGTTATTGTTCCTTTTACTGATTTCCAAAAATGATTTAATAAGCCACATTATACAACATGTCAATTCTATTTCAAATTGCAGTGCATTCAGATGAACAGTCTTCTTCACATAGCGACCGACTCTTTAAAGATTTGACTATCGCATAAGCCTACTATATTCTCCTATTCTGATTGTGCCTATAAGAAAATATGTAATTAATAAATTTATACCTACAAATGTTTTTTGGATTGACAGGAAATATACAGGGTGGAAGGAAAGTCATTACGTTCCTTCTAGTATGTGCTTCATAGAAGCATTACAAACAAAAAAGTCGAATGACCTTTTGTTTTTTGATCAGCCGATTTCGAAAAAAATATGTTTTTATCCAAATTGTATGCGTAATTCCATTAGAATATAGGAGGATAATTTGTTACTTGTAAGATGCATAGAGTAACTTATTTCTGACATAACTTTGGTAGTAATTATGGGACATCACACAGAGTTTGGAAATAATTAATCACTTAAGAGACGTGAAGGAATACTGCGAGCAACTCTTTGAGACGTGAAGTATGTCGACAATGTTGCGTTGAAGTTGGTCAGGGAATTGACCCGGTTTGTGCATGTAAACAGATCGGCCACTTTCACTTTTCGTCTAATGTTTTGGGAGCTAACGCTTCTGATTGGCTTACACTCGCGCAGTAAACACAGAAGGACAAGGCACGGTATGTGTTTATCTTCTCAAGACACACTGTTAGGAAGTTTGTTTATGTACTGAGCTAAAAAGTAGGTAAAGTGCCACCCACACAATCTGCAGTGTTGCCAACTTGTTTTCGAGAAACTAAAATATCTCCGTAGAAAACGGTCAGAGACAAAAACATAAGATACAAAATGCGTTTTAAATACCGAGATCCACCACTGGTTTAAATTAATGTAATGACTTCCCTTCCACCCTGTATATATATATATATATAAAAGCATTTTGCGAATAGTTTGTGCAACAGTAGAAAATTTCACGTGAGTGTATGACATCAGATTTGTACTATTCTCGTTTTGCATAATAATTTATCTTTTTATGTATTATGCCAGCATCAATTCAAGTTTTCTCTGTGTTGCTTTAACTTATATTAACTTTTAAAGAATGCGAGATTATGTAATTTGAGCTTTACATTAACGTTATGTCAAAAGGCATTACTTGTTTCTGAGTCATGTTTTTCTTGAAATGCTAAAAATCACCACCCCTAAGCTGCTACTACTGCGTCAGGGGGCATGGATCGATGCTCGCCCACACACGTGTTGATGCAATGGCTAAAAGCAAGTGCTGCCACATCCACCTTATTGCCATAACTTAACTCCGCCAGACTTGCATTTGTTTCCTATGAGGAAGTTCTTTAGTGTTATGAAATGTTTTTCACAATTTTGGACAAATTTCATGGAAGCATTGCCTCAAAGCGACATGTAGACAAATCCTGCTAAAAATTATTTTTGTAACATTTTTATTTGATAGATAAGACATTTGAGCACATGCTCAGAGGATATTTTGTTTGTTTTTACCTCTAAATTCTTAAAAATTTAAATCCCTTAGCAGTGCAACTATGCCACACTCTTTTTCAAACAGGCACCCGCTGTTGTGTATTCCACTGAAGTTGTAAATTTCCAACTAATGTCAAAATCACTGCTCAAATACATTAGCTTAAAAACTGAGTATAGTAATATACTTCGAAAATTTACAGATATACTGGGTACTTCTACTTGCTCCATCATCATCATCATCATCATCATCATCATCATCATCATCATCATCCGGACATGCATCACCGTTCATTTAACGTGGGCCCAATCCATCCTAATCCATAGGCGAATAGAGCACCCAGCGGGCCTGGCCACACTCCAGTCAACAACACATTTCCAGCCGTGAAATAAAGGCTGTCTTAACGGCAGAGCATTTTGACTTGTACCAAATGACTTGTAGTTCTCTGGAACTATACTGATAATCGCTTGTGCACGACGTAAGTATTGTCATGACGGTTTGTTCCATGCATCTTTGATAAAAGTAAATTAATAAAGGTCTGTGAAAAGCAATTAGCTAAAACCAACACAAGCTTAACACTTACACAGAACATAAACTATTACAACAGCATTATAACTTACCTCTTGATTCTGAATTCCATTCTTCGTAATATAATGCACTTTTGCACACTGCATTGAAACATAACCTATGATTGGTGGCTTGCTTGAGTGGGTTTACATTGCATACACTACAGATAGCTAATTAATTAAAAGTATAACTTATCTTTGTACGAAATAATTTAATTTATGGCGATGACAAACTGCTTTCACCGGCTTAGACCTTGTTGATGTACGAGATATAAGGTTCGGGGGGCGGAGGGGGTCTAGCACCTCGACCAAGATCTTTTGTACCTAAGCCCCTGAGGTGTCCCCCTGGGAGGTAGAGGTGAGGTGAGATGAGAGTATGGCCGAACCTAGCAGTCACGACGACAGAGGGCAGGGTCCCTACAGTTTACGGTTGAAACTCTCCGGTGGTAACTCGTACGATCGGCTCCGTACCCTCCTATAGAACGAAGGTTTACAAAGAGCATATTACGTGCCACACAACGCAGATACTCCCGCCGACATCTACAACCCTGAAACAGCCAAACAGGATAAAACGGGAAGTGAAAGGAGACGTGACGTGAAATGGAGGGACAGAACATTTGGGGGTTGTGATTAACTTTCTCTGCATTCGCCGAGCGACCAGGTGAAACCCCCGAAAAAATACCCATGGGTCAAGAAGGTCGGTTGCGGGGGATTGAACCTACGACCTCGAGAATGCGAGTTGCAGATGTTACCGCGGCGCCACTTCGCTCGGTTTGTTGATACACATTTGTTTACAGTTATAAATAAAAATGTCGATGAGACCTATCCAGATCGATTTCTTGTCCTACAAACCTCCTTTCTAGTCATTTAATAATTTACGAGATATTCTTTGTTATTGGTTTGAATTTTTCAGTAGTCATTTTTTAAAATGGTCATCATTCAATTGTTTCGTGCGATGTCATGGAAAGGTATGGAATACCAAGGCCAGCAAGTGACATTTGACTGTCGATTCGGCATCCTCTACTCTCTATTTACCTATAAGCAAATGTGTAAGGCAACCATTTCTGCCAACTACCTCGATTAACATGATGTAGAAGGGAAGAAACTATATAAAACAAAGGATAGCGAAAATGTTATTGTAACATATAACATTTTAGCTTCTATATCATGTTATCTTAAATGCACATTCTGAGTCCCCCGAATCCTAAAACAATGTTTTAGAAGAGGTTATTCATTTGACATATTGACACGATATATATCGTATTATTGTTCTTTCGTTTTTCTTTGTTGTTGTCTATGACTAATAATAATGCTTGGCATGAAGAAGCAGCTTTAATTTGTATCATAAGAAGCGTGCTTTTACCGTGAAAACAGTAAAAACAATTGGCGGTTTTCTTAACCAAAATAACGATGGCTTCATGTTTATTAACTGTGTACGTTAATGTTTGGAGTTTGATGTAATTAAAATTCTTTATTTAGGCAATGAGTTGCACTTTAAATCAATTTAATATTATAATAGTAGATATTGTGCGATATAAACTTTGTTTCTGCAGTGATGAGATGTAGTTAACGAATTTGGGTGGTGTACTAAAAAGTTCGTGTTGTGAGTAAGATATATTTGCTGCACGATTAATGTCTATAGCTCTTATTAAGAATGAGTCCATAATGCATGGGATTTGTAAGATGCAGGAGAGGCTATCGCCTATCACTCTTGCTTTCGACGAATTGCGTTATTGAATTTAGTAGCAAAGTAATTTTCAGTATGATTCTAACGACCCATTTGGGCTAGTTATATATTTAACGGTTCTGAGGCTAATGGTCTGCCAGACCATTGAACAATAAGGGGTAAACATTTCAAAAAATTTATAATACCGCACGAAAAAGAGAAAAGCTAGCATTTAACTTACTTTTCCTAAAATTAAAACAAACAGCGAATCAACCGCATGTGTGACAAGCTAGGCAAAATGATCTTTATAAAGAATAAGAACGTAAAATAAATAATACATGCACCAGGCTAGAAAATATATGTTACCAGAGATTTAAAAAAAGCTGATGTGTTGCACTCACATGACTTCCTCTACTCTTGTACTAACCATTCTTACAAACTCTTATTTCTCTATTTTCATATTAATACAAATAACCATTTGCGGAAACTATCTTATTGCTTATTTTTTGTTGGTACAAGGGAAATATAGGAAAACAGTAGGCTTTGAGCGATAGTCAAATATTTTAAAGCTTTCATATTCCGTTCTCTTTGCACGCTTAACATATAAAAATGAATAACGATGTTTCATTTGACAGAAGTATAAGTTCTCCAAAGCTCACACAAATAACAAGCAATATCTCTGAAATGGTTCAAGCCACGGAAAAAAAAAAAAAAAAAAAACCACATAAATTGCATGTTTTAGCAAGATCTACATTTTTGTGTAGTAAGATTTGGTCTATCTCTTACGATTTACCACTTATGCAAAAGTCATCCAGAGTAAATACGACTACAGGGGCTATAGCCAGAAAATTCAAGATATACATTTCATCTGCCATAAAAATATCTCAAACATACGACATTTTAATCAAAATCGTTAGAGCTATTTTCAAGAAAATAAAAATTTTCGAAACATTTTCCATGTAAAGGGTAGTTTAGGTTGGAGGAATTTTCTTCAAAATCTTCGTGTCGCATCCTTGAAAGACATTAAATTGAAATACCAACTTTGGTTTTTAACCGACTTTTTGTTTTTGAGTTATGTTGTCCACAGTTTGACAGACACACACACACACACACACACACACACACACACACACACACACACACACACACACACACACACACAAACCTTTTTCTAAAAATGCTTTTTTATGGATTCACGGGGCCTCAAAACGTATATTTCCGGTGAAATCTGACATCGAATTGTAGGGTGGAATATAATACTTCCTCTACTTTACTATACGTAGTAGAGAAAGTAAAAAGAGAAAGAAAAATAGAGAGAAAGGAACTAAACACTATGCGCAACATTACAAAAATTTAAAATGGGACGGAAATGGATATCAGAAACAATGGGCTAGGGAAGATGAAGATTACAAAGAATCATGACCGTAAGGTTAAGCATCTGGCTAGGGAACATATCTGATAAGAATGGAAATAAGAAGCATACAACAAGCTAGGTAAGATGGAAATACAGAAAGCTGAAAGAGAGAGAAATAGAAGTGTAAGAAACAAAGCGCGGATAATGGAAATTACATGAAATGTACAGTAATAGGAAGCATCAGCAGACTAGGAAAAATGGAGAGGACAAAGAATCTGAAAGGAAGAGAAAGAAAATCATATACAGCAATTCAGAGAAGACGAAAATTATAATTACATACTTTGATGGATTTAGTCTCCACAGTATTCCAAATATACGATTGTCCACTGCTTTCTGAGCGAAATACAGTAAACATATGCTATAGCTTCATTGTATTAAAAGATAAATGAGGAAAACATCTTTAGATTAGCAACAGTTGCCTACAGAACGATGTGAGACAGGTACAGAGAATGTCTCCAACACACAGTACCTAAACATCTTTCACATTGGAAGGTCGATGATGCCCTTAGATGTGTAGCGATAACGGTAACGCCCACTAGAAATCTTCCGGTCCAACGGTGCTGAGCACGTGCGGCTCGGTTGTCTGCATCTTCCGCCTTTTGAAGTGCTCTTGTGTTGTCACACATTTAGATTCCCAAAACTTGTATCTTTTGTACTGGCTCTGCCATTCTATATAGTAATTTATCTTGTTTACATGGAGTATAGCTTATGTCCTCAAGCGCAAATTGCACTGCGTTTATTTAATGGCACACGTTTGAAGAAACTCGATGTACGAATTATTAAAAACGCACATATGCCATTATTTATTATGACATTCCTTTAATTTAGCAAAGGGGATGAAAATAATATGTTTAGGAGTAAATAAATTGCAACGTAACAATACGAGTTATTGGCGAGAGAGGGTTTAAGAAAAATTGTGTTAACTATTCCACTCATACGTGACTTGGTTGAAATCAACCAATACTGTGGATAACAATTTAAAATTTCAACCAATGACAGCCTTCATTCGCGAAAAATTTATCACATTTCATTATCACCTCCTGCTTTTCTTATGTTATGATCAGGTTAGAGAATCTAGCTGCACTGTGCTACAGATGCGCAAAAGCTTACGTACTCTGACGCAACAGAGACGCTATTCAAATGTCAAATATGGCTGACTCTCGCTTCGGTGAAGTATCTAACGCTGAAATAGATGAAATCATTCGAAGAGATAAAGCTCAGAACACTGAATACAACAGGAAATATGTTTGGAATGAGTTTGACAAATTTTGTATTGAACGAAATTATATACAGCAGATATTCCAACCTCTGACGTTGCAAACTTCTTAAAAACTGGAACATCAATATGAGAATCTTGTAGGTCGCGCCAGTAGACGCTGATGTATGTATGCCTGCTATAGGTTTCTTTAAAGAGGTCAGTAATTACATTTAAGTAACATTTCATACGCTATATCGCCCTTTAATTCATGAAATAGTGTGAATAAACGCAACTTGTGATAAATTTTCTAGATAGACTAACAATCACTCGTGGCATCACTTGTGATAACATACCCTCCCATTTTACAAATATTGTAGCCTCCAAGGAACGAATTCTTGTATCAAATATGCCAAATAAAGGGATACGACCTTTTTGTTTGTAACACCACGGTAGCTTAAGGCGTGGATTCATCAGTGGGAGGTCTACGGTTCAAATCCTGTCAGGGCTGTCCTCACTGTTGATGGTTTTGCCAGGTTTTCCTCAGTTCTGATAACTGGCAGTAGGGTGCCCTACTTAAGACTGTAACGTTTCCTCCCCAAATTTGCATTCACAATTATTTCATTTCCTGTTATGTCACCGCCTGTGATGCCTATGTATTGGGTCATCCATATATCGCGACTCCGCAGAAAGAGGGTTCCTTTCGGCAACAGGAAGAGCGTTTGTGCGGCGGAGGAGAGAGTGGCTTATTCAAGGTCTCGCAATGCTGTTTGTATCGAGTTTCAGTTGGAACAACACGTGAAGGGAGAGTAATGGCAAATAATATAGGTAGCTATCTATTCTATTCCACATCGAGTAATTAATTCTAACTCGTACGTTCGTACACAATTCGCTCGTGCTGTTAAGAGATTATTTGAAGTGTATGAGCATTATCTCTAGGAATCGTTAAGATATGGTGTATAAAACAATACACTTTAGACGAACTTAAGGGTAACATTCGCCAAGAGATCAATGCAATGTTTCAATGAGAACTAAGGATAATACCATAAGAAGATGCCAGAAACCTGCTGTAAACGAATGCAAGTAGTTTCAGCATCTCCATTAGTGAGTACATGGCTTCAAATTGCATTTGAATGTATTTAGGCTGGTATTAGCTGGCAGTCAGGAAGCGATAGCACATCGCCCGAGCAGAGCCCAACATCAGCTGCGGAGACACGATATATGGATTACCTTGTAGTAAGAAAGGACCTTAATATTTATGCTTTTTGTTTCCGCAAACTGCATTTGTCTTTTGTGTTAAATATTTCAGCATTCTTAGACAAGTGAGTGTGCTGTTGTGACACTACAGCACTTAGTATGTCTGTCTGGGTGGCTTAGTTAATTAGTCGTGGTTTACTAATCCTAAGGTCCCGGGTTCAAACCTGGCCCAGACCGACGATTTTTAACTGTGCTTAAAAATGACAGCCATGCCAGTAGGCTTACTGGCATGTAAAAGAACTCCTGCGAGACGAAATTCCAGCACACTGGCGGCGCTGATATGATTCTAGCAATTGACAGCGTCGTTAACAAATAAATTATTTATTTTATTTTAGTCGCTCATATCACAAAAACCAAGAACACATCTTTGTATTTACAATAAATCCACTCGCCATGGAAGTTAAAAATGAGAAGGCTATTTTGTGACCCCAAATCTCTCCATTTACTCTGGAAAATATAAAATGTTCTAGTACATACTTTAATGGTTCGTAGAAATGAATCATGGAACGGAGAAGGGCAATTCAGATTCTCGACCCAAACACACGTCGTTTTAATCTTTATATTAAACACAGTACAGTAATCCTACCATATGAAAGCTACAGTAAATATGAATGTAACCACTCTTTAAATAGAATTTAAAGCAGTCATTCACATTGTTTTACTATCAGCTACTCATTGCACGTCAGGTCTTATTTAGATTAAAAAAATAGGAAGGAAAAACCCTGAGCCTTTGGGGCTTTTTGTGCGTTCCTAGCTCTGGTTTCATGCCTGTTCTACCAAGTGGTCTTTTTGTGACCCGGCCGTGATCGCGAGTATGCGTGGTTCGCTTGTACTGTAGTATCTGTATGTTCCGCTAGCGCTGCTGTGAATGTCAACTGTCAGTTCGTGCTGTAAAGACTAGAATTTGTTCATTGTGCATCTCCAAAGTGAAAGCTTATTGAAAAATCTATGTTACTTTCGAGTATGTTTATTCTTTTTACTGTTCTTGTCTTGTTGAAATGTCTACCAAAAGGAAATTAATAATAATAATAATAATAATAATAATAATAATAATAATAATAATAATAATAATAATAATAATAATAATAATAATAATAATAATAATAATAATAATAATAATAATAATAATAATAATAATAATAGACACGGTTGAACAAAGAAGTTTTATGTGCGACACACACGTAAAAACCGAATCATGTAGGCAGATGTGTAGATAACTTTAGGAGACATTTTCTGATATTTCATTAAATTTTGCACTTCCTCTAGTAGTCATAGTGCATGTTACTATTACTCAGTGGAGACATAAGAAGTCCTAGGGAGTTAGCTTCAAGTTATCTACACTCAAACCATTTATCACTGCAAAAGTAAAACAAGAGAGGCCAAGGAACACTGACAGGCAGGTCGAGTGCTTTCTGCAAACGCCGAAAGACCGTTCTAGGGATGGGAGATGATTTGTTACATGCGACCTCTCTGCCTATAGTCCACTTATTTCCTTCCGTCCTGATTTTAATGCTTAGAAATTCCTATACCTGCTGATGAGTATGTAACGCGCGAGTTTAAGAACGGAAAACCCTCTAGTGCAATAGACAGCGTGCGTAGCACACATACACACGATCCGGGCCGGGACATAGAATGTTCGCCTGTACAACTTTCACATAGTCCACGTGCTTTCAGTGGATCCACTTCTCCCTAAAAGTTTATTTTCTACATTCATACCTCATTAAAGCGTTGTTATACATGCCTAGCTTTCTTCCACTCGAGATTTTACTAAATATTACTCAACTTTTAATAAAGGGAACTATGTTAGTCACATCTTTTCTAATAATTTTGGACATGAAAAGCTGTAAAACTCTGCAAGGAGATATTAGTTAGAAAAGCACACTGGGAAACAAATGACACGCGTGAAAACTAAACAGTTTTCAACTGTCTGTGGCCCTGCTCTTTTCAGATACGCCTTGTTCATTTGTATTCTATTCCAGCTGTTTTGTTATAAATAAATCATCCACAGTTATATCTCAAAAGGCTACTCAAATTTGTAAAACACGTCAATGTTAAGTGGATGCTTCAAGTTTGTGCTATACGAAACACGAACACCGCACACAGACACATAACGGTGTTGTTGCTCCTACTGTCATGCTACTGGTGTTCCAAGGAGTAGTGCCGGGATCGTTTCCAGAAGTTCTTGAAGAAGCCTCGCTTCTGTCGGGAGCCTTCTCCTGTTGCTTCTCCTGCAACACAAAACATAACAGTTTCTTAACATTTGCACTGAGTTTCTGAAACAAAGAAAGAAAGAGGATGTTAAATTACCACTCGCATTTGTTATACATACTCGCAAATACAAGTGTGACTCGCGATTCAAGACACAGATCAGAGACTATCAAGATTGCCAACCCGTACGATAATTATGGGGGCATACGATAATATGAATGTATGTACTCATGGTTGCCAACCCGTACGATAATTATGGGGGCATACGATAATTTGAATGTTTGTACTCATGGTTGCCAACCCGTACGATAATTATGGGAGCATACGATAATTTGAATATTTATACTCATGGTTGCCAACCCGCACGATAATTATGGGGGTGTACGATAATTTCGATACCGGCGAAATAATTTTCACTAGTTTGTCACATCAGCGAAATTAAATTAATTACAAATAGCCACACCGCTTTTGCCCCTCATGACCTGTCTCCACCCCTCTAAGGCAACCATTTCATATCCTACTAATCCTCCAGTCCTTTATCCTCTTATTGCCAGTGTGCCCAGATCTGGAAATCTCAATGAAGAAGGCATGTTCAGAAAATTGACGATCAATGGAGAAAACTCGGAATACGTGATATTCCGTATGAAATAACATGACTGAACCTGGCAGTTTCTGGAGTGCTGTTAAATACATGTGTCACCTTGGTGGAAATACTGATTCCAAAGAACTGCCGGAGGTTGCATTATCAGTGATTTCATTGCCCCACAGAAACACTTCTTGTGAAAGAGTTTCTTCCAAACTACGTTTAATAAAAACCAAAATTAAGAACAGATTGGCGCCAGATACGGGAAATGGACTTATTCGGTCGTCTCAGCTTATGAAAGAATGTGGTGGGTCCGGGAATCTGCAAGCCACCGAGATGTTAAAGTTTATCTCAACAACAAATTTGTATAATGCTGCAACAGTTGAGGAAGATGATGAGCTTTCAGATGAATAGTGTAGAAACATAAGAGCTAAAATTGTAACACCGACTGAGGTCATCAATCTTGTAAGAGGATACACTGCTAATTGGAGGTTTGGGGAACATTTATATGCAAAACTTAAAAATCGTAAAATTCCGCGGAGTCAACTTGCTCTGTAGTCAGATACTGTCTGACCACCCGAAGAAGGAATGTGCTGCGTAAACATTTTCTATCGTTCCCGTCATGCTTATGCACGTCAGTATCATATACACTACACAGTGTTGTCCAGGGTTACCAATGTTTAAAAGTAAAATTATCCTACCGGCCAGTCAAAATTATAGATTTGGGTTCATAATTATCGTACATCATAAACCAAATGCTACAACAATAAATTTATGAGCATAACACTTATGAAAATGTTTATGTTTATTGATGTTTATGATATCCACTTACAAGATTGATGGCCTCAAACAGTATTGCAACTTAAGTACTTATGTTTCTCGCACTATTCATCTGAAAGTTCATCATTTTCTTCAACTGTTGCGGCAATAGACAAATTTGTTGTTGAGATAAACTTAACATCTAGGTGGCTTGCAGATTTTCGAACCCACCACGTTCTTTCATAAGCTGAGACAGAATAAGTCAATTTACCGTATCTAGCGCCAATCTGTTTGTAATCTTGGTTTTTATTAATCCTGGTTTGGAAAAAAACTCTTTCACAAAAAGTGTGTCTGTGGGGCAATGAAATCACTGATAATGTAACATCCGCCAGTTCTTTGAAATCAGCTTTTCCACCAAGGTGACATGTATTTAACAGCACTCCAGAAACTGCCAGGTTCAGGCATAGTCTTTATTTCACGCGAAATATCACGTACTCCAAGTTTTCTCCATTGATCATCAATTTTCTGAACAGTGCCTTCTTCATTGAGATTACCAGACCTGGGCACACTGGCAAGAGGAGGATAAAGGGTAGGATGATTAGTAAGATATGAAATGGTTGCCTTAGAGGGGTGGAGACAGGCCATGAAGGCAAAAGTGGTGTCGCTATTTGTAATTAATTTCATTTCGCTGGTGTGACAAACCAGTGAAAATGATATTTCGCCGGTATCGAAATTATCGTACGCCCCCAATATTATCGTACGGGTTGACAACTATGAGTACAAACATTCAAATTATCGTATGCCCCTATAATTATAGTATCGGTTGGCAACCCTGGCGTTCCTATCACAACTGTTACATTCAAGTATTAGATGTGGCAACAGATGTGACTCAATACATACATTTTGTGGTAAACAAATCGACTACGTGAGCAGATTCACAACTTAAGCCCCCACTCATACCCCAGACCCCTCTCGCCTTCTTCTGGTGCTTAGACATTATTTATCTACTACTCGCTTCTTTGTAAATTGTGGCTCAGAGGCTATTGTGAATACCTGTTGAAATCTGAATACTGCGATGACATTTATATCGATTTAACATTTACCCCTGTTCTTCCCCCACAATAATTATATACGCTCTGCTAAGGTTCAATCACCTTTGGCAGTCACTCAGCAAGCGATAGCACACAACATTTTAATTGATGACGTATTTAGATTAATACTCATTGACGCACTATCATCAGGGGCTGTGGGATGGCGGCCATACCATTACATAAACTTGGTACTCATCTAGGCCTCAATTTCACACATGGATTCTGCATTCATAATCGTGCTTTATATCAATTTATTACTTTCTCTACTATGTTTAATATAGAGGAAACAGTTTACTGGGATCCCCTCAACTGTGACATTTTCCCCCATAATGGCGCGGTCTGGTTAACTTTGGTGATATTCCACATGTTGGGTTGCGCCAACTGTTCGTAAAATATAACCATAGTAAAGCCACGGTCATAGTGTCATTGCTTCCGCTATGTTGCCACAAAAGTCCTTGTTTTTGAACCCGTTGCAGAGAAGCAACCGATAGATTTTAAAAGCAGATTCCGTTTAGACGCCGTATTTATTATTCTGTGGACGCTATTGTGTTGCTCGTGTGAGCGTGGTTTTGCTTGAATTATTTTGGAGCATTATACGCAGTTGGCTATTTTTGTGTTCACAACACAGTAGTACATTTATATATATATGTATGTATTACGATATTTAGCGTTTGGAATTGATTTTATCCCAAAGTGTTATTGCAAAACAAGATCTGAGTAGGTTTCATGTGCTGTGTGGTAAGGTTGTTCAAGCATTATTATCGCTTGAAAGCATGTCACTCTAACCCTGTGATATTTGAGGTTAAAAATAATTCTTTTGTTATGTACGTTGGCAGTATTGCTTTTCGGTGTAATGTTTGCAGTTTAGTGTAATGTCGGCCAGGATTAAATTCTTGGGAACTGCCGGTAAACTGTTTCTCCTATAAGTAGGAGTAGTACATATTGTATTCGACCCAAAAATTCGATGTCGAAATTTCACCGGAAATACATGTTTTGAACCACCCCGAATAGAAAAAAAGCACTTTAAGAAAAACGTCCCTCTCTCTCTCTCTCTCTCTCTCTCTCTCTCTCTCTCTGAAGAGCATAACTCAAAAACGAAAACGAAAAGTCGTATTTAAGTTTAATTTCTTTCGAAGAATGCGACAGGAAGATTTTGAAGAAAATTCCTTCACCCTAAACTACCTTTTAAATGGAAGATTTTCAATTTCTCAAAAATGGCTGTAATAATTTTGATTAAAATATTATATGTATAAGATATTTTTATGACAAATGAAACGCATATCTTGGATTTTTTGGCTATAGCCAATGTAGTCCTGTTTACTTTTGATGACTTTTGCATAACTGGTAAACCATAAGCTAAAAACTTTAGATTTTCTCAAAAATACCTCTAACGATTTTCCACTAAATTAACATGTATTTAAGATATTTCCATGGTAAATGAAATATATATGTTGAATTTTCTGGCAGTAGCCCATGAAATTCCCTTCACTGTGGGTGACTTTTGCATAATTAGTAAATCTTAACAGATGGACAAACTATTACTGCACAAAAAATTTATATCTTGTTAAAACACTTAATTTTATCCCTTTTTTGTGGAGGAAGCCATTTCTGAGATAGCCCTCGTTATTGGTTTGAATTTTAAAATCCTCATACTTTTCTCAAACAGGAATACTTATTCGTTTTTTTAACCCCTTGGTCACGCAAAAAGGACATTTTATAGCGACCAGTTGTACTCCTAAAACATTTGACTATCGCACAAAGCCTACTGTATTCCCATATTCTCCTTGCACCTACAAGGAAATCAGCAATAAGATAACTTCTGTAAATGTTAACTCGATTAACATGAAGTAGATAGAGAAATATGTGTTTGTAAGATGAGTTTATACACGAGTAGAGGAAATGCATCAGATTTTTTCCTTCTAAATTGGGAATCGCTGGATTTCCGTTAAATTCCGTTATATCCAAGTTTACCTAAGCTTACCGCATGACTCCTGGTTTCTGGGATCGATTTCTCTGCACTATGTTGGTACACCTTAGTCTGTGTCATAGCTGATCAATAGTGTTCCTTATGCGGCCATTATTAACTGCTGCAGTCGACCGTCAAGTGTTTTTTTCCTTTTTACTTTCTCTACCATTCACGCATGGTAGATGGAAAAGCTATCACACTCCATCCAAAAATTCAATACCTAGATTTCACTAGAAATACACGCTTTGAGGTCCCCCTGAATATAATTTGTTTAGAAAAATCTTCGTGTGCGTGTGTGGTCTAGGAACGGCATAGGTAACTCAAAAAATGAAAAGTCCGTTAAATATAAAATTTGGTATTTAAGCTCAATATCTTCCAAGCATGAGATACCAAGATTTATAAAAAAAAAATAAAAAAAAATCCCATTCTAAACTACTCTTTAGACAGAAAAAGTTTGAAAATTTTGATTTTATAAAATATAACTAGCAATTATTATTGAAGTAGGATATGTTTAAGACATACATTTCATTTGTTATAAACAATTTCAAATTTTCTTGGAATAGCCTCTGAAATCCTCTTTTTCTAAATGACTTTTGCAAACCTTGTAAACCATAAGAGATAGACAAAATCTCACTCTCGTTAAGACACAATTTATGCCAAGCATTTTTTGGTGGAGACAACTATTTTTGAGATATTCCTTGTTATTCGTTTAAATTTTCAAACACTCAACACTTTTTCTCAATTAGAAAGTCGTAACTCGGCTTTTTAATGTCTTGGCCATACAAAGAGAATGGAATGTCAAAGCCGTCACATAGCGATCAGCTCTTAAAACTATCTCTTAAGTCTACATTGTATTCTCCTATTCCCATTGTACCTATAAGGAAATATCTAATAAAACCATTTATACAAACGTTTACTTCGATAAATATAAGTATACAGAAAAACAAGCGTTTTTAAGAATAACTTGTATAAGAGTGAATAGAGAAAGTCATATGAGCATATGTAAGACTTTCTTATCTCACGATCTTCCCCCGAATTTCTTTCTCTAATGCCTCTGATTTTCTTGGAGGTGAAAGGGTAATAGCGGAATACAGTAGACTTAAGCATAATGACATTTTTATGAGCTGGTCTCTGTGGGAGGGCTTTTGAAATTTCGTTCTCTTTTCATGGCCAGGAGATAAGAAAAGACGAATAACAACTTCCCATTTGAGAAGTATAACTATTGTAAAATTCAGACAAATAACAAGGAATATTTCCGAATGGTTCACTCCACCAAAATTGTATTAGGCGTAAATTATATATTTTAGCAAGAGCTACACTTTTTGTGGAGTGAGATTTTGTTAAACTTTTACGGTTTACCGGTTATGCAAAGGTTGTCGGAACTGCAGAGTACTTCTGAAGACATTCCCAGAAATTTCAATATATACCTATACTTTATTTCTCATAAAAAATATCTTAAAATATAGTATTTTAATAAAAATCGTTAAGAGCCATGTTGATAAAATCAAAATTTTGGGAAAAGTTTCCCTGAAAAGCGTAGTGTGGGGTGGGGTATTTTGTTAAAACGCCTTGTGTCGCAGTCTTGGAAAATGGTGAACTTAAATACCAAGCTTGGTATTTTGTTTTTGAGGTAACCTTTTTCTAAAAATGTTTTGTTTCATGCGACCTCAAAACGTGCATTTCCAGAAATATGGTATAAATTTTTGGATGGAATGCAATACCCCTTTTCTACCCACAGATTACGTGGTAAATAGAAAGTTAAAATGGAATGCAACGTAACACTTATAATTATTTATCTTTCCTCCTGTATATATCCGTAAAATAAAATAATGTACATAGGCAATGGAAAAGCATAAACGAGTTCTATGTAGACCCTTAATGTTTATTCAAAATCGGAGATAAATATTTCTAGTCAAGCATTTAGTATACTGAAGAATGCTGAAAAACTTTAAAGAACTACAATATTTTAACACTTTAGTATGTGCTTATCCACATATACAGCATGGATATACGCATATCTACCATGATTATTTTTTTACAAATTTATTACTGTCTTTCAGCTTGTAAACTTGTTCCAGTTTATTATCATTATTCTTATCACTTCGCCATGTCAGTCTCACTATGTTCATGGTAGCATTTAGCATATATTATTTCAATGCATCAAAGTTTATGTTCTGAATAAATGTTTTAAATAGGATCTTAGAATGTTTTTTTGTGTCAATGGCCATTTGTAGTGTTTTGATTCGATATCTTTCTTTATTATTCACTGTTGTTTGTAATTCTGATCTAATCAAATGTTCTACTGTTCGTTCCTATTGTTGGCAGATGTAGGTACGATCCTGTATTATTCCGAGCCGGTGCAAGTACATTTTAATTCATGTCCTGTAATCATAGCTGTTAGTGTGAAATTTAAATTCATTCGTGTTCGCATTTTTTGCACGACTGGTGGAATGAACTGCTCCCTTCGTTGTATTACTCCACTCTTCTTGCTACTTCTGGATCCCTTAATTACAATGATGATTGCTGTTTTTGTTGTGGACATATTGCGTCCCATGTAAATTGCGACCTCCTTGGCTAGCTGGTCTGCTAATTCATTTCCGACATATCCTAAACCTTTCTCCACTGCACGCCTTCGAATGAAGTCAAACAAGCCGTGTGCAATGCAACGATAGCGATAAAAGTTGTATAAAAAACGTATCATGAAAGACTGTGTGCTTTCGTCATCCAGAGTTAGGTTTAAATTTAGGGATTCCCCCATTTATTACTCTCTCTATTAAGTAGAGGAAGTATTGTATTCCACCCAAAAATTCGATGTCGAGGTTTCGCCGGAAATATATATTTTGAGGTCCCCTGAATTAAAAAAAAAAAAAAAATCATTTGTAGAAAAACGTCGTGTGTATCTGTCAGCCGGTGGACAGCGTAACTCAAAAACGAAAAGTCTGTCTGGTATTTAAGTTCAATACTTTTTAAATATGCCACACAACGATTGCGAAGAACCACTCTAAACCACTCTTTACATGGAAAATGTTTCCAAAATTTTGATTTTCTCGAAAATGGCTAACGATTTTGTTTGAAATATCATATGTTTGAGATATTTTTATGACAAATGAAATGCATATTTTGAATTTTCTGGCTTTGAGTGATAGTCAAATCTTTTAAAGCGTTGAGATTCCGTTTTCCTGCATTGGCTAAGATATAAAAAACATGAATAGCGGTCTTCCATTTGACGAAAGTTGAAGTGTTCCAAAACTCGCACAAATAACGAGGAATATTTCTAAAATGGTTCACTCTACAAAAAATTTATTCAGGCATAAATTGTGTTTTAGCAAGGTCTACATATTTTGTACAGCAGTTATGCAAAAGTCATCCAAAGTAAACAGGACTACACAGGCTCATTGGTGCAATACGAAACATCAGTGACTTCCGAGAACAAACAATGTATGCGGTGTGTGTTACCTGAAACGCTTCTGATGAACGAAAGTCAGCTAACGTTAACCATTAGAGTAGCATAATAATACGTAATATATTTATTCAAAGAATACATGTGACAATTAGCTTCCAATATATGAAGATTAATAGTAACGTTAAACAAGGAACTATTTTGCATCGCAGAACAATCTATTCCATCACAGGAGTTAATGAGAAGTGGCTAGCCACATGACAGAAGATACGGGGCAAAGTTATATGAAACAGATTTCACATGTGCTTTAATCCAGGCGAAATGTATATCCATATCTGTTCTCTAAGGCTTATGATATTTTTTTTAAATTTCTGCTATTATTTGTGTTTTGAATTGTTTAGGATTATATCTAGAGCAATTTTATTCTCTGTATATAGTGTAGTAATTCTTTCTTGTTCGTGTTCTCAAGTGTCAATGTTCTAAGGATTGTAATTTGTTCTGATTGGCTGTTAGACCATCTATCATGTAATTAAGCTTTGAGTATATGTAATTGTTGTGGACAAAGCGGCGCTGGGGCGGGTTTCCTATGGGTTCTCCGGTTTCCACCGGCATCTAATTTCACCGATGCTTCGTCTTCATTCCAAGTATCATCAGTGTCACCGCCTGCGGTGCCGTATGTAGTAAAGGCGGGTGTTAAACACTACAAAAACCTACATGCAGACCCTCTCTTTGTTTCAATATTATTGCTGCCTTTTCAACTTTCCCCTGGATATTTAAATCTGCTAATTATTATGGGTACCAAAAACAGGCGGAATGACTTTTTCAAGCACGAATGTGGAAATACCTGGACAAGAACTGCATAGGATAGGTGTAAATGAAAGCAATTAGAAAGCGAAATAACACAAAACATGTGCGAAAGATAATAAAAAGTGTAAATAGTGTCCCAAAAAGAACAGTCAAGAGAAACAATATTTGAACTGGGTTTATACTACTAGTGCTATGTTAGTACAAATAAAGAGTAAGTTCTTTCAAGTTTATTAAATTATTTCTAGGGTAATAAAACATATAGACAGTAACAACTTATCTAAATGTATATTAGTGTTAGTATATCGACTGTCGATGTATTAAGTAAATATATTTGTACTGGTAATTGAGGACAGGTAATGAACAATATTACACCAGTATTTGCTTTATTTGAGGACTTATAATTTTATATATTAAGAGGCAGAGCGGGCCGGTCTCGTGATAACGAATGGTGCACCGGAGACGAGTTCCAATGCTTACTGCAAGGGCTCGCGATACCTAGACCAGTAGGTCTCACATTGAGGTGTGAAGCAAAACGGATAGTCTATCTCAGGCGTGTCAAACAGCACTCACCAGGTGTGAAAAATATTCCCCTATTTTCCCTCCCTTCAAATCGGAAAACTTGAAAAACAAAGCGAAAACCGGTTTTACTAGCGCGTGCAACTGCAGTTAAGGAGGGGTGGACTCCTCTCTTCACACCCTCGGAGTGACGTTTGACAGGCCTGGTCTATCTCATAGGCGTTATTCATTTCGCAGCGCAGCTACTACCATGCAAAACATTAGGTAGTAAACTATGTGATTGGTTTATCAGAAAACAGTTACATGAAGAGAAGGAACAACTAACACAGATAAGTGAATACATATTAAGGTACTAATTATCAAAATATCTAGACTTATACACCCCCTGTATAGTAGGCCACAAGTTATTTTAAGTATAAGATATAGGGCGCTAGGAGCCATTATACCAACCGATAAACGGGTTTTGTGCTTCGAGGGTAGTATAAAGCAGGCACAAACACCCCTAAGTTTATAATTACGAGGACAGCAAGGCATAAAATAGATTACAAATTCTCCTACGGCCTAGCTCTCTCTATGAGAACACTAGAGCTAACATAGTGGGAGGTCCTATAGCCACCTCTACACAGTAGGAGGTCCTTACGCTGCAGGGATGTGAGGGATTGCTTCATTCAATTATTACGAAGGGTTGAGCCTGGAGAATAGTGTTCAGAAGGGACTCCCGAAAATTGTTAAACACAAAACTTTATGCTTGCTCTACCACGTACAGTCTCCCCGGTTAATGCCGTCACCACGCAAGCAGTGTCACTCCCAGCATTGTGTGGTAGTGCGTCTGTTTACATCAGTGACGCAGATTGGGTGGTCTCATCATAAGGAATGGTGTACCGGAACCGAGATCCAATGTTTTCTGCAAGGCCAATGACCACACTATACCTAGGCCTGTAGATCACGCATTGTAGAAACAAAAAGGACAGTCTATGCGACAGGCGTTGTTCATTTCGTGGCGCAGTTACGACCATGGAAAAAACATAAGGTGGTAAACTTTGTGACTGGTTTGTGTGAAAACTGTTAGACGAGGGGAAAAAAGCACACCGAAGTGGATACATATTAAGGTACCAATTATCAAAACATATACAGACTGTATTTAAATGCTGATAAATTAAAGTGTTAGTAAATGTTAACAAGTAAAGGGAAGTGAAGCCCAATAAAATTCAAATGCTAAATTAATGTTAAATTCAACTATCAACTATGATGCAACAATATTACATATCAATAGTTGAGGAATTAAATTTTATTAACATCAACGATAAAATTGCAAAACGCAGGTTTCCGCACAAGGTGGAAACTTGAACTTCCTAAGCATGATAGCATGTGCCAAAAGTAGATATTAAAAATACTATTGTTGAAAAAAATAAAATAAGGTCCATATATCCATGCATGCGTATCTGTGAACAGCTTAACTCAAAAACGAAAACTGGATAAATAACAACATTGGTATTTAAGTCCAGGATGTTCCCAACATGCCACACAAAGGTTTTGAAGAAAATCGCCCCTTCCTTAACTACCCTTAAACTGGGATATCTTTCTGAAAAAGCTCGGACGATTTCGATTAAAACAGCTCTTACGGTTTTGATTTAAAATAACACATTTTTAAGATATTAATACCGAAATTATTGAATGGTAAGATAAATAATTTTATAAGGAAGTAAGAATGAGACAGTTAAACAATTGCAATAAATTATTTTCATCTGTTAAAATCAACGCATAATGTACGAGAAATGTCGACATTTTGTCAGCGAATAAGAGGTCATCAGCTAGCCAAGTTCGGTGTTAAGGAAAAGCAAGTAAATAAGTTAGGTATCTAAGGCAATTGGGTGTTACAGCGAAATTAAGTTAATAGCTCCATAAAATGTATTTGGCATAGGCCGTGTGCATTAATGAAATCCACACATTTTGTGCAGTAAGATTTGGTCTATCTCTTGCGGTTCACCATTTGTGTAAAAGTCATTCTGAATGAAAATGACTTTACAAAACGTTCCTAGAAAATGCAACATACACGCTTCATTAGTCGTGAAAATAACTTAAATATATCGTATGTTAACAAAAAAGGTTAGAGCAATTTCTGAGCAAATCAAACTTATGAAAAACTTTCCAAGCAAAGGAGAGGATGACTTGGGGGAGGGGGTTCTTAAACATTTTCTTCCCGCATTTTTGGAGAAGCTGAACTACCAAGTTAACCGACATTGCGTTTTTCTGTTAACTCACATAAATACACATAATAGTACGTATAGTAAGTAGAGGAAGTATTGTATTCCACCCAAAATTCTATGTTGAGATTTCACCGGAAATATATGTTTTGAGGCCCCCTGATTAAAAAAAAGCATTTTTAGTAAAAGGTCCGCGTGTGTGTCGACCTGTATCTGTGGACGGCATAATTCAAAAACGAAAAGTCGGTTAAAAACCAAATTTGGTATTTAAGTTAAATGTCTTCCAAGAATGCGACACGAAGATTTTGAAGAACTCCAACCTAAACTACCCTTCACGTGAAAATTTTTTCGAAAATGTTGATTTTCTTGAAAATGACTAACGATTTTGGTTATAATGCCATATAGGTATCTATTATTTCATATTTTTATAATAAATGAAAGCCGATGTCCTATTTACTCTGGAAGACTTTTTCGTATATGGTAAACCGCAAGAGATAGACCAAATCTTGGTGTACAAAAAATATAGATCTTGATACAATACACAATTTATGTCTAAATACATTTTTTTGTAGAGTGAACCATTTCGGAGATATTCCTTGCTATTTGTGTGACTTTTTGGAGAACTTATAATTCTGTCAAATGGAACATCGTTATCCATTTTTTATATGTTAACCGTGCAAAGAGAACGGAATTTGAAAGCTTTAAACGATTTGACTATTGCTCAAAGCCTACTGTATTCCAATATTCTCCACGCACCTACAAGAAGATAAATAATAAGATATTTTCTGCAAATGTTTATCTCAACTAACACAAAGAAAATACAGGGATAATAGTTTGTAAGATTGGTTAGTGCAAGAGTAGAGAAACTCGTGTGAGTGTAACACATTGGATTTTTCGTTTTTGAGTTACGCCGTTCTCACACAGGCGCGCGCACGCACGCACGCACGCACACGCACACACACACACACACACACAGAAACAAGAACTTTTTTACTTTCTCTATGGTAAGTAGGGGAAGTATTGTATTCCACCCAAAAATACGATGTCGAGATTTCACCGAAAATATGTGTTTTGAGACCCCCTGAATCCAAAAAAAGCATTTTTAGAAAAAGATCCGTGTGTGTGTGTGTGTGTGCGTGTGTGTGTGTGTGTGTGTGTGTGTGTGTGTGTGTGTGTGTGTGTGTGTGGACATTATAACTCAAAAGCGAAAAGTAGGTTAAAAACCAAAGTTGGTATTTAAGTTTAATTTCATTCAACGAAGATTTTTAAGAAAATAGCCCCACCCTAAACTACCCTTTACATGAAACATTTTTCGAAAGTTTTGATTTTATTGAAAATGGCTAACGATTTTGATTAAAATGTCATATGTTTGAGATATTTTTATGACAAATGAAATTTATATCTTGAATTTTCTGGCTATAGCCCCTGTAGTCGTATTTGCTCTGGACGACTTTTGCATAACTGGTAAACTGTTAGAGATAGACCAAATCTTACTATACAAAAAATGTAGATCTTGCTAAAATACACAATTTATGTCTCAATAAATTTTCTTGTAGGGTAAACCATTTCGAAGATATTCCTTGTTATGTGTGTGAGTTTCGGAAAACTTAGAACTTTCGTGAAATGGAACATCGTTGTTCATTTTTTTATATGTTAAGTGTGCAAAGAGAGCAGAATCTCAAAGGTTTAAAAGATTTGACTATCGCACAAAGCCTACTGTATTCTAATATCCCCCTTTCACCTACAAGTAAATAAGCAATAAGATAAGTTGTACAAATTTTTATCTTAACTAACACGAAGAAGATAGAGGAATAAGAGTTTGTATGAATGGTCAGTGCAAGAGTAGAGAAAGTCATGTGAGTGCAACATATCCGATTTTTTAAACATATTTTTAGATTAGGGGCCAGGAGTTTTTTTGGCTGGAATGCTGTACTTCCCCTACTGACTATACTTACAAAGTAGAGAAAGTAAAAATATTTTTTGGGACAAGAGGGACCAAACGTGTATTTACAGTCAAATCTCGACATTTAATGTTGAATAGAATACAGTATTTCCTCTGCTTTCTGTAAGTATAGCTTATAGATGTTCCATAAAAATAAACTATAATGGACAGAGCAACCCATGTGAATGTAACATGATTTTTTTCATTATTGTGATCTAAGGATAGCTATGTATTGCCATAAATTTATTAATCCAGATACTTTGGAATTAATGAAATCCCGTCCTCATTGGGGATGTTTTGTGAACATGATTCTATACGTACTTTGTTCTGTGGCGCAGTACTGCCGAGGTGTCTTTATGATCACTGTGCGCATGCGTCAATATAAAGATTGTCTTGATCGTACCCTGCCCCACAAATGTATCAGTGAAGGTATTAGGCGATGCTAGTTGGTATATTTAATGCTTGCACAGGACGAAAGTCAATTGTTTTGCTATCATTTAAAATTAAATACCCTCATTGTTGTGTAAAGGTATTACTTTTCTCATTACCTATATTGAATACATCAAACTACGAAGCAAAGGCTTTTATACGAATATAAAAACGTAATTACATGGTCACAATATAGTATAATGCAATCTGACAAAATCTCATGTATTGCATTCATACGACCTTCTCTACTCACTCTTCTACAAACTATTCATGCTTCTGTCTACTCCTTATTGATCGATACAAACCTTCATTACACATTCGGTGTAGGTATAAGCAACAAAAATAAATAAATAAATAGGTTTTTTATTAATGGACGCTTTTAACGACTCTATTTTTCAGAGTCCTATTCTATATTGGGCGTAAAAGGCCTTTAAGTTTACTCAGAGGCCTCTTCATCAGGCTTAAGTGCCATAAATCTGTCACACGGAACCACAGGCTTTACTTCCCTTCCAAAAGATGCCATATTAGGGATTTTTACACCTCAAAAAGTCCATCACCCTCCGTGGGTTTGAACTCGTGAACCAGAGGCTAGCATGTTACTCCTATATCACGAAAGACAAGAGAATGCAGGCGTTAAAGCGACAGTCAAATATTTAAAATACGACTCGGCTTTTAAATGCCATGATTTTAGTTAGCTTTGAGGAAAAAGATAACCGAATATCTACCTGTCTACAAAAATAATTTAATTATTTAAAAATTCGAATCAATAACAAATAATATTTTAGAAAAGCTTAATCTGCTTTAACGAGATCTACATTTTTCCGTCTCTAATTTGTTACTATTTATGTAAAAGTCATCCAGAATGAAGAGGACTTCAGAGGTTATTCCCAGAAAACTCAAGATATACATCTTATTTACCATGTAAATATATTAAACTTATGAAATTTCAATCAAAACGTTTAGAGGAATATATTTATTAACAGGCAGTTATAAGGGGTGGATTGAGATGGGGTGGGGGATTTTTCTGAAAATGTTCGTGTTGGATTCTTGGAAGAAGCTGAACTTAAATATAAGTCCGATATTTAACAGACTTTTGGCTTTTGAGACAAGCTGTTCACAGAAAGCTGTTCAAACATACTTATCTTTTTCATTTCTTTTTATTCACACAACATGAAAACGCGTATTTCTAGTAAAATCTCAGTACCACTATTATTATTATTATTATTATTATTATTATTATTATTATTATTATTATTATTATTATTATTATTATTATTATTATTATTATTATTATTATTATTATTATTATTATTATTACGCCCGCCTCACATCAAAGGAACGCCCCAGGTCACACCACTACGTTGCTAGGTAACGCGCCATAAGAACAAATGCTTTTTCTAGACAGTTCGGGAAGTTTCGAGAAGCGAGTTCCAGAGAAGTCGTCGGCACCTAATTCTCGGCTATATAAGCGAGTCAACCCGGGCAGGACACTTGAGCCAATAAGTGTTGAAAGAGTTGAACTGACAGAGCGAGGATAGGACAGTAACCAGTATTTGTGTCAAGGTTAGGACAGAACAGCACTGAGTTCACGAAGAGCTATAAATTGTGTTAACGATAAAATAGAGAACTCTGTTTTGTGATTCAGTTGCGGAAGAAATAAAGTGACATTAAAAGTAACCCGAACTGTCATTTGTCACATTATTATTCCTATTAATAATAATACCAATAACATACTTGCCAACTTCATGTACAGTGCAGCAAAGTACAAAAATCTGATGTGTGGCACTCACATGACTTTCTCTACTCTTGTACTAACCATTCTTACAAAGTCTTATCGCTCTATCTTTTTCATATTAATCCAGATGGACATTGGTGGAAATTATCTTACTGCTCATTTTGTTGTAGGTACAAGAAGAATCTGGAATACAGTAGAATTTGAGCGATAGTCAAATTTTTAAAACTTTGAAATTCCGTTCTTTGCATGGCTAAGATATAACAAAATGAATAACGATGTGCAATTTGCGGAAAGTACAAGATTTGCGAAACTAACCCAACTAACGAGAAATATCTCCGAAATGGTTCACTCCATAAAAAAATTGATTTGGACATAAATTGCATATTTTAGCAAGATCTACATTTTTTGTACAGTAAGATTTGGTCTGTCTCTTATGGTTTACCAGTTATGCAAAAGTCATCCAGAGTAAACAGGCCTACGTGGACTATACCCAGAAAATTCAAAATATACATTTCATTTGCCATAAAAGTATCAACATATGGTATTTTAATCAAAATCGTTAGACCAATTTTTGAGAAAATTAAACTTTTCGGAAATTTTTCCGTGTAAAGGGTAGTTTAGTGTGGAGGAATTTTCTTCAAAATTTTTGTGTCGCATCCTTGAAAAATATTAAGCTTAAATACCAACTTTGGCTTTTAACGGATTTTTCGTTTTTGAGTTATGCTGTCCACAGACTGACACACACACACACACACACACACACACACACACACACACACACACACACACACACACACACCTTTTGGCTAAAAATGCTTTTTTTTTTTTTTTTTTTTTTTTTTTTTTTTTTTGATTCAGGGGGCCTCAAAACATATTTCCGCTGAAATCTCGACATCGAATTTTTGGGTGGAATACAATACTTCCCCTACTTACCAGTAGAGAAGCTAAACATGGAAAACATACACTGCACATCCATAGAATGCGAGTAAGATAATTTACGCGAAGAAGTTGACTTAACAATTCACGTCATTCACTGCAGAATGTTCGCGCTCATTAACCGTCGGTTACTAGGGATTGCTAATGGTGCAATCAAATGTTAAATCCGCACGCTATGCAGCTCGTTACAGCTCAGTGAAGGCGGACCATGATCGTGATGAAGGATAGACAAACAAATGAGGCTCTGCCTATCCTAGCACCATATACAATTACTGCAGAACATTCAGTCTGTAATCTTACGGCGAAAGTGACGAAAATTCTTCAAAATATTTGGATTTTTGCTTGTATAAATTTGGCTCTTGTAGATTAGTATGATAAGCTAATTTCAGCCAGTTATATTTTAAATGCCTATCACATGACCATTTAAATGACAGCCCACGTGCTGATAGACTTTTAAAATCTTTTAGTCATTTTTCTCACAATGTATCTTTTGAACGCTCGCAAATGTTCAAAATGTTCCTTACGATTCTATTCTCCACGAACCAGTTTGCTGCTCCTCGGATCCCTAAAATTATAATAAATAAAACGTTTAAATTTGGGATTTATCCAAGTTAAATTGTTTATGTATTTTAACAAAATTGTTGCAACCTTTAAAGTATTATAAAATGACGAACGAGTTATTGGATTTGTTTTTGTCTGCAATAATACTTATTTGATATGAATTTGAAGTGATTAATTTCATAAAGTGGTATTCCTGGTATGCAAATCTCAAATTTTGTTTCAAAATTTTGGAAACTGCGCTGCAAGCGTACCGACGCACATGTGTGCCGACTCCCAGCATGCGTTGCGCGTAAAACGTGTGCTGTTCACAGTGTCGGTTCAAAATGTTTAACACAATCGATGAGCCCACCGACTGTGAAATAGGGTCTATGATTCGGTTTTTGGCAGCAAGAAACATTTCAGCAGCACTCACCGGGTGTTTCAGCTAGATAAGAATAAAGCCCAGCATTTTTTCGAGACACTTACGGACTAATAACACCTTCATTTCATTCCATATCCAGCATAAAACTACATGCAACTGTCAATATCATCGAGGGTTTATTTCAAAATATTAGACATTCTTCAATATCACCGAGTATCGAGGTATTTATGTCCTATTCCTAAATGCAATAGTATTTAATGCTTTGTCATGTAGGTACATAGTAGAAATCTCCACAGTTTGAATCTGCCCACAAAGTCGTAAAAGCACTTCCTTTACCGTAAGGTCGTAAACAGGCTTCCCCTCTTGTAGATTTTATAGACAAACCGTAAAAGTTGGCAAGTATGTAATGCTACGTTCTTGCCAAAAGAATGGAATACGTTTATAGAAGTGATTTATTACACAGTTCATTGCAGTTTCAAGGAGAATACCGTAGACTTAAGCGATGATCAACCCTTTTAAAACCGGACCGCTATGAGAAGGGTTTGAAATGCCATGCTCTTTGCCTAGCCACTAGAAAAACTAACGTATTACACTTACATCGTTTATTAGTGGGTATAAAGCGATTCTTGACTTATTTCTACTATCTTCTTCCTTCTTCACTCCGTGGCATACCCAATCGAGTGCCTGTTCCACCTTCAAAGCTCTCCAGTCATCGTTTTCTGGGTCTACCCACCGATCTCCTAACTTTAGGATAATACTGCATTTAGTAAGTCTGATATCTGGCATTTTTTCAACATATTCTTTCCACTTTTGTTTGAAATCTTTTAACCTTTGCTTTATATTACAAATTCCTAACTCTTCTCTTATACTTTCATTTGTTATTGGGTCTCCCTTCGTATATCCCTTCACACTTCTTAAGAATTACATTTTTGAAGTCTGTATTTTACTCTGTTGCTTTTTGGTTAATGTCCAAATCTCACTTCTATATACCACATAAGTACAGCTATAACTTTGTAAAACTTTAATTTTCTTTCCTTACGTATTTTGTTTCTAAATATTCTATTAATTATTCCACAAACTCTTCGAAATTTGCATATTTTATTGTCCACGTCATAACCAACATCACTTGCCAAGTAGTTAAAATGGCTCACCTGTTCTACACAACGGTTATTTACAGCTATTTTTGTTCTAATCGGTTCTTTCCCTATGAATGCCTACCTTCTATTTTTCTATCTACTTCATTTTAATCACGATAAATCTTTATAGAAATAGCTATGTTAGGCATTTCCTTATAGATACAAAGGGAACGCCAATAGTCAGATGTTTAAGAATTGGGCACTATACGCTAGCCCTAAAATTTCATATTCTTTCCATGCAATCCCAAAGAAACGACTGAAGATCGAGAGGACCCTAAAAGAATGACGAAAGTATTGAACAATTCGAACCATTAATAAACAGATATCTCGGAAATGGGTCATGCCACAGAAAATTATTTGACATAAATTGTGTTTTACAGATATCTACTATTTTTGTCCAGTATACAGAAGTATACAAAATGTCTTTCGAATGAAGAGGTCATCAAAGACTAATGCCAGATAATTCTTGTTTTTCTTCAACGGATTACCCTCCTTTTTGTAAGACTTACAAGTCAGTACCTTGGGCAAGCAAACTTTGGATCACAACAAACCCGGGATGGATGATCACCCCAGTGCATGATATGACGGCGAAGAACAAGGAAATGAAACGTAGTGATGAAAGGGATGATAGAAACATTTAGCGACCAGATTATCCAACCCAGGAGTCCCGTAGCAACACAGGAAAACCGTGAATAAAACCTGCCGTCGGATTGGTCGGCCCGGAGGTTTGAACTCGGAACCTCCCGAGGTCAAGTTATACACCTCACCCAGTTACAGAAAATTCAAGCTATGCATTTTATATATCGTGTAAATATCTTTAACATATGGTACTTTAGCCTAAATTATGGCACATTTTGGAGAAAGTTATTCCAAATATTTTCCACATAAAAGAGTAGCTTGGGGTGAGCAGATGTTCTTGATAATATTTGGAAGATACTGAATTTATAAGAAGTTATGCTGCTCTCTCTCTCTCTCTCTCTCTGACAGACGGACCTTTTTCTAAAACTAGGTATTTTTTTTTAATTTACGGGTTTTTAAAATATCCACTTCCGGTGACATTTCGGTATCTAATTTTTGGGTGGAATGCAATGATTTCTCTACCAAATACGCACGTGGTTTTCCTCTCTCTCTCACACACACACACGCATACTCACTAACCACTTTCTACAAATGCTTTCTGGGTTCAAAGGACCTCAAAACACGCATTCCGGTGAAATATCAATATCCACTCTTTGGATGAAAAATACATTTTTCGGTACGTGGTTCTCTCTCTCTCGCATCCACACACACGGAACCTTTTCTAAAAGTGTTTTCTGGGGTTCACCTAAATATGAATTTCCGATGAATTCTCGATATCAAATTTTTGAGTGAAATGCAATACTTTATCTATTATGCATGTAGTTCTCTCTCTGCCTCATTCATACACGTGTACCTTTTTCTAAAAATGCTTTTTTGGATTCATGGAACCTCGAAACATGCAATTCCGGTAAAATATCGATATCAACTTTTTTAGTGAAATGCAATACTTTCTCTACTTACTATGCACGTGGTGCTCTTCGTCTAAGTCACACACAAATATCTTTTTCTAAAAACGCATTCTTGGATTCTAGGGCCCTCAAAACGTGTATTTCCGGCGAAATCTGAGTATCGAATTTTTGGTGGAAAGCTATACCCTCTATCTACTGCTCACATGGTATTGAAAAGTGAAAATCAGGAAGCAGAATGCCAATATCTGTATTTCACACTTCCCGATTGCCTCAAGCAGCTGCAACTGGTGCATAGGATGCGATAGAATGCATGGAATGATTCAGTGAGAGTGGAGAATGCCAGACGGAAGTGCGACGCCAAGCTGGGCGATGAACGCAACCAAATTCGGAGAAAGGTTTGCCTAGGTAAGGCAGGTATGAGATCACGTGATCAAGGCTGTCGTGCTTCTTGAGTCAGCATGCATTTCTTTCAGTAGCGCCTGAAAGGAAACAGAAATGAGGAGTTGCCTCAAGACAGGGTTGGGCGAGTAAATACGTGTGCGCAATTTAAATGCAAAGTGCGCTTATATATGCAATGCACATGTAAAATACGTAATGTAGAAAATGTTTTCTACAGGAAGCACAAAAAAGTATTGATTTTGACAAAATATATCAATTACTTAATCCCTTTATGGTATACTATGCGACGAAAGCATAATTACCATTTACTAAAGTTTGATATGGCTATTTATGTTCGACCATGAGTCAAGTTTAATAAAACGTCTTTAATATTCTACGCAGCACGTTATTCTCACTGGTGTCCAACATTTTAATCATGTATTTGTTATTCGATTGTACACACGAGAATAAATAGTTGCGCCTTCAACTTTTAGTGCTATGTTGGCCTTGACACAATGATACAGAGAGTATATGCTACAACCTTTAAAAAGCACTTCCAAAAACGAGAAGACAAATTGAATCTATTAGAATGTTATTTACAATATTAACACATAGGGTAACTTTATTTCATACACGGGAATCGATAGTTTCACTTTCAGCTGCGTAGAAATGTATACAGACGGCGAAGTATTGAGTCCTACATACGCATCTTTTGATTGGTGGTTAGCAGTGTTGTAATGAACAGATGTACCTTTGATTGGTGGATTAGCAATGTCGTTATAATCAGATCCATTAAAGTGACGTATACGGGCTACATTATGGCATAGTCGAGCATAATAGTACATTATGCAACGATACTATAATGGTAGCAAATAACACGCTAGCATATACAAGCGTCTTAATTACCATTCTAGTTAAGTTTCATACGACAATTTATGCTCGACCATGCACCTAATTTTATAGTTGAAATATTGTAAAATGTTATACACTCACCAGGGACAATGACCTTCATATTACATCAGTTGATATTGGGAATTCTGCGCAGGCGCTAAACGATCGATTCTTTTCCAGCACGTCACAGCTGCATGATGAAAATGATAACCTTGGAATGCTACGTAACATTGCAAAATAGAAGGCAAATTGAATATATTGGTTTTCAGACAAAACTTTATTTCATGCAAGTAAAGTAATTTATTGTATAATTAGTGAAATTAATTTGCGGGACTGTGCTTGTGCAATATTCCCGGAAGTTGATGCTGCATTGAGATTAATTTGTATGTTTTGTGTAAGTTGTATCTTACTTAGCCGGAGTAAGTTGCATCTCACTGTCAGTAGTGTCCGACATTTAGCGTTTTCTAAACTCGCGCTAGTTGCCTTTCGAGAATTAATCGATATTGCGCTTTGCCATTGCTGCGTGGGAATTCTCTGATTGGTGGAACATCTGTCCTTAAATGAAAATTGAATTGTCCGACTGGATAAAGACCAGTCCTTTAATGAAAGTTTGAACTTCAGGAGGTCCATTAAAGGATCGCTGTCAGACTTATTTAACACATTTGGGTATGGTCAAGTATAAGTTTATTAATACTCTGGCAACAATCTATTACGCCATACTTATGTTTGATTATTAGTCATTTAGTACTTTGGAATATAATTAAATTACATTAAATGGGTTATCAATCGTCTAGACATATTTATAGCAAAAAGACCGTATCACTGGTTTGAAATAAAATAATTTACTCGCTTTATTCTTTGTATAAATTACTGTTCTATTCTGCCTCCTGTTGAATAGCAAACACACAGCCCAAAACACCCACATAAGAATTTGGTCTCTGTGCAAGATCCGCAAGGTTTTATGGAAAAACAAACTCTTCCGAGTTCTCTGGATTTAAAACATACCTTGGGTTTCTCTTTCTTATTTCTAAAGAGGAGGGAAATACTTGTATCACCATCTCAATAAGTGCAACATGACTAGTACTTCGTGATTCATTTTACATTTAAAACCTGATGCATCAATGGTCACGTCTTATTACAGTTTATACATCACAAATCATAATTCTACACGTATTTGCTGCGTAGGCTGTTAGGTGATACATTATTTCCACATCACCATCACATGCAAACGAGCGAGATGACTCCGGGTTAACGTGCGAGGCTCGCTATACAGGAGGTCGTAGATTCGATTCCCGTGGCCAAACTTCTTGACTCCTTCCTGGGAGGCCCCGGAACACCTACAGACCTCGAAGTGTCGTCAATTTTGGTACACCTTAGGGACCTCTGTTAATGTCCGTACCGGTAGTCTGTTTCTGGCCGCCCGGTGTCTCCTCTCACCTCATCCTTCCCCTTGGGGGTATAGGTAGAATAAGCCTAGCTACAGTGACGAACCCCCTCCGTATCTCCCCTATTCCTATTACATGCAAGCATAAATATAATTATTCTAGATATATATGCTCTGGTGTTTGGATGTAAAATATTGTAACAAAACTGCAAAATCCAAAGTCCGGTTACTTTTCTGTCACTTTATTATCCTCTAAATTTTACTACAAATTCACAACTTTTTTCTCGTTGTTAAGACAGTTCATAAATAGTCATCTCTGCTACCACAATTGTTCTTCTGATAATTTTTCTTAGTCAATGTCTTTCTCCAGTTTCTCTGTCTCTTATATCTTGACTACTATGATACAATCACTCGACGGCATATACGTACTCACTGTCAGGCTGGCCGACTCACTCTCGTAACTACAAATTAACGGCACATGACGACTTACACAACTAAACAACTACCCAACTCTAACTCAAAACTAAACTGTCTCACCATGGTCCATGGTCCATGGCCGATGTCACGTGATCTTTCGAGATATTTCCATGCGTAATGACTCAGTAAGAATCAACAAGAAGCTTCTCGACCCCTTTTGTTGTTATCGCGCCGCCACGGCTACGCACACACACCGGTGCTCCAGGTCGCCCATCCCCCTCTCGTCCGTATATTGTTGTACGACCAATGTCACACTATGAAGTTGCAGGATAATTTTACGTATTTTACATTACTGCATTAATTAAGCGTATTTACATATACTTGGTGTAATGTGGATATTGATCTCCATTTCTTTGGTAGATCAACCGAAATCGCATATTAGCTACCAATCTATTGAAGTATTTTACTTTCTGCCGATTTTTGTTTTAATTTTTACTGCAGAACCGAATCAACGTCAGATATAATTTCTTGTTGTTTATAATATTATGCGCTCGACAAAGCGCTATCGTCATCAAATAATATATGAAGTGAAGTGAATGGGAAAGTGACACGCCTTTCTTTATTTAGCTAATGACTTGCAACATGTTCGCATGTTTTCGATTCGTCGGTATTTCTATTACTTGTCAACAATGTATAAACAGCATTTTCAAGCATCACCGTGCTTCTGTATTTTATGCTGTCGGCAGTCGTTTTCATTCATCCATATTCATCACTAGTAGGGCCCGGATTTTGATGACCTAACTTAATGACTTAAAAATACCTTCATTATTTATCTTGCATGTTTCACTTATGCTTTATCATTGAATATTGAATTACAGTAAGTTACAAACATCTGCTGTAACTTTTCAAAATTGAAGGACTGTCTATTGTCAACTAATACCTTCCATATAGTATCGCCCTAGCATTTTCAGAAAAAAAGATGCAAAGTCATCCAATTCCGGGCCATAATCACTAGTATCAGTTCTGTCTGTAGAAGTATAAATTCTTATGATTTTATAACTTCACTGAAATAGAAGTTTTAAGGAATAGCGATTTTTATCCCAATCTACAGATAGTTTTCTTACTTGTCTCCCGAAAGTTGCTTCATATAAGCATTAGAGCACACCCAGCTCACGGACTTACGAATGTGAGACCTACGGTTAAGGTACCGCCAGGTCGATCCCCCGACTAAGATTTTTATTTTCCTTAATATTTACCATGGTAAGTAGTGGAAGTATTGCATTACCCTAAAATTCAACACCAAGATTTTACTAACAATTCACATTTTGAGTCTCCGCGAATATTTAAAAAAAGTTTTGGAAGAAGGCTTGTGTGTGGGTGTGTTCTGTCTGATATTTACTTTCTCTACTGGTAAGTATGGGAAGTGTTGTGTTCCACCCAAAATTTCGATGTCGAGATTTCACCGGAAATATGTTTTGAAACCCCTGAAAAAAAACATTTTTAGAAAAAGGCCCGTGAGTGTGTGTGCGCGCGCGCGTGTGTGTGTGTGTGTGTGTGTGTGTGTGTGTGTGTGTGCGCGCGCGCGCGCGTGTGAGAGAGAGAGACAGAGACAGACAGAATCTTTCTGTCTGTCTGTGGAGAGCATAACTCAAAAACGAAAAGTCGGTTACAAACCAAAGTTGGTGTTTAAGCTTAATGTCTTTCAAGGATGCGACACGAAGATTTTGAAGAAAACAGCCCCACCCTAAACTACCCTTTACATGGAACATTTTGGTTTTGTCATATGTAAGATATTTGTATTACAAATGAAATGTATATTTTGAATTTTCTGGATATAAACCGACGTAGTCCTGCTTACTCTGGATGATTTTTGAATATCTGGTAAACCGTAAGAGATAGACAAATTCTTTATCTACAAAAATGTAGATCTCACTAAAACACACAATTTGTGTCTGAATACATTTTTTGTAGACTGAATCATTTCGGAGATATTCCTCGCTATTTGTGTAAATTTTGGACAACTTATATCAAATGCAACATCGGTATTCATCTGTTTATATGTTAACCGTGCAAAGAGAACGGAATCTGAAAGCTTTAGAAGATTTGACTATCGCTCAAAGCCTACTGTATTCTCATATTCCCCTTGCACCTACAAGGAAACAAGCAATAAGATAATTTCTGGAAATGTTTAACTCATCTGACACGTAGAAGATTGTATGAGATTATAAGAATGGTTAGTCCAAGAGTACAGAAAGTCATGGGAGTGCAACACATCAGATTTTTATATTTAGTCTCAGCATCTTTCAAGAACTCCAAACGAAGCTTTTCATGAAAATCTGGCACCCGAAATTACCCTTCGCATAAGACATGTTTCGTAAATATTTATTTTCTCGAAATGACTAACTCTTTTAGGATATTACCTGTTTAAGACATTTTCATAACAAATGAAAGGCACATCTTGAATTTTCTGGGAATATCTTCGGAAGCCCTCTTTATTCTGGATCATTTTTGCACAACTGGTAAATCGTAAGAGGTAGACAAAATCTTACTACACAAAAAAATGTGTATCTCGTTAAGAGCACACAATTTATGACAAATTTTTTTGTGAAGGTTGCCAGTTTTGAGATATCCTTGTTGGTTTGAATTTTCAGATACCTATAATTTGAAAAAAAAATCACATAGCGACTAGCTCTTCAGAGACTATCGCTTAAAATCAAGTAAATGTGTAATGAAACCATTTCTGCAACTGTTTGTCTCAATTAAGATGAAATAAACACAAAAGCCTTCGTAAGAATGCTTTTTAGATGAATGTCTACAAAATGCAATGTAAATGTAACATGTTAATGTCTTTTCTCCATGTTGATGCAAAGAGAACGAATTTTAAAGGCATCACACAGCGACCCTTTAGCTTATTGCATACTTCTTATACCTACAAAGCAATGTGTAAATATGTAATAAAGTTTCATCATAAACAACAAGGAGATGGAAAAATAAGCTATTTTAAAGAAAACTTTGTAGAAAAGTGAGAAGAGAAAGTCATATTAACTCGTCAGACGTTAGTAAAACGGTGTCCTCGTATCAGTATTTGAAGACATTGGAACTATACCTGCCGCGTGATACGCGCGTGTAGCAAGGTGCATATCAACAAGCAACCCGTGACCTGAATTCACGCCGTCTGCATGACTCAGGGCTGCCAATGACGTCACAGAATGCATTTCGTTCAACACGTATACTTGTCGACCCTGACAAACACTGTTCTGCACTGCGGGTTACGGTAAACGGACAGGCGTCTTCGGTATTCATATTCTTTACTGTACACAAAACTATTTGATTGTAAAACGCACAATGTAAGCTCAACCAGAATCACGAGTTCAGCTTCAGATACCGCTGTGTACTTAGAATTGTTTACTGACGTGCTCGTTGCATTCCTGCCAGGGGCCAGACTGACATAAATCGCGTGTTTTACGAGATCTACATTGTTACTTACTCTTCTGGCTAGTAGGGGAAGTATTGTGTCCCACCCAAAAATTCGATGTCGAGATTTCACCATAAATATATGTTTTGAGACCCCCTGAATAAAAAAAAAAAGGAATTTTTAGTAAAAGGCTCGCGCGCGCGCGCGTGTGTGTGTCACATCATAACTCAAAAACGAAAAGTCGGTTAAAAACCAAAGTTGGTATTTAAGTTTAATGTTTTTCAAGGATGCGACACGAAGATTTTGAAGAAAATAGTCCCACCCTAAACTAACCTTTACATGGAAAATTTTTATTTTCTTGAAAATGGCTCTAACGATTTTGATTAAAATGTCATATATTTGAGATATTTTCATGACAAATGAAATGCATATCTTGAATTTTCTGGCTATAGCCCCTGTAGTCGTATTTACTCTGGACGACTTTTGCATAACTGGTAAACCGTTAAAGATAGACCAAATCATACTGTAGAAAAAATGTAGATCTTGCTAAAATAAACAATTTATGTCAAATAAATTTTCTTGTAGGGTGAACCATTTCGGAGATATTCCTTGTTATGTGTGAGAGTTTCATAAAACTTAAAACTTTCGTGAAATGGAACATCGTTGTTAATTTTTTATATGTTAAGCGTGCAAAGAGAACGGAATCTCAAAGCTTTAAAAGATTTGACTATTGCACAAAGCCTACTGTATTCTAATATTCCCTATGTACCTACAAGGACGTAAGCAATAAGATAATTTGTACAAATGTTTATCTCAACTAACACGAAGAAGATATAGGAATAAGAGTTTGTAAGAATGGTTAGTACAAGCGTAGAGAAAGTCATGTGAGTGCAACACGTCAGATTTTTTGTTTACCAGTTATGCGAAACCATCCACAAGAAACGGACTTTTGAGAACGCGGATGGGAAAGTACAGTTCTAGGTCACGGGTTCAAACACGGCGAGGGTTATGGATTTTTTAGGGCGCAAAAAACCCATAGTATAGCTTCCTTCGGCTCGTAAAATAATCTCAAGTCCTATAAAGAGGCCTCTGAGCAAACTTAAGTAGTCTTTCACGACCAATATGGAATGGGACTGTGAGGGCCATAATATTTAAAGAGCGTCCATAAATGAAAGCTACATTTCAATAGTGATTGTAGGTCATCTATAGTTGCTGCAAAATTTAGAAAAGGTTCAAACGATATACCACTTAAATGAAGCCACAAAAGTTGCCATTCTTTCCGGACCATACTGATTTGTGACGGTTATTTTGACTGCAGATTCCATCCTATCGCATGAAACAAAGACATCCCTATTTATAGCCTCTTACAAAATAGTGGCTCATCATTTGTATTTTCTCTAAATGTTGCCTGAAGTAGGTATAATGTAATGCCGATGGCCTGATGTTGAAGATAGGGCTAGGAAGTTCATGCATTTGCATGTTTTTTCTTAGGGGTTAAAAATGTATGCTTTTACATTATGTGCACGAATTATGGAATTTTCTGTTATTTGGACATGATTTTATAGTGCATATAACCGCATATTTTGTTGATTTTTGATAAATGCATATTATTTCAATATTATAGCCCCTATATTGCATATTTTAATAATTTCTATGTTTTTTATTTTGTTTGGCACACGCTCTTCATCACATTTCTGAGATAATATGTGATTCTTTCCCGCTGGTAGATTTGTGTCCAGTACCAAGAAAATTTTTGTTAAATCTCCTAAAAGAGTTAGCTTGTTTAGATCAACAGCACCTAATATCCGACTCCTCCTGCACCAGTGTTAACTCGACGGGGAACATGGGTCGATGCAGTTTTATATTAGCACATAGAAATAGTCGAAGAGGTTGTTAATTCATTGGACTCGAAAGATGCTTCATCAATGGAAACTGTGCAAAATACTCTGTTAGACACTGGGTTAAAAGAGGGTCTTAGTTTCATATCTGCCCATTTTTCTTTCTTATCAACAGTCATAACGACATTGGAAGCTGTAGGATCTCCTTTGCATGAATCGCTTACCGTCTTTGAAAAAACAATATGTGACCTAAGTTCGGCTCCTGGTAGCACAGGACAAAAAGTGAATTATGTAATTTCAAAAAATTCTGGCTATAACCAGATGTGCGATATTCGAGACATCCTCGAAAGAAAACCATGTCACACCAAGAGACTTGACTCTCTCTGTGAAGTAGTTAACATCATTTAAATATGCCCGATAACATCTTATGACGTAGAGAGAAGTTTTTCACGTTACAAAAGTGTTTTGCGAGACAACATACGACGTTTTACAGTTGAACATTTATGCAAAGTGTTTGTTGTGAACTGCAATTTAGCAGTTAATACTAGCAGCCGGAACACTTCTGCTTCAACGTCTAAGGAATGCGGTAACTTTATTTATTATTTATACTAACTCGTCTTGTCTACTGCAAAGAGACATCAATCGTTTTAATTAATAGTGCATATTTCTTGGCATATTTTCAAGTTTTTAAGAGCATATATGCATGCATATTTCAATGTTTTTTAGGGCATGAACTTCCGAGTCCTAGTTGAAGACAATATCTGTGAAACAGGGGGGGGCGGAGGGGGGGGGGGAGTATACGAGGGTCAGCCTACGGTAACAGGAGTATAAGCAGAGAAAGGCAGTCCCCACTTTAGGGAAGAAAGCTGTAAGTCCTTGTACATACCATTGGTTCATGAATGAATAAAGTTTAAACGGGTCTTCTGGCTGGATGACCTGGACTGGCCCATGGCAGCATGTTAGAGAGAGAATTTACGATTACCGCGCCCACGTAAGACAGATTTAAGAGACTGCTATGTATTTATACTGAGTACTTATTTTATTTTGGTCCGGTGTATTGGGCGGCATATGATGCCAACGCTGAATGGCGATCCTTGAGTCTTGAATGAACCTGTACATCAAACGGCAGCAATTGCGACATGAATAGTTGTAGGTTGGAAGGAAAAATAAAATGGAGTTCGAAACTTGAGGTTCATTCAGTGGCGGTCCTTGACTGGTAAATTTTGGAGGGCGACAAAATATACTTTCAGTATCAGCACGCTTTAAATGACAGTTCTGAATTTCACCAAAAAACATTCAAATTATTCGAAACATTTTCCACATGAGTGGCTTGGGCTGAGTGGATGTTCTTGAAAATATTTGGAACATACTGAACTTACACCAAGTTATGCTGTTCTCTCTCTCTCTCTGACAGACGTACCTTTTTCTAAAACTAGGTAGTTTTAATTCACGGGTTCTCAAATATCCATTTCCTTTTTTGGATTCAAGGGCCCTCAAAGCGCGTATTTCCGGTGAAATTTGGGTAACGAATTTTTGGTGGTAAGCTATGCCATACAGAAAGCATTGTAAGGGTCTTTCATAAGTAACTGGACATTCGAAAAATTAACCAATTTTAATTATTTCTGGATATGTTGTACATATTTATTAATAAAAACGTTTTCCGGTACCGGACAGTTGATTCAATTCCTAATAACACCAGAGAGCGTTTTTGTGCAATGAGAATCGCTGGCAATAAAGCAGGTCTTGTTATTTTGTTGACTTTTTTTTTTTTAAGGCGTAGAGTGAAGAAACAAGAATGCCTTGTGCTCGATTAATTTTACTACAACAAAGAAAAATCGCTGCCTGGTTTGAGATCGGGAAACCTGCGACTGAAATTCAGCGTTTATTCCGACCACAGTTGGCTGCACTATGCCAAGTGTGTAAAGGAAGACCGTCCTTTTAGTTGATGAAACGTTTTAGGAATCAGGATTCGTAAAAGAGAAAAAAAGATCACATCGGCGTCTTTCTGCAACATGTGAACAAAACATAGCAAATGTCCACAGTGTTTTCATTAACAGTCCAAAAAGGGTCAATCTACAAAGCTGCTCAAGAATTGAGCATTTCTCTTACTTCTGTAAGGTGTATCTTACGGAAAATGCCAAATTTCGGGCATATCGGTTACAAATTCTTCAGGCTCAATTTCTTGACCTCCCCGATCTCCCGATTTAGCTCCCTTAACCGTTTTCCAATAAGGGAAAAGAACAGAGTGTATACGACTAAACTAGGCAATATCCCTGAAATTATGGACAGAATTGTAACTACAGCGCAGAGGGTCACTCCTCGATGCTGTGGAGGTGCACGATGAGGTGGAACGTCGCCTGCACTTGTGCATTGTTCAGGGTAGTAGCCACATTGAAAATTATGGGTATTCATTGCAATTGTTACTTATGTGGTTTATGTTACAGTATCTTACTTTAAACTGCAGGCGAACACTGACACCCACTTCTCTTACTGTGCAAGTGAACTGGTTAGTGCTATTGCGCATATTTGCTTCAGCAGGAGGGGGGCTATCACGACGTTTTGTACAAACTGTAAGCTGAATTAATTCAACTTAGAATGTATAAAGTTGGGATCATTTTGATAACTAAACAATATTCCTTAATTTGAGAGCCCGGTCCTTCACTGCAGACCTATCGAGGGAAAACCGACCAGCAGTAGATGAGGGCGAATATTTCTATGTATACTGCCATTGTTTGCGGGTGACAAGATCAAACTGGGATGACACTACAGAATTCCGGGAAAACAACACTAGGACAGTGTTGGCTTGCATGTGTGTAATGACTAAGAGCTCACGCTGAGAGCGTTTTGCTCGCAGAAAGCTAATTTTATCCAACTGAATCACCGAGCGAGATGCTTTGCGGTAATGTGCGAGGCTCGCATTCAGGAGGTCCTGGGACCGAACACACTTATCAGGGATCGCGTTTCCCTGGTTGGCAAGGCGAATGCTGAGGTCTTCTACCACGAATTTTCGTTCCCTCGCTTATTATACGTAATTTAACTTTCGTGTTTCGGGTAGGCATAGGAGCTGTGGATAGTCAATCGGTGTGGGACGGATGGCCTAGATGCTTGCACATTAGATGGCGGCCTTCACTTAGGCTTCCCTGAGCAGCCCACTGGTCTGAATGGGTTATGAAGCTTGGAATCGTTAGGAACCTCTGTGCGTCCCTGTCGGCCGGCCTATAGGTCCTTACCGATCCTTCACCTCATCCGCTCCTACTGGGCGTGGTAAACGTAGAATCGAGGTGCCAGATGTCCCCCTTTCTTGATATCAGTCCTGGAGAACAGCACTCCCAAAGTGTCAAGCCATTTCCCTACTTCCCTTCCGTGAGCACCAAAGTGGAAAACCGGTTCCACCTAATGCGTGTGTATGTTTATCGTAATACTCAAATGGTTAACATGCGCTTTATCTTTTTAATAGAAACCTCTCAGATAATGCGCTGATTATTTTTGGAAGTCGCCGACGTTTTGCGGTGCACCAATGAGCGCGCCCCTTCAGCCAATGAATGCATAGAAATCACAAATGAGAGATAAATAATAACTCCACGTGGAGTAAAACACAGCGTTGCAACGTTTTCGCTGTTTTCTCTCTCATACTTCTCATTCATTGGTACTCTAACAAATAAATGTCCATACTTGTAACGCGTATGTTTACTTGGAGAAAACGTGACAACGTTGCTTTCTGCGACACTGCAGCCTTATCGCACCCTTTGATGCCGCGATGTTAACCATTTGAGTAGCACGATAATATTGTTCTAGTAACTATTGCAGGTAAAGAGAGGAGGGATACTCTGTGTCCACCTTCGGAGTACAGCCCCTCCCCCACCCCTAGCGTGCTTGATATAGTCATCCAACTGATTGCGAGACGCATTTCAATGGAAGGGAAAGTGCGCAGAGCATTTTTTACTTTATCGCGTACGTAATTTGATAGGAAAGATGTTGCATGGCGCCAAAAATATAAATATATAGATTTCACGAGAAGTACATCTTTTGAGGCACCTGAATCCTAAAAAGAACTATTTTAGAATAAGGTCAGTAAGTCTGTGTATATAACTCAAAGCACCTGCTTGCTGTACGAGGGCTGCCGAGTTCGATTCTCGGCTAGAAGTGTGAATTTTTCTCTAACCAAGATTATTTCCTACCCTCCCCAAAGCCTGGAAGTATGAATGTGTGTGTGTGTGTGTGTGTGTGTGTGTGTGTGTGTGTGTGTGTGAGAGAGAGAGAGAGAGAGAGATCTAATGTATAAAACCAAAAAGAGCCACCGTACACGAGTTAACACCATTATTGATAGGTAGGTAATATGTTCCAAATACCGCCAATATGATCATTGCAGTTAAAAGCGGGATACAAATAGATTAAAAAACACTGCAAACATTTTTCTCTTCAAAATGTTCCATTTTCTCAAAAAGGGGGTTAACCATTTTTTTTTATTAAAATACCACCTATTTCAGATTCTGCATATATTAAATTTTCTTATCTGTCTGGGTGTCTCAGTTGGTCAGGTGGGTATTCGTGGTGGACGAAGCGGCGTCAGGGCGGGTTTTCTCCGGGTACTCCGGTTTCCCCCGCCATCTCATGCCACCGGTGCTCCATCTTCATGTATCATCAGTGTCACCGCCTGCGGTGCCGTAGTAGTAAAAGCGGGCGTTAAACACTACAACAACAATGGTCAGGTGCTGGCCTATTGATCCAAAGGTAGCGGGTTCAAATCCGGCCCAAACTGATGGTTTTTAAGTGTACTCAAATCAGTAGGTTTACTGGCACGTAGAATAACTTATGCGGAACGAAATTCCGGTACACTGTCAGCGCTGATATGATCTGGCAATTGAAACTGTTTTATTGCATATTTCCTTATGGGTACAGCCATGGACAAAATGAATGAGCGCATTAGGAGAGCGAAATATTTGCATAAGTCCCACGTCATTTTGGAGCGCGGTTTACACAAGTCAATATCTCCAACATGCTGCTGAGTTTATTGATGGCCTTTGTTCCACATGTTATCGTCTGTCGCACACACAAATAGGCTGTGTCTTGAATCATCACTCGCAACTCTATTTATTCCTGAAAAAGAAAGGGGCGGTGTAACAAATTGCCTATCATACTATCAATAAACTCAGGCTGCACGTTGGAAAAATCGACTTGTGTAACCCGCACTGCAGCACGACATGGGGCTTACAAAATTTCTGGTCTCTTATTGCGCTTGATTATTTTTTCCATGGCTATACAATGGTATTCCCATATTCACCTTTGCACCTACATGAAAACGAGAAATAAGCTAATTTTTAAAAATATCCATCTCCATTTACAACAGTGAGTATTAGTGAGTTAGTGGAGTTTAAGGGCCCGTCGACAGCGAGGTCATTCGGTCCGTAGTCAAGCAATAAAATCTAAAACGCACTCACAGGGTTAACACGCTAAAGGTTAAAATACTAAACAATTAAAACAGCAAAATGTATGGGTCAGAAAGTAAAAAGACCATAAAGAGATATGGCAAAATTAAAAAAAGCCCCTAAAACTAAAGGAACCAATAGGTTAAAATACCGTAAAACAAATCTTAAAAACCTAAAAACCGTCTGAAACTGTAACACAAGTCAGACTTGTTTAGCGAAGTCAACGAACCGCAGCGCCTTAGAGACAGACACTGGATCATAGCCCAAAATTGAGGCACTTGTGCACGCCCGATTAACATGAAGAAGATAGAGGAATAAGCGTTTGTAAGAAGTCTTCATTCGCTTACTTTTGCTACTATTTTAAGTATTACATTTTGAAACAGTGTCCAGTATTTTTACTTTCTCTACTACGGATAGTAAATAGAGGAAGTATTGTATTTCACCCAAAAGATCGACGTAGAGATGTCACCGGAAGTATATGTTTTGAGGTTCCCTGAATAAAAAAAAAAAAAAAAGCGTTTTTACAAAAAGGTCCGTGTGTGTGTCAGTCTGTGGACAGCATAACTAAAAAAACGAAAAGCCGGTTGAAAACCAAAGTTGGTATTTAAGCTTTAATGTCTTTCAAGGACGTGACACGAGGATTTTGAACAAAATTACTCCACCCTAAACTAACCTTTAGATGGAAAATATTTCGAAAATTTGGATTTTCTTGAAAATGGCTCTAACGATTTTGATTAAAATGTCATATGTTTGAGATATTTTTATGGCAGATGAAATGTATATCTTAAATTTTCTGGCTATAGCCCATGTAGTCGTATTTACTCTGGATGACTTTTGTATAGCTGGTAAACCATTAAGAGATAGATAAAATCTTACTATACAAAAATGTAGATCACGATAAAACACACAATTTATGTCGGAATAAATTTTTTGCAGAGAGAATCAGTTCGGAGATATTCTTTGTTATTTGTGTAAGTTTTGGAAAACAATTCCGTCAAATGGAACGCCGTTACTCATTTTCATATCTTAACTGTGCAAAGAAAGCTTTAAAAGATTTGACTATCGCTCAAAGCCTACTGTATTCCCATGTTCCCCTTGCATCTACAAGGAAATTAGCAATAAGAATTTCTGCAAATGTTTATCTCAAGTAACATGAAGAAGATATAGGAATAAGAGTTTGTAAGAATGGTTAGTACAAGAGTAGAGAAAGTCATGTGAGTGCAACACATCAGATTTTGTTCATCCTCCGTCCATAAGGTAGAGAAGTAACAGGACCTTGCAGTAACAAAGTGCACATCTCCACACGGTGGTACGGGACTATGATTCCCTGAGCCTGCAATGTCATGTTGGTGACATATGGCTCATGAGGGGGAACTACAAGACAGCTGTGATTCCTCAGCGGAAGTGCCGTCTTCAAATATAGTCATATGGCAGTGGTTTAGCTGACACAATAGGGATGCAATTCCCAGCACATCTTCCACGAAACATATACATCATTATTCCAAACAGATCTTAGAAGAACAAAACCACACTTATCACCCAAGTCATACATACATCTGCTTTTATACCAGTAATAAATATGTAGAACCTGGACGACCGCGCTTCGTTCGGCTTTTATTTTGCTTTTTTTTTTTAATCGTGTTTTTTTGGGAGAAGATACTTCGATAAATTTGAAAATCAAAATGTTAACTAAATATAAATTTTCATCCCAATTGTTGGAGCCGTTTCCGTGACGAGACCTTTAATATCTTAACTTGTTTGTTGCATTTGGCCCATTAACAGAGAAACTATGGCCAAAATAAGGTTTCGATTAATTGTGACTGTTACGCGTAGCCTAACATAGCTAAGTCAACTTTCTTTAGGTTTTCTGAAAGCACTTGAGAATACCTTTAATATCCTGGCTCGTTTATTGTAATTGGCACATTAACAGAGAAGTTATGGCAGAAATAAGGTTTAGAGTAGCTGTGACTGTTACGCGTAAAATCGCGTTTTTTCAGGAATGACACCTATATAGATAAACTTAATAAGCAAAACCCTATCTAAATACAAAATTTGATCGAAATCGTTAGAGCCGCTTCCAAGTTGTGTGGAATATATATATATACATACAAGAATTACTCGTTTAAATATGTAAGATGTTAATACGAGGGCGACACTGGATATTTTTAAAAAATCAAGCAAGAATTAATTTTAAAAAAATTGAATGTTTTTACATTCAATGAAACCAACCCTTACTGCAGTGATGCTACCCTTCCTGAGGTATTTCAGAAACCAGATTTTTATGATGTGGCACTGCTTCATCTGATGACAAAACAGTGATGGATTTTTAAAATTTTTGGAAACAGAAGAAGCAGAAGGTGCTAAGTCAAGGCTGTATGGCGGAGCATCCAGATATTCAGCTGTTAATTTGCTATATACCAAGATGTGTTGTCATGATGTAAAATTGCTTTTCCTTTGGGGCGAACTCTTTCAAACATTTGGGATATACATATATTAGTCTATCAATCGGCAGTACCTGTACGTCTATGCTATAGAAGCAATATGGTCCGTTTTAGAAAATAACTAGTAACTATCTTCTTACTAGCATTGCGAACTCTTCAGTCTTTTGTAAGCTTAGGTTCGATTTTAAAGACCAAGTCTGAGTTTTTTAGGACCATAACAATAAATCCAAGATGCAGCACCAGTAATGATATTCCAGACCAAATATGAAGTGTTGCCTTGGGATTTTTTTTTTCAGTTTTCTGCACTGATCTATTTGGTTAGAAGTCAGTTTATGTGGAATCCATAGACAACAAAGTTTTCTCACGTCTAACTGTTGATGTAAAACGGATTTGACTCATGCCAATGCCCTATGTCGCCCTAACACTTCAAGTATTGCTCGAACAGCGGCAATATTTTCATCAGTTGTTGGGTGTCCTTCACGAAATTCACCACTAAGAGAAAATCGATCTCTTTTGAATTCACTATACCAATAATAAACTGTTGCCTTAGATGGGTTTCTTGCCCAAATACGTTCCTAAGCCGATCTTCTGATTGTTTAGGCGTTAATGATTTAAAATAGTAAAAAAATCTTACCCAGAAATCTTCAAGTGATGATAAATTAAAGCAAATCGAACAATCTACACGATAATCAACTTGCAAAGCATAACAAAGTAGCCGCCAGATATAAAAGAATTTCATTTGTTTTAGAAATATGGCATTCTAAAGATGTTCTTCAGTGTCGCTCTTATATTATAAAGAGAAAAAGTGTTTATGTGCGTGCGTGTGTGTGTGCGTGTGCGTGTGCGTGTGCGCGTGTGTGTGTGGAGTAATCTCCAAAAGCATCCAACTGATTTGGTTATTTCTTTCACCACTGAAAAGTCTTGTTCTTTCAGATCGACATGTGCTATAAAACATCTCATTTGATAGGGAGTAATAATTGTCTTGTGCTCCACAAGAAATTTTAGTGACTCTCATGCAAGAAACTTTTGCTGTACCTAATTTAACATGTACTAGTAACCATAATCATAACTACGAAGAAATAAAACAAAATTATGTAAATAAAACTTTAAAAAAATATTAAATAAAGGTAAAGTAAGGGACGGAGAGGCCCTCGTTACCGATGCCGAGCACTACACCTAGGCTATTGGTCCTTCGTGCATCTACCGTCTCCCTGGGAGGGAGGGACGACGGAAGAGATCCTAAAGGCCACCAGATTCGGATGATGACGGGCGCTATCTTGGACGGGACCCTTAACGTTTGCAGTTGGAATGTATCCGACAAGACGCCAATCTCCGGCGGCTTCCCTGGTGAGGCCCACTCGGAGACGAGTTCTGACTCGGTAGTCCCGACCGACGCCAGGGAAAAAAAAATCTTTACAGATCGCATATACACCACCCAGCCCAAACCCATCGAACACCGTTTGGTCCTACAACCCAAAAAAGATGACAATGAAGGAAAATGAGGGGTGGGAAAGTCGTGGTTAAAGAAGAACCTCCCCAGTATTCGCCTACAAACCCGATTGTTGGTACCTTCACTTCAATTTAGTTACGACAGAAGGTCCTAGTTTGGTGGCAGTGCGGAAGGTATTCCCCTCCGTTGTATAACCTATCCTTATATACCTATAAGTAGTAGAGAAAATTATCTAATTTCCTAATAATATTACTCCACTGAAGAATCTATAGAGGATAGCAGATAATTGATGTGGTAAAATTTGTACACACATAGCATGCGACTGCAAATCATTTTAATGACGCTTTTGAATTATATTGTGACGCAGTGAATATGGCCCAAGACTAACCCGAGGTCGACGATGGGCTTTCGGCACGTAAACAGAAAAGCCGCGCGCTCGCCCAGAGAAAACATGATAACGATATCGCCAGATAACTATAATCTTCTGGATGTTTCGCAATCTCGAGTGCGTTTCTGGTACGACGAAAAGCGCTGTTCTCCGAACAAATTTGCGAGGACGCGCAGTGAGTGCTGTAACTGCAAGGAATTCGCTTCGAAAGAGAGAACCGTCCGGAAGTTGAAGCTGCGTCGGGCGTATCTTATTACGACATGAAGAATGTGTAATGACAGTGACAATTGGAACTAGTTTACTAAGTTGACAGTGTGAGTTAAACGAAGTATCAGCGAAGGCGAACTAGGTTAAGTGTAACGCAACGAAAGCTTGCCAACGAGAGCTGCGCGATACTTCGGTTCCACTCGGGTAAAGTCGGGTTACCTCGTACGACTGAAGGCCACATGCCACTTCCACTCCCCGCTTCCAATGTCTACTCCCCTCTATATGCACACCTCGAGACTATGTTAGACACTGGAGCCCGCAATAAGGATACCGTCGCCCTGCGGAAGGCGTAACGGTAATTTTGCGAAAATAGTATTCTGCGCATCCTGGATTGCTAAGCTTTCGTTTAGCCAGTGCTACTAAGTGACTGAAATATAACTGAAGTGAAAACTGAATCAGGTCACAATATGTATAGTGCACATAAAATGTTTGTGACAAACAAAACTTTGCACCAAACTGCAATGGTGCTGTATTCAATTTGATTCTGATATGTCAGTCTATTTATAGGCTCCTAGATCTCCCACTTACATGTGGCAGGAAATAATGTATATGAACGCACAACTGCAGCTCCCGTGTAATCTGAGCGAGAATTGACGTCACGGGGAAAAAAGGATTTCCGCTTTGATATAACATGCTTTAACTTCAACACTTGTAATGTTGTCTATTATCGATTCCTCGTTCTTTCCCCATCAGTTCTGTGGTTGCATTTCATTCTCTACAAGACCAAGAATGACATTTTTCAACGCCTAAATTAAAATTACAAACGCTTTGGCTGAAAACTGCAAAAGGCAAGCAAAGGTGTTTATCAAAAACTACTTTGTGCGTCTGCATTATTTAATAATAAAACTAAAATATTTAAATTCTCATTTTTGACGACAGTAAGCGTTTTTACCTATATATTAATTCACATAAATTCTGTGGGCTATAGTATACAACATCTCCCTTTTCTAATCATTTTAACACTTTTATGAGTGAGTGAGTGAATGAGTGAGTGAGGTTTAAGGGCCCATCAACGAGGTCATTTGGGCCCGAAGTCAAAACAAAAATCTGATGTGTTACACTCACACGACTTTCTCTACTCTTGTACTAACCATTCTTACAAACTCTTATTCCTCTAACTTCTTCGTGTTAGTTGAGATAAACATTTGTACAAATTATCTTATTGCGTATTTCCTCGTAGGTGCAAGAAGAATATTAGAATACAGTAGGCTTTGTGCGATAGTCAAAAGTTTTCAAGTTTTTGCACCTTAACATATAAAAAAATTAACAACGATGTTCCATTTCACGAAAGTTTTCCGAAACTGACACAAATAACATGGAATATCTCCGAAATGGTTCACCCTACAAAAAAATTTATTCAGACATAAATTGTGTGTTTTAGTGAGATCTACATTTTTTGTACAGTAAAATTTCGTCTATCTCTTACGATTTACGAGTTATTCAAAAGTCATCCAGAGTAAATAGGACTACATAAGCTTTAGCCAGAAAATTAAATATATACATTTCATTTGTCATCCAAATATCTTAAACATATGCCATTTTTATCGAAATCGTTAGAGCCATTTTCAAGAAAATCAACATGTTTAGAAAGTTTTCCATGTAAAGGATAGTTTAGGTTGGAGCTATTTTCTTCAGTCTTCGTGTCGCATCCTTGAAAGGCATTAAACTTAAATACCAACTTTAGTTTTTAACCGACTTTTCATTTTTGAGTTATGCTGTCCACAGACTGACACAGACGGACCTTTTTCTAAAAATGCTTTTTTTTTTTATTCAGGAGGCGTCAAAACATATATTTCCTGTGTATATAATTTTTTAGTGGAATGCAAGCCTTTTGTCGCTAGCCTAGATACGTGATAAAGAATCAAGTATAGAATAATGTAAAAGCATCTTGAAGCTACTAGTGAAGTTGTGTGCTGAATTAATTGCAACCGGTTAATTTGTTGAATAGACTTGAATATTAATTATTCTCGGCGATAGTATAGAAGTAGGTGAAGGTGTGAGTTGAACAATTGACGTCTGCGTTCACTGCCTTCAAGTTAAATTTATATCTTCCCACCTAATCACTTGCTCTAGAAATGAATTCCAAGGGTGGAAAGGAAAGGCAACTTGGCACTTGTAGACCATGACAGGTGCGTGACCTTCAACGTCCTCCACCAGAACAAGTGAAATAAATCATTATCATTATCTGTTTTATGTTATGAATCATATGACCGGTTAGTGTCCAATAGCATATATTATACTCACTTATATTGCTTAGTTTAGCTTTTAAATTGTATTATATCCCCTTGTCTTCCACTGGATCTAAATCTGGTCACGGTTAGTTTACTTATATCTTTGTTATTGTTCATTTATACCCCACCATTAACTTCAATGGTCATATCACCTGTACACGATGGTGTTAATCGTATACAGTGGCTTTTGGGATTTTGCGTGTTTTGTACATTACAGTATACACTAATTTATATCTCTTAATTCTAGAGAGGGTAAAGGACAATTGCTAGAGAAAAATTCCCACTTGCCAGTCGGGAATGGAAGCCCGGACCCTTCGCACAGAACACAGATGCTTTACTGAATGAGCTACGAGGTTAGCCGATTCCACCTCCAGCTTTCACGCTAGCGACAAAAGGATTGTATTCCACTAAAAAAATCTATATACACCGAAAATACATGTTTTGAGGCACTCGGATTCCATACTCGGAGCAGTAGGTTTCCAGGAAATGCAGCGTTCTCTCTACAACGTGTTTTCCTCGTAGTGAGCCACGCGAAAGCACATAGGCAATGTGCATACCCTGCTCTCGGTTTCCTAGCGTATTTTTCTCTCACACGTTCACACATATTATTGTTTAAAATCCTGCTGGCTGTACTCTGATACGTACACAAGAAGTTAAAAATATGAAAATACCCTCACTGCCGAACAAAATCATGCAAAGCTTAGCTTTAAACCTCATTAACATTAACAAGCGATAGGTATGTACTTTTCTGCGTTGCATCCACTACGCGCGCACATCGTTTGGCGTGAAACGCTAACAATACCATGTAATTCACAGCAGATTGTTGTTCGAAACATACTCCTCAGCAATCATTATTCCAACTGGATTAGTACATAGATAATAGGAAAAGTTAACTAAAGAAAACTGGCAGGGTATGCAACACATCACCCACATCCATTGACACTACGCTCCTGATGTGTGTGGAAGAATATACCACTGTAACCCTATACTACTATAGATTTAATGTATTTGTTGTTCATTCCCCTCCAAATTTCTTATTAACTAAAATGATATATTTGGGGCAAATTGAAGATTGTAAATTGAAGTCCGCGTATTAAACAGCACACTTTCCTGTTTTTGTACCTTATAACAGACTCCCGACAAAGTCATACTTGCCACTGAATGAGGCGTGTCGCAAGCAATACTAAAGCCGAATAGCAGTGAAGGGGAGGGATGGCCGATGGAGTGAGGCAAGAACGTATTGCAATTCAGTGGCCCTTTTGAGCAGATTTTGCCCATGCCTGCTCTAAAGAGTTTGATTAAAATATTATATGTTTAACATGCTTTCATGACATATGAAATGTGCCTATAGCCTGAATTATCTGGGAATAACCTTTGAAATCTGCTTCATTTTGGATGACTTTTGCATAATTGGTAAACTGTAAGTGACAGACAAAATCTTACTACACAAAAATGGAAATCTCGTAGAACATACAATTTACGTCAAATACATTGTGTGTGTGTGTGTGTGTGTGTGTGTGTGTGTGTGTGTGTGTGTGTGTGTGTGTGTGTGTGTGTGTGTGTGTGTGTGTGTGTGTGTGTAGATAACCATTGTCAGCACATTCATTATTATTGGTTTCAATGTTCAAATACTTATACTTTTATCAAATAGGAAATACTATTCATTTTTATGTTACTTATATTATTCAGAGAGTTGAAAGTCAAAGCCATTACATAGCGACCAGCGTTTTAAAGACTTGACCATCGCTAAGTCTACTGTATCCCCCTACTCGCATTGTATCTACCAGGAAATATGTAATAAAAGCGTTTCTACAAATGTTTAACTGAATTAACATGAAGTAGATAGAAGAATAAGCATTTGTAAGAAAAGTTTGTACAAGAGTGAGTAAAGAAAGTCATGTCAGTGCAACACATCAGACTTTTAAGATTTGAATTCTTGTAAAAGTCCGATATTTTTTTAGTCTCTTAGTATTTGAATTACACAAGCAATGGAGATTATTAGAAAACTATTTCTAAAAGGACTCAAGCCCATATAAACATTGTCTACGTGTGAGAAAAAAGTGTCCTGAAAGTTTGGGAGTGCCAAGTCGGCCATGGTATAAGGACATTCGGCGGGAAGAGGAAGTAAACAGTTACGGAACAAGCATTGAATGTGCAGTCAAGTAAATAAAACATCCGCAGTTTCGAGTTGCATTTACTACTAAGCCTGAGGCGTGCAAATGTAGCACTGTTTTCATTTCAAAGTGTACGTTTCTACTATCGCCTTCCCCTTTACTCCCGTATAGCACTGATGATGTTACGCATTGTCAACAAAACAGTGGCACCACACTCTTGAGGCATACTGTATTAACCAATCGCAGCATAATCACGTGTCTTCATTATCTGACAATTATTTCTCTGTCTATAGCCTCAGAAAGAGTACGCAATAATACTGAATTCGTATTTTTTACTTTAACGTAATAAAGTATTGCATTCCACAAAAAATTCGATACCAGGATTTCATTGGAAATAAATGTTTTGAGGTTCTCTGTATAAAAAAGCCATTTTTAGAAAAAAAATTTCCTCTGTGTACCTGTGTGAACTCAAAAAAGAAAACTATGTTTCATGCCAAATTTGGTATTTAAGCAGCATCTTTTAAGGATGTGATATGAAGATTTTCAAGAAAATCCCCCCATCCTAAACTATCCTTTACACGGAAAATTTTTCGAGAGTTTTGATTTTTCTCAAAAATGGCTCAAACGATTTTGATTAAAATACCATATGTTTAATATATTTTATGACAAATTACATGTATACCTCTCATTTTCCTCAGAAGCCTTCTGCAGTCTAGCTGACTTTTGCATATCTGGAAGCCGTAAAAGATAGGCAAAATCTTACAAAACAAAATACAGATATCTCGTTAAAAACACATGTTATGTCTTGTGGAGTGAACCATTTCGGAGACATTCGTTGTTATTTGTCTGAATTTTGCAGTGCAACTTTTCTCAAATGGCATGTCGTTATTTAGTTTTTATCTCTTGGCCTTGCAAAGAGAATTTTAAAGCCATCACCAGTTTTAAAGGATTTGACTATCAGATAAAACCTACTGTATAGTCATATTCCCCTTGCATCTACAAGAAAATTAGCAATATGACAATTTCTGCAAATGTTTATCCCAATTAACATGAAGAAGATAGAGGAATAAGTTTGTAAGAATAGTTTGTAATAACAGTAGAGAAAGTCACGTGAGTGTAACACATCAGATGTTTAATGTAACTGAACGAATATCTAAGGTGAAAAAAAAAATCTTTTTTCCAGAAACCTGTGACAACACCTGCCGAACTGTACCAATAGAACACCCCGATAAGTGTGATATAGACATACCCATAACGGAACAGGATACTACTTGGACTGCAGACGAGTTTGTGATAAAGGACAGAAACTGTGAACTGCTGAGGCTCTAAATAAGACACTAACCAGATCGTCCAGTGAGTGTACAACCGGAAGCTTGTTAAGTGAGGTGAGTACAAATTTTCATAATAAAACTGTTATTCTTTGTTCCATAAGGAGCATAAGGGAAGATAAAGAGGAATTTACAAAATAGTATATTACGGTGAAAGTCTGGTAGGTACATAACTGAAGAACGAAGAAGAGTTTGAAAATACAGACGACGTGGAGGTATGTTTCCTTGAAGTTGAATATGTTTTCAACAGCATGTGTTTTTAGAGAAGAACAGAGCAGTTTCCAAATTCCAGATTACTGTTTTGGGATATGGTGTACCTTTTTACTCCCATTCTTCTACATCTTCATCTGTTAATCCTCCAAACACCACTCTTCTTCGGGTTTCATCCATCTATTGTTCTCTTGGTCTTGCCCGTCCTTTTCTTCCTTCAGTTTCCCATTCTAGCACCATTCTTACTATTCTATCATTTTCCACTCTTTTCACATGTTCGTGCCACCTTAATCTTCTCTCTTCTATCACTTCTAATACATTTCCTTTACAGTCATTATCACCCGAATTTTTGTATTTCTAAAGTTACCTCTTCTTGTGACCCGAGAAACCTTCAGCCAAAAATCCATCTTGACTGTTAAACATTTTCTTTCTTGTTGTCTATTCATTGTCCACGTTTCTGCTCCATAAAGCAATATACTCTGTAGTATTGAATTATAAATGAGGTTTTTTGTTTTACTTAAAATGTTTCTTCTCGATAATATCTCGTCAACATTCCAATCATTTTTCTCCCTTTTAATCTGCTAGTTCCATCTGCTATTATTGATCCTAAACACTCAAATGTATTGCCCATTCTAATTTCCTCATTTAGAACCCTTTGTTTTTCATACGTGTTCATTGTCGATGATTTTTTTTTTTTTTTTTAAACATCTATACTAAGTCCCCACATTTTATATTCAATTAATTTTCTCGTTATATCTCCATATATTGTGTTACCTGGTCGTCCACATATATTTTAAAGATATACATCTTTGTAACAGCCCCTTAGTGTATGGAATTTCTTGGACATATTTATAATTTCCCAATTATTTTACGCCTATTTCCGGAGTATATAGATTGTAATATTTCTGTTAATTCTTGTCACAATAGCTTTCTGAGAACATTAGCAACGCGTTTTATAAGTCAATAGATACCAGTCCTGCACCTTTCAAATTTATCTTAATTTTTCAAGCCTTCTTAAACCGAAAATGTGGTCAACTGTCGATCTTACAGTCGAAAATTCAAACTGTTCTTCCATACTGTGGTACTGGTTTTTATAATTCTTTTGTTATTGTACGAAAAGTTTTCATAATAGGGGACGTTTAAGATTTAATAAATAAATTTGGTGAGGCTGGTTCTGTTCATGAAGTTACAGGAAATGGTAAGCACCAATTATTTATTTTGGAGTGCTGCAAAGTCAGCAATGTATAAAGATAATTCTAAAACAACAGCTACACTGAAAATGGCAATAATAAATTATGCTAATTTAGTGACAAAAGTAACCTTAATGAACTGCTTAACATAAAATTCAATATATGAATCTGTATCTTCAGAATGGGGAGCATTTTCAACGTCTAGGTTTGGGTAAGTTTCTTATCTCTTATATGTTTTCTCTTTATATTGCTTTCCCTAAATGCTTAAGCAGTCCACCACAGTAGCATCACAAACCCTGGAGCCAGGATTAGCACCTCGCACTATATATGGCATATTCCACAACTGTGGAGAGACTTAAAGATCGCGGAGTAACATGGATATAAACAACAGTTGATAAAATGCATTGGGTTCGGGTACCCCATTGTTCCCTTCAACACATTTTGCTGTCTAAAACCGAAAATGAGTAAACTTTTACTTACAGGTTTATTATATAGCCTGACAAATTTAGCATTTTCTTGAATTCAAGCAAAGTTTCTGTGACAATTACTTATCAAATATGAAATAAAAAGGGTAATAAATATGACTTACCAGGTATACCTCGAGTAGGTGACAGTGCATCCTTCTTGGGTTCTTTGGGGCTGTTGCCTGCAACAGAAAGAAGGTTACATGTCAAGAAAAGTGCTTTCACTGACACTGTACTCTACGATTAGTAGTAGAGTCGAGAAAATGGTTATCTTATTATCAAAGTCGGTGTATGTGCGGAACTATATTCCTTATAGGCTTCTGAACCGCTGCACCCATTTTAACCGAACTCGGTACTACCAGATACCTTTGACACAAGACCAAAGTTACGGTTTAGCTTAGAATCCGTAATTCAGTCCCATTCCACACAATTGATTATTTAGTTTTATGTAATGCCTACAAAAGCTCACAAGTCTCTTGATGGGTTAAACGAGAAAAGCTGCGGAATAAAATAGAGAATACAGACTCATACTGCATGAGAAATGAGAGTGCTTATAGCAACAGCCTTCAGACCAGTTGTAATCAGAATTTATTTGTGAAGTAGAAATGTTTGCTGGTACGCCTCAACTAGGATGTGAACAATTTAATGTTTCTATCGTACGCAGTGTAATGAATTTGTAAAACTTATTCCTCGTCAACATATCACTTCTGGTGAGATACGTTTTATTACTGCTTGTAATCCAAATTGATTAAAAAACCATTAAGATTTCACTGTCATATCCTATGTTGTTTTCTTTATTTTCTTATGGTCGTTGCTTGGGAAATAATTCGTTCAGTGCATTATTAATTGGGGTCGGCAATTTTCTTGAAAATCTTGTCGCCTTTTTGCTGTTTAACCAATACTTTTTGATTTTGAGTTATGCTGCTCACAGAAGGATAAACATACCCACATACTTATTTCTAAAACTTTTTTTTCTTTTAATTCAGAGGGTCTCAAAACATCTATTTCTGGTGAAATTTTGCTATTGAACTTTTGGGTGGAATATAATACTTGTGTACTTAATGTAAGTGCGTAGTACGAGTACAAAACGTAAAAATCTGAAGTGCTGCACTCATATGACTTTCTCTACTCTTGTACTAACCATTCCTACAAACTCTTATTCCTATATCTTCTTCGTGTTGTTGAGATAAACATTTGTACAAATTATCTTATTGCTTATTTCCTTGTAGGTGCAAGGGGAGTATTAGAATACAGCAGCCTTTGAGCGATAGTCAAATGTTTTAAAGCTTTGAGATTCCGTTCTCTTTGCACGCTTAACATATAAAAAATGAACAACGATGACCCATTTCATGAAAGTTCCAAGTTTTCCGAAACTCACACACAAGATATACATTTCATTTGTCATAAAAATATCTCAAACATATGACATTTTAACCAAGATATTTAGAGAAATTTTCAAGAAAATCAAAATTATCGAAAAATTTTCCATGTGAAGGGTAGTTTAGGGTGGGGTTATTTTCTTCAAAATCTTCGTGTCGCATCCTTGAAAGACGTTAAACGTAAATACCAACTTTGGTTTTTAACCTACTTTTCGTTTTTGAGTTATGCTGTCCACAGTGACACACATACATACACACACACACACCTTTTTCTAAAAATGCTTTTTTTTTTTTTTATTCAGGGGGTCTCAAAGCATCTTTCCGGTGAAATCTCGACATCGAATTTTTGGGTGTAATACAATACTTCCTCTACTTACCAGTAGAGAAAGTAAAAATCGTATGTTAAGCTTATGGTATTCTTCTTGTAACTGCAATGAAACATGTAGATAGATAGGTATGTAATGAAAATTTACTCGTAACTGTATTGACATGCATTAGGTAGAGGAATAAGCTTTTGGAGTAGTTGTTTGTGGAAGAGCGAGTAGAGAAAATATGTGAATGGAACTAAGCGGCACAAGAAAAATAAAAATATATGTAGGTTACTCATCTATAGAGTCATCAGCGGAGCATGTGCCAAACCAGCGTCATGGAATATATTCCGAGGGCGTGTACGCTATTTCTGACACCGGCAGAATTCCGTAGAGACCGTGTCTAATTTTACATGGTAAATGGTTGTCAGAGCTCTGTGTAACGTCCTCAACCTTCTTCCTCTACTTCCTTACAAGGAGAGGTCCATTAACCTGCTGGCCACAACTGGATTTGTACACATTCTCCACAATAACAGTCAGCATGCAGTTTTCCCCTCTTCCAGTGCTTGGTGTGACCATGATATGGCTAACGCAAAAATAGGGACTTCTCCGACTAGTTTACTCATGAGCCTGTATATAGGACTGACCAAGAAGATGTAATCATATTGTGTTGTTAGAGATGACCAGGACTAGAGCTACAAATTTTTAGGGTCTAAAGACAATGCCCAACATCCATTATCCAATATGGGTCATTATGGCTAGAAAATTCTGGATTTGATTTGTTATTTTCTGCCTTTTTCGGTGATTCTTTTTCACATTCTCTACTACATATAGCAAGTAGAGGAAGTATTGTATTCCACCCAAAAATTCGATGTCGAGATTTCACCGGATATATATGTTTTGAGGCCCTTTGAATCCAAAAAATGCATTTGAAGAGAAAGGTCCTGTGTATGTCTGTGGACAGCATAAATCAAAAACGTAAAGTCGCTCGAAAACCAAAGATGGTATTTAAGTTTAACATCCTTTAAAGATACAACAGGAATATTTCGAAGAAAAGTCATCCACGCTAAACTGCCCTTTACGTGCAAAATTTTGATTTTCTCGAAAATGGCTCTAACGATTTTGATCAAAATGTTTAAGGTATTTTTATGGCAAATGAATAGTATATTTCTTGCTATAGCCTATGTAGTCCTGTTTACTTTTGCTGACTTTTGCATAACCGGTAAACCGTAAGAGATAGACCATATCTTACTATACAAAAATGTAGATCTTGCTAAAACACACAATTTATGTCCGAATAAAGTTTTTGTAGAGTGAACCATTTCGGAGATATTTGTTATTTGTGTGAGTTTTGGAAAACAAACTTTCATCAAATGGAACATCATTATCGTATTTTTTTATGTTAACCATGCAAAGAAAACGGAATTTGAAAGCTTTAAAAGATTTGACTATCGCTCAAAGTATTCCCATATTCCTCTTGTGCCTACAAGGAAATAAGCAATAAGATAATTTATGCAAATCTTTATCTCCACTAACATGAAGATATAGGAATAAGAGTTTGTGAGAATAGTTAGTACAGGAGTAGAGAAAGTCATGTGAGTACAACACATCAGATATTTTTTATTTCCTTTCTTAGCTTTTTAGTTTCTCTCCTACTATATTAAGTAGGGTAAGTATTGTATTCGACCCAAAATTTCAAATCGAGATTTCACTGAAAATATGTTTTGAAGCCTCCTGAATCCAAAAAAGCAATTTTAGAAAAAGGTCCGCGCGCGTATGTGTCTGTGAACAGTATAACTCAAAAACGAAAAGTCGGTTAAAAACCAAAGTTTGTAGTTCAACATCTTTCAAGGATGCGACACAAAGGTTTTGAAGAAAAATATGAATTTAAACACTATATCACAAAAGTTTGACCAGAAAATGTTAAACTCCGTAAGACATAACCTAAAATATATTCATTTCGATTAGTGCAGTTCGACTTACTCATTAATCCCAACTGAGGAAAACGAAACCCAAGATTTACATGTATTTCGGTCTTCTCTTGTAATAGAAAACCAGTTTATAATCTCAAATACATCTGACTTTATTTTTAACATTAACAAATTACCTTTCTTCTGGAAAAATACATTAATTATTAAAGAAATTGTTATAGAACAATTTTCAAATTGAAATGCAGCGCTATTTTGATTGTTAATGGATTGTAATATGTACTAAATTGTTTTTCAACGATATATGGGATATGTTTGGAGACACTGTCTAAACAAAAGAATGACCGGGTGACAATTCTATATAATTTAACGGCGTATGTGTGAAATAGTGAAGGAAAAATTTTACTTGCTGGTCTAGGAATGTACACAAAATTGTATTTGCTTAAACCCAACAGCGTTGCTTCTCGTTCCCATTTTTAGCTTATATCAACTCTTTAATAGCAACGTCGGACATCCCCAGTGGTAACCACCGCTGCAACAGTGCAACATTCGTAAGACGAAAAGTGCCCGATGTACTATACTAAAGAGAACGCAAGCCATTGGAACCCACCAAAAGTCAACCGTGACAGATCTCCCCCAGTACAGTGCTCTCTGGTTACTTTGGGTGACATTCTGTTTCTTCAGTTGGCATTAGTACTGGCAACTGTTCCTAAAACATACACATGATAAAGAGACGGCCGTAGTTGGTGTTAAATACTACGTTAGGTTGGCGGTGCAGGCATTATCTAGCAGGACGTCAACCGTTGAGTTTAAAGCAAATAATCCTTGTTTAGGTAGAGAAAGTTATGTTCCACGTGTACGCTTAATTGGAATTGTTTTAGTACTTTTTAAAAAAATTGTAATAATTCCTTTACAACACAATTCTCAGCTGATTAAAACTTGCGTTGCTTCAAAGATTTGGTATACTGGTTGATTTGAAACTAGCAATTCCCATTGTAATTTTGACAGTGCTTTAGTCGGTCACTTTGGATTCATAGGAACTGCCATTAAATTGTTTCCCCATAGAATCGGGAGCACACACGAAGTCAGGAAGGGGAAAACCACTACAGAGAGAAAGAGAGAGAGATTACTCTGTCTCTTTCTTTCATTCTCGCTCCCTCTGCTCTGATAAGTCAGGTGACTCAACAGTGCTACTGCACAACCGACCTTCGTGTATTACAAAGTGACGCGAAACGCGCTTCGCTTCCTGCTGTTGGCCACGCGCCGACTACTTCCGGTTTCCAACATGTGTCTACTGATCAAATACAATGCAACCAACAGAGCATGAGAATGTAGCTGTAAGTAATCTATTTACACCTTACACAAACTGGTGTTCCAACTACGAAGCCATAACACACGGGATCTGCCTATATGTTTATGGTAGAGGATTTTGAGGATCGCCTCCCAAAATCAAAACAGTCAAAAAAGTTTATATGATCATGGGTCTGTAATTTATTTGTCAGAGAGTTAATAAAGGATGTCTCTCTGTTGACGCCAATAATAATAATAATAATAATAATAATAATAATAATAATAATAATAATAATAATAATAATAATAATAATAATAATAATAATAATAATAATAATAATAATAATAATAATAATGATAATGATAATGATAATGATAATGATAATGATAATGATAATGATAATGATAATGATAATGATAATGATAATGATAATGATAATAATAATAATAATAATAATAATAATAATAATAATAATAATAATAATAATAATAATAATAAAAATAGTGGATTGTTCCGGGCTGATAACTGGGCCTATAAAGATCTTAATGAGGTACGACAGGACATCAACAGAGTTCTGCCTAAGGATTTGGAGTGGAATCATCAATATCATCTTACTGGTCCCTATTTCTTTCATCCGTGCCTCAATACAGAGACGATTCTACATTTCTCACAAATGAATTGCATCGTTTAATTCATTGTGTGCCTCTAGACGTCATCAATCAATATGGTTTCACAGTATGCGCCAACTCATTTCAGCCGCATAGTGCATACTTTCTCCATATATGCCATTGCGTGGCCAGCTCGATCTCCTGATTTGAAACCAATGAGTTTCATCGTCTGTAGACGATTAAAATCCCTGGTTTATGCGATTCCTGCACCAGATATTGACACTCTAAGAGAGCGTATCCACACAGGATTTGACCAAATATGAAGCATTCCAGGAATTTGTAACAGAACACGCAATAACATAAAACAGGCTTAGGGCATGCTCGAAGCAGGAGGAAGTCACTTTAAGCACTTTTTATAACCTTCAATTTTCTTACAACTCAGCAATAAATGATTTTTAGACCCATGTTTATATGAACTTCTTTTACTGTTTTGATGTTGGGAGAATGACCACGAAATATTTGACACCCATAAAGACACACCGTATAAGTACATTTGGAGTGAATTGCCAATTTAACTGTTAAGCATAATTTATGGCGTTCATCCAAGGCGCTATTCATACTGCCAAAGCCACCCAAATTAGAAATCTAAGAACCTCACTAATAAACTATTCGCTTTGACATGGAAGAAAAAAAAAAAAAAAAAGACCAAATTCAACTCCTATAAGAAAATTAATGTATATTTAGATACAGAAGTCACGTAGAAAAGTTTGTAGAAATATGGGCAGAGAAAGTGATGTGAATTTAAGAAGGTGTGTTGTTAAAAATCTTGTGTGTTTTAAAGTGTTCTTGTCTCCTATTCATCCAAATTTACCCCATGCAAGATTAGTAACCGACTTCAGTTATTTTTTTATTTTAAGGTTTTAACATTCTTTAACTGGTTAGGTCATATCGGACGATGAATGAAATGATCCTCAAATGAATCCGGGGTTCACAGAGCTTAGTTACTTAAAATTCAGCATCCCATGCTAACCGAGATTCGAACTCGGGACCGCTTGAATATGACGCAGATACGCTAGCCCCACACTACAGAGCTGGGCCTTTTGATTCTTGTTGACAACAATAAACTTTCGTTTTAGCTTTATTTTCTGCCTCTATTCTTACTTTCTCTACTACGTACATAGGTAGAGAAGGTCATGCATCCTAATCAATAATTAGATATCGAGATTTCACCGTAAATGCATGTTTTGAGGAGCCCGTGTAAAACAAGCATCTTGAAAAAAAAAAATATTCGCTATGTGTGAATAACGTAATTAAAAAATGAAAAGTGACATAAATATCAAACTTGGTGTTTATGTTCACCATCTTTGAAAGATGCGATATAAAGATTTTTCTAAAAAATCCCCCAACTCCAAACTACCCTTTATAAGGAAAACTTTGATATTTTTGATTTACTGAAAAATTACTAACGATCAAAACAGCTTATATTAAATATATTCACATGAAAAATTGTATTTATATATTGAAGTTTCTGGGAATAACCTGTGACGTCTTCATTTGGAAGGAATTTTGTATAATTTTGTATCATGAAGTCATGTCAATTTTCAGTTCTTTTTCGCGATTGCGTGGCATTTTAAGGCCAACATAAAGTGTCCAGTTGTTAAACATTTGACTATCGCTATTCCCTTTGTATCTATTAGAAATATATGTTTATGTAGGTATTTCTTCAAAAGAGTATTTTGTATACCCATTATAATCTAGCTTACAACATTGTGCCATCTTAAGACATCGTGCCTGAGTTTCTGCTTGAGATAGACGCAATTGAATCTTCAACGTTCATGTTTAAGTAAGCAAACACAGTGTTCTTTCAAGTACTTCAGGTATACACCGACAGCGACATACAAGAGTGGCCGAAAACAGCCGAGCACTTGTTCTCCGCTTGTTTCGTCATTCATTCGAAACACTCCTAGATCCGCACCAACCGTATTCCTGTTGTCGACTACAGAACAGTGTTGCCAACTCTTTATGTGGGTAAAAGTGACTGACAGAAAGGTCAGAAGTGACTACATATGAATGTTAGAAGTATGAGTGCAGATACTTTGATAATTAGTACCTTAATATATAGCCACGTCAAAGTGTTAGAGGTTATTTATCTCATCTAACAGTTTTCTCGCACTACATAATTTACTACCTGATGTTTTCTGCTTGGTCGTAACTGAGGCTCGAAATGAACAGCGCCTGTCTGTATAGACCAGCCGCTTCCCTTCCACGTGTGCATTCTTCAATACGTGATTTGCTGGCCCAGGTAGTCTGGGGTCATTAGCCTTTGCACAAAGCATTCGAACTCAGTTACACATTATAGTAAGCAATTAATGTATTGGAAATGCAAGGATAAGGATTATTTCCCTTCTCTAAGTGTAAGTTGTAGACAACAGTGCTTAATAGCTAAAGTTATAAGTTCACAAACAGATATTTATGTAATATTTTCATTACACTGTCCTCAATTACCAGTACAAATACCTGTACTTGTACTCCTACCACCTGTATAGCGTGCATTTGTATGGACATTTTCGGTTTTTCGGTATGTATAATTATCAATACATCATCTCGGCTACTTTAAATATGTGTATATCTTCCATATTCTCAACCTACAAGGCTCGTTATGCTCCCGTAGATCTTCAGGAAATTTTTTCTCATTTTCTTTAAAGACGGCATCGTGGCCGAGAGGTTAAACCGCTCGCCTCTCACGAGGGCGATTGGATTCTATCCCAGGGGATCACATATAGGATTTGTGGTGAACAAAATGTTGTTTACGCAGCTTTTCTCCGGGTCTCAGGTTTCCCCGCCACTTATTCCACTAATTACCCCATCGTTGCTTTTCCTTTCATCCATTCCATCCCCTTCAAATCATCCATTCTGGTCATTCTCTCTAACTCAGAGTTTCTCTGCTCCTCGACAGGCGTTTGACCCCACTTGTATGTCTTCCATACGAGGAGGGCAAATAAAGAAAGAATATAGGGTGTCCCAAAAAACACCGTCAACGCTTAGTATGTTGGACGGGACGCGAGCATTATGGGTGATGACACCCAATACGTGCGGTTGTCTTTGAAGGCATTCAATCGCTCCGTGGACTCGAGCAATAAGCTGACGTTACAGAAGTGCCATACACCATACTCTTCATACAGCTGCACCGAAAACAGTCGAGAGATGTCCGATCTGGCGGCCGTTCTTGCCATGCAATGGGTCCACCATTGATTTGAATATGCGATATTGAGGTGATTCCGCACATTTACATCAAAGTGTGCTTGAGCTCAAGTCGGCAACTTTCTCAGCTGTGTACTGGTACGTGTCGCACTGCTGTTAAAATGTTATTGTACTGAAAACTACAAAAGTAGCGCAGTAGGATGTGCACCAAGGACTATGTTGAGAAATTCAGCGCATACACAGGTATGTTATTATGCTCGGGTCGTTCATCCCAGGTGCACCTTATGTATTAAGACACCAAACCGAATGTTAACAAATTGTCACAACCGTTCGTTTTCAAACTTAAACGCTCTCCAGCGTCCAAACCGTGCATTTCCGGACAGGGGTTCTTATTTGAAAACCAATCAGTTTGCCATCCCGCACAACATACTAAGCGTTTTCGGTGGTTTTTTTTTGGGGGGGGGGGCGGATGATCAAACCATAAGTTGTTTTTCTTTAATGTCATCAATTATGGTGCATTGCCCTTCCACTTGCTCCCGAATGATTTCATTTCTAATTGTTTCCAACCTAGAGATTCTATTTGCTCTTTTCTAGGCATTCATGTTTATTGCGAAAAATGTTCCTTCTTCTCTTCTTTTTACTGGCCAAATTCTTAACCATATTGGGTTATTTTCTCATAAATATACCGTTTTTTCCTTCTCGAGATATTTTTGTCCCCACTGAGTGGGGATATAGCTTTTGTATCCTGAGCGTTTCTATTATGAATTTCTTTTTCCATACGACCACATTAATAAATGGTAATACGTAAGTATTTGTAGTCCTTTGTGTTGAGTTATTACTTCGTGTTAAAAGTTGTTGAATTCGACTAATGCACTCATATAGCGTCTGTATGGTGGAGAGTGCGTGGGACAACCATTGATAAACACCCTTAGACAGGTTATGCACTGCACCACATCTTCATTCATTCCTTCATTTCTGCCTCTTGCTTCATGAGGTTGAAGACGTATGCATTTACATATTGCCCTGTTCTGAATACACAGCATCTTAACTTTCAAAACGTATTGCTTACTTCAATACACTAAACATTAAACAATTCCTAGGCTTGGCAGGGTGCAATTCCAAGTTTTGCAGTGTTGTCATGCATTCAGTAGTAATTCTCAAAGGTACAAATGCTTTTTAAAGTTTCCTTTTGCTACTCTGGTGATGTAGTAGGGTGTACTCATAGAACGATCCAGTATACCCTCAGAATGTCACGGAGAAGGGACAGCAGGAGCAGCCCCTGAAGCGATGCTGACAATCTTGTCCCAACAGTGGAGAGGATTGCTTGTATTTGTGTGGGTTTAGCTGGCAAGGCTTGTGGCTTCTGTTGACGTGACGCAGATCAAGCAAGCTCCATTCTGCCCTGCTTGACGTCATTCTTATCTACATATGTACACACACAAGTTGAATATGCCTCAGTAACAGTGCTGCCAATCCTAGTGGAATTCCGCTAGGTCTAGCTAAATTTGGGACTTGGCAAACATTGCAGCGAAAAACAAAAGAGCCCGAAAATCACTTTTGTCAATATTAATTTAGAAAGAAACATATTTATAATTATTACTAACATAAAATTGTAACATAAAGTTCAAAATTAAGCTATGATGAAGTTTTATAGTGATGGCTGTACCAATATTCACTTATGATTCCGAAACCTGGGCAATGAACAAAAGGGATAGAATAATGGTGGAAACTGTAGAAATGAAATTTTTAAGAAGCACTGCTGGATATACCCGTTTAGATCACGTGAGAAAACAATCAGAGAACAATTTATGATATATAACTTAAATAGTAAAATATATACAAACAGAATGTCAAATAATCGAATAACGAAAATAGTTGCAGGGTATAAACCTAAAGGGAACCGCAGTGTGGGAAGACCTAAACGTCGCTGGAAGGATGATCTCTGAGCCGAAACAGGCCAGCGTGGCCTATCTTGGTGTAGATGATAAAATTGTAAACTGCCTGAATTAAATAATCTATAGACAAAGTAAATGTAGCCATTTAAAGTCTTCAAGAGAAGTACGTTGGTCTGGGTGGCTCAGTTGGTTAGAAGTTGGCCTACTGACTCCAAGGTCGCGGGTTCAAACCGGGCCCAGACCGATGGTTTTTAAGTGTGCTTAAAAAGACAGCCCCATGTCAGTAGATTTACTGACATGTAAAAGAACTGCGGAATAAAATTCCAGCACCCCGGCGACGCTGATATGATCCTGGCAACTGATAGTGTCGTTAAACAACAAAATAATTTAATAATTTCAAGAGAAGTACTTTGTGGTGACAATCTGGTATGGAAGATATAATGTTGAAAAGAATAGGCGTGACTAACAAAATAACATTGCTATACTTTTACAACCTGTAAGTCATTCATAATTAATGTCCTTATTAAAGTGTCACACAAGTTTTGATTTTTGATTTCAGATCTTTTAATGTTCGAGTTTCCCCTACCGATTTCGATGATTTCTTTCTTCTTTGATTAGGTAAATGAGGAGAAACCTTGATTCAAAATTTCACACACACACACGCACGCACACACACACACACACACACACACACACGGTGTTGGGTATAAGTGCAGATATTTTGATAAATGGTACCTTAGTAAGTATCCACTTCAGTGTGTCAGTTTTTTGCCTTCGCCTAACATAGGCCTGTACAACTCATTGAATACCTTGAGCGACCTTCAATTTTTTATAGTTAACAGTATAAGGCCGTGAGCGTTCTGCGCACAGGGAGCACCAGTTTCCCAGGACTGGCCTAACAGTTTTCCCACAAACCAATCACACAGTTTCCTGTTTTTTGCATGGTCGTAACCATGCCGTGAAATGAACTACACCTGTGAGATACACTATCCGTTTTGCCTCACACTTCAATGCGTGACCCACTGGCCCAGATGATGTGAGGTCATTGGCCTTGCAGAAGGCATTCGAACTCAGTTCCATATCTATCTTTTACAGTGTACCAGTTATGCAAAAGTCATCCAGAGTAAACAGAGCTACCTAGGTTATAGCCAGAAAATTCAAAACACACATTTCATTTGTAATAAAAATATCTTAAAATATGGCATTTTAACCAAAACCGTTACAGCAATTTTCGAGGAAATCAAAATTTTCCACATAAAGGGCTGTTTAGGGTGGAGGAATTTTCTTTAAATTCTCAATGTAGCATGCTTAAAAGATCTTAAACTTAAATACCATTAATTAACCGAATTTTCGTTTTTGAGTTGTGCTGTCCCCCCCCCCCCCCCCACACACACACACACGCGCGCGCGCGCGCGCGAGTACCTTTTCTAATAATTCTTTTTTCTGGATTCAGGGGTCCCATAGCATATATTTCAGGTGAAATCTCGACATCAAATTTTTGGGTGGAATACAATTAGTTCCTCTATTTACTATAAGTAACAGAGAAAGTAAAAGGATACGGTTTATAATCCTTACGACTCCTGCACTTTACTTCCGTTAATTTCATTATGCTGCTAAGATTAAAATTATCATTTTGATATCCTCTAATATCAGTAAACGTCAATAGACAAACTGACAAAACTGCCATAACTGACATCTAGTGTTGTTCCACCTGCACATGCCTAGTGTTCTATGCATACATGCCCGATAAGGCGTCTACATTACGATTAATCACTTCACGAATGTGATTTATCTTGAAGCTAAGCCTGATATACGCAATTAGTCATTCTCCTAATCTCCTCGGCAACAACACACTATCGACTTATCTTTTATCCTTTCTCTACACGTACCTTCAAGGTAGAGGAACTATCCTATTACATCCAAAAATTCGATATCTAAATTTCACCGGAAATATACGTTTTGACCGTCCCCGAATGCAATAGAAGTAGTTTTAGAAAGAGGCATGTGTTTGTGTGTGTGTGTGTGTGTGTGTGTGTGTGTGTGAACAGCATAACTAAAATATCTAATGTGGAACATTCACATGACTTTCTCTACTCTCTCTTGCACAAATTACTCTCACAAACGCTTATTCTTCTATCTACTTTGTTTTATATATTTATTTGGTTTATTTTGGTGTATTGATTGATTTTTGTTATATGAATTGGAAGTTTTGTTGGTTCTTTTGGTTTGATGAATTAGGAATAAAAGTTAATAAATTAATTATTATTAGTAATTGAAATAATTATTTATGTAAATAGGTTAAGAAATTTAGAAATTTAATTACTTGATTTTGGAATTTTAATTGAATTTTTTTTTTTAATTTCGGTTAAGTTATGAATATTTTATTTAAAAATATTTTTATACCTATATGTATATATTGATTTAACCATTAGTATTGTGATTGTTTTAGGTATTAGAGGAAATGTTGGTGTAGATATTAGATGTGATGAATAGATTTTGAGCATGTTTAATTTGTGTATGTTGTAATTCTTTTTTTAAATTTTATTGTATATTATATTTTTGTTTTGTAGTATTTAGATTTTTATAACTTGTAGAGTATTGTTGTAAATATTTTTGAAAGTTAAATAAACGAATAGGGATCTGGAATGTAAGCCCTGGTTTAAGTAATTAGGTGCCAGGGTTTATTATTGCAGGTTTTTATTTATTTATTTGCGTTGTATTAGTCGAGACAAACATTAAAAAAATTTCGTGCATATTTGCTGGTAGATACAATGGGAATGCGAAAATGCAACAGGTTTTAAGCGATAGTCAACTGGTCACTATGTGATAGCTTTGAAATTCCGTTCTCCGTTTTCTCAGCCTTCAGGTATACCAACACCATTGCATGCCGTATAATTTAACCAGGTTATAAAACGGCGCCTGTAGTTAAACTTTTGGTTAAACCTCCGGTCAAACTATATTTAGAGTACCGGGCCTAAGTGAGCGAGTAAAATTTAATTTGAAGAGACGCGTATTGTGTTACGCAGGGGTCAGCAAATTAGTCATAGCAATTGCAGGAATGGTGATGTCAATGAACGCAACCCGGCAGCCACACTAGGCGCGGGCTAGGAGGGTGGCTTCCTTAAGCCTTGCTTTCCTCAGTCTGAAAACCGAATAGTTAAGATCATTTCAATTCAGTTTTCAGTAATGCTTTCCTAGGAAATTGGACTTAAAACTTACAACTGAACTGAAAATAACATACCTTTTAGTGAAATGGCTGAAATGTGCTTGAGAAAGCTGCATGGCAGTGAAGAAAGTGAGTTGGAGTTGGATACTATGATGTTTTCGTTTATTTTGGTCGATGAATTAACAGATGACACTGACGAGCAAACTTGTGGAAAACCTCAGGTACATCCCTTGTTTGCTAATCGTAGTTCAGAAGGTTATGGGGCTCCTGAAGGACAAAACTTCGTGGAGTACTTCAGATTATCACCAAAATTAAATCCAGTCTTAATATTACCCATGCTAGATATAGGTAAACGAGCTTTAATCAGTTCCAGAATGCACTGACATAACCTAAAATAGTGTTTCTTTATATCAACATATGTATGTGTATATTTTGTATTATTACAACACAACTATACTTACAAAACGCTCAACTTCGCCTACTGCGCACATGTAGCATTATATTGCACAACTTGTAATACACGTAATTGACAATAATTCCCACTCGAGTTACATTTATACATTTAATTATAGATATACATATGTATATGGCTGAAATAAAGCTATATAAATCAGGTCACTTAAGGGATGTTATAATAGGTAACAAGAGACTTATTTCAGAGTTGGGAATTATCAGAATTCTAATTGATTTGTTTATTGCAAAAAATATAAGTATAACTCTTTTAAAGCAAAGTTTGCGACTTTCACAATCACGGAGTAAAGTAAACTGATCGAAACTGTTTTGCAGCCTATATAATTGACAATTTATTTGACTTTTGCACTATAATACCATTATTCATATAAAGATAAAATTAGTAAAACTGTATTCTCCACAAGAATTTTCTAAATTAGATGCTACAAACGTAAAGAATTATTCTATGTAGAGGGAGTGCAAATAAAGACATAACCAAGTATAAAATAAAGCGAAAGTAATTACTGATAACATGCTAACTTTATTTCTATGGGGATTTGGGATGGGGTGATCTTCAAAATCTTCATGTCATATCCTTGGAGGATGTTGAACTTCAATACTATATTTAGTATTTAACCGACCTTCCCTTGTTGAGTTGTGCTGGTCACATACAAACACATAGACAACAGATAGAAACACACACACACACACACACACAAACACAGAGACCCTTTTCAAAAACCTGATGTGTGCACTCACATGATTTTTCTGTACTCACTCTTGTACAAACTATTCTTAAACACGTTTATGCTTCTACCTGCTTCATGTAAATCCAGATAAACTAATCATGTAAATCCAGATAAACTAATGTAGAAATTGGTTTATTACCCGTACGTGGAATGGTAATATGAGAATACAGGCGGCTTAAGCGATAGTCAAATCTTTTATTCTTCTAAACTTATGCATAAAAAAACAGTTATCTTCTACTGTCGTTAACACAGTCTAGTCTTTTGTGATATTACAACTCACAACTGTTTTTTTTCTTGTAGCCTTGACTCACTCCTTTCACTGTCTCTGAAACACTAACTCCGACGATACAAATATGTTTTTTACACGATGGTGAGCCAGCTCATTTCAGTCGGACAATACCACTTCTTCAATGACAAATTCCCGCATAGATGGATTCCTCAAGAGGGATTCATTGCGTGGTCTATTCGATCAGTGGCCTTGCCTACCAGACTCGGATATGTAACCCAACGAATATTTTAAAATTCGTTAAAACATGACCCCACCTAAACGGCATTGTCCTTCGGAGTTTTCATCTATCATTGTCTGAAAGAAATATTCGACAACAATGAGAGCATGGTGAGAGTGGTTTTCTGTCAAAACTTACATTTGTAAATCAAATAAACCTCTCTTCAACATTTCCGTCAACATTTATGTAGCGGGCGGTACAGAGTTGTTCACTATTAATGTCAGAAGTTTCATCAAACATTAACGAAACAAAGAAGGTATAAATTTTGATCTTATTCCCATATGTCAAGATGGCACTCACACTTGAAATTAAGTCATTGTAATATCACGTGGAGTTGCACGAAAAACGGTTGATTTTTGCAAGTGATCTTTCAGAGAGGCATCATACATTGCTATTTCATTTATATGTTCAATACAATTGCCTCTGTTTGAAGATCCTTCATTCTCATTCTCACCATCAAAAGCAAGTTCCTGTTTCCCTAAAAACATACAGCCCGTACAAAATGAGAAAGTAAAGCTCTGTTCTTCACGTCATTGTTACACTGTTCAATTGATACTTTATGCTAATTATTCAATGAAAATGCTATTCCTGGATTTATCCCCAAACATTTTAATTTTTTCGCATATTATGTGATTACAAGAATAGTTTTGGCTGCGTTATAAATGTTATTTAAACCTTCATAACCGCTGCAATACAGAGTACAGGATAACATAAGAGTGCAGGCTTAGAGGAGGCATTTAATGTTATCCTATATCTCAGCAATAAATGATTTTCAGATCTATGTTCATATATGTACACTTTCTGACGCTGGCAGGACGTAGTCAAGTATTTGATACCAATGAAGATAAATTCTTATCAAGTATGGAAATTAACCAACTTTTCGTTTTAAGATTATGCTGTTCACACACATATACACACACGTACACGCACGCACACAAAGGATACCTTATTTTTATTGGGGGTGTATCAAGATGTTTATTTCCAGGAAATATCGATATCGAAAGTTTGGTGGAATGCAACACTTCTGTTATATACGTGTTTTCTCTCCTCTTTTCTTCTCAGGCTCGTGTTAGACGAAAGAAACGTTTTCAGAATGGTTTTATTACATATTTCTTGTACCTACAATGGGGATTGGAGAATGCAGTAGACTTGGCGATAGTCGAATCTTTTGTAAGCTGGTTGTTATACCAGATGAGTCAGCCGCCCCTTATTTTTGGAAGGTAGGCCACCCATCGTACGCCATGTGCGCTTTAGTCCAGTTTTGCGCTTACTAAAACGTATTGCTTCACGTTCTTAGACAGACGAATGCGTAACCTTAGAGAAACAGCGGTTTAATAAACAGAACGTACTCCTCGCTAAAGAACACCCAAAAACATACGACTCGTTTACCGAGAGCGAATTCGGGGTTTCCGGCCGATTTTACAAACTATTTATTAGAGTATACATAACAACGCAATTCAGTAAACATTTCTGAAAAAACGGATCAATCATATGGGAACATTAACAACATTAGGTAAAAAGAAAATGACGGATTCTTGTACCTAGAGCCGGGTTGGCTGCAAAACAATGACAGATATAGTCAAAATGCACAAAATTATTATTATTATTATTATTATTATTATTATTATTATTATTATTATTATTATTATTATTATTATTATTATTATTATTATTATTATTATTATTAAAGTAACGGCGGTGAACACTCATGATACACGAAACAAGATGATACCTGTGTAAGGAAATTTAGGAAAGAAACTTTCAGGTTAAAGTTAAGGGTGTATTTATCAGTTGTGAGTGGGGCTTGGATTTTTATAACCTAAAAACTATTGAAATATGCACGCATTTATGCTGTAACAATTACAAAAGTGTGATCCAGAATCCGGAAAATGTGACCTAAAACTTAATAAGAAAAAAAAAAATACATACTATTATGTTTAATAGTTACAGATGAAATAATTCATCCCTCTGAACCTTCATTTCCAACAGAATTGCACTGGATAACTATATGCAGTTTTAAATGGCCAAACTTGAAGGATCTTCGATTGTCAGCAAGAGAGCTTTATACTTGGAGAAATTTCTTTCTACATCACATAATGTAATGGGGGGGGACTTCAAATAAGGGAAATTATGACCAGCCATTTTACATAATGTTGTATAACAGGATTCTTTCAAGCATACAATATAATTTTTCGCTAACCTGGTTGGCTAGTTCATCCTGTGCACTCAATGAGTCACTTTCAGTTTCCTTCACATACTTAATGCACCATACAATTTCATAGCCAATGTTTCAAGGCGAAGATGGACTTTAATATTACAGAGAAATTTGATTTGATGTGGGCTAAGTTTCTTGACAAGGCGATGGAAAACAACTGTTGTACATTTTTTAAGATGAATCATTTTCATAAAAGTTATTGAAAACCTCCTGAATGCCACTGTAGTTTATGCAATAGTAATTTGCAACATCAAGCCAAGTCCCCATAACTGTTACAATGGGCTGAAGGGGAAAGGTTATGAAATGATGTTTACAAAAATATCTGGTGTTAAATACTACATAAAATATGACTAAAAGCATGCTCTTATTCGTATGTTTGGCCAAGATATGACCTAACATTAAAATATACATTTATATGACAGATAAACGGTGATTTATTGTGTTCACAAATGTTGGAACATGCTTATATTAACTTAATCTTGGAAAAATAAGCCAGGATAAACGTATGACATCTCATAAATATCCAAGGCCTGATTATGAGGACTGAGGAAAAACTGGTAAAAACCTCCGTTCACAAGTGCATAGCTTAACTACCTCGGCCACCCCTGGACAATAATTCTGCCACTCCAAATGATAAATAGTTGACGCCTATGCATGAAGGGCTAAATTTTGGAAGACATTATACATTGTGAGAGTGAAACAGGTAACATCTGTTCGGTTCTGAAATAGGAAAAGTGGGTTAAAATGTTACACGGCTCGTTGTAGCACAAGGACGGCGAAAGGTTGAGTCAGCCCTGACCCCAATGTGGTCCTGCCAAGCCGTCTGTCTCACTATCATCTCTGCATAGATCTGCGGACCCAAACTCATTCCTATTAATGATCCGTCGCAGAATCCGGAGGCGTTACTGCACGCTTCACTCTCTTGAACACTAATGAACTCGTGTAGGTATACGGGCGCACTGGCTACTAGAGTTGGAGCGGTGGCCCGCTCAGTCCATCCCGTATGCCGTATGGTACTACAGGTTCGGCTTCAAATGTTTTCTGACTCCCGTGCTCCTTGCCGCGGGGGGAATCCAGGAGCGCTTATCTATTAGTTAAGCCAGGTGGTCTCAAAGCTCGACTTGCCAGCTCACACATGTCTACAAGGGTACGGGGTGTAAGGAGTTCGTAACTCCAAAGAAAATATCATTCCAACATTTCTCTTACACTTGTTCGTAAGAAGGTAATCTCAGTGTAAAGAAAACAACATTAAAGTTATAAATCCAGAACGAACTCGCAGCCAGGATGGAAGCTAAATATTCCGCATTAGAGGTGCCATATCACTCTATAATGAAATTAAATTTAAAACGTTTAAATAATGTTAGTATGCCACGTTTTTAAGCCATTCATGGAGACACACATGTACACTGTAAAATTTGCAAATTGTTTTTATTTAGCGAACCTGAAATCGTGTATTTGACCTAAACTTTCACGTCGAAGTTTAAAACATTGAGTGACTGTCGTAAATAGCAGGAAAACAGAACTTCAAAGAAAGTTTGGCGTAACACAAGTAATAAAACTATTGCAAATCGCAAAACAGCATGTTTAAAAAACTTTAGACATCAATTTCTATAGGTTATGACGTAGCATCTCCCCCTCAGCTTTCTTGCCTATCACCCTTTAAATCTGATGAACCGGTTTATCTATTATTATTATTATTATTATTATTATTATTATTATTATTATTATTATTATTATTATTAATTATTATCGTAATTATTATTAACGAGAAATACATCATATGCATTACATATTTCTTAAACACCGCCAATGCTACACAAAAAAGCAATGTTACTTATTTAAATACGTGCAGAAAAGAATGTGCTAATTTTTATTTGTTTGGATATTTAATTTCTTGTTTGCTCCACGCTGACCACACATCAGAGGAACATACACAAAAGTAAACACCTCTGGTGAAGCCATCGCTGAGCCGGACAGACCAGGGGAAAGTAATTCATAAGAAAAATTTTAGTCTCTTTCACTTACACCCTCTCGTCCATCGGAAAACACTTGGAGTCGGCTATACACCGAAAGAGGGTGTATCAATTCCTGCAAGAATGCCTTGTCCAAACTCATACCCATGAGAACGGCTCGCGCTCATGGGCGTCGGCAGACATTTCTTTCAGGGGAGAGGCGCGAGTTGGAACTTTGCGATCAATTTTAATTCATTATTTTGTTGTAAAAAACTGTAAGAGATGAGTTATAGTATTTGTTGCGAGTAATCGTATTAAATTGCGCTAAATAAAAATTATTGAATGGATTACATTCTTATAGTGCAGGTTTTTGTGTTTTTTCGGTAAGAATTCTCATGGACTTCATCTGTTAAAATATGAAATGTTGCACTCACGTGACTTTCTCTACTCTTGTACTAAGTATTCTTACAAACTCTTATTCCTCTGCCTTCTTCATATTAGTCGAGATAAACATTTGTAGAAATCATATTATTGTTCAGTTTCTTGTATGTTCAAGGGCAATATGGGAATGCAGTAGGCTTTGAGCGATAGTCACATATTTTAAAGCTTTCAAATTCCGTTCTCTTTGCACGACTAAGGTATAAAAATGAATAACCATCTTCCATTTGTGGAAAGTATAAGCATTGAAAAATTGACAAGGAATATCTCCGAAATGATTCACCCCCCCCCAAAAAAAAAAAAAAAACTTCACCCGGACACAAATTATATGTTTTAAAGATATCTACATTTTTTATAGTAAAATTTGGTCTATCTGTTATAGTTGACCAGTTATGCAAAAGTCATCAAGAATAAACTGGACTACGTAGGCTATGGTGAGAAAATTCAAAATACACACTTCATTTGCCATTAAAATATCTTAAAACATATGGCACTTTAATCAAAATCGTTCCAGCCATTTTCGAGAAAATAAAAATTTTCGAAAAATGTTTCATGTAAAGGGTAGTGTCGCATCCTTAAAATATATTAAACTGAAATACGAACTGTGGTTTTTAACCGACTTTTCGTTCTTAAGTTATGCACACATACTTTTTTTTTTTTTAATTTTTTTAATTTTTCAACATTTGGGCATCTCTTTTGCATGAGTATCCTGAGGAAGATTTCTGAGTAGGAAATATTCCCTCTCTAAAGAACAAGTGGAAACCTGCAACATTTGTTGCTTAAAGCATGCTTCAGTATCGTCTGTTGATGTTAAAAAAGCTTCAAAATTGAATACTTACAAAAGGTGTTCGTAATGAAGGTAGTTTTTAAGTCTTTTTAGGTTATTTTTAATAAATGTTAAGGTAATTTGTTAATATTCTTTGGCTCATCAAGATCCGGGTGTTTGTGACCATGAAAACAGATAACTTAATCGTTATTCGTAACTATTACATACAAGCGTTGACACACTCTGTTGTAACTGTTACCCGAAAATAACTGGTTCACATATTCCCTAATGCAAACAGAACATTTTCCGATGCGTACCAGTTGGCAATACGAGTCTTCTCGGGGCACGCAATATTTGCATATTGATGACTTATTAACAGCAGCAGATCACAAGGAGGTCATTCAGCTTTATTTATACGTGACAGAAATATTGCACGCAAGAGGTTTACCCCACGTAACTGGTGATTCAACCATTCGGATTTCTTAATGACCTCACCGAGGTCGTTAGGAACACCTGGCATGCTATCCTTACGGTGCAATAGTGTAAACACCACTGGAAGAGGGCAGTTTTTGGGTACAACAAAGTGTTAATATACAAATAAATCAAAACGAGTGATATTTTATATTTGCTTTACCATCGAGCGATTTCAAGCACATGGTACTTGGATCTGAGAAACGAGCGTGCCCCACTTTAGTACGCCTCTTACGATCTATGCCAGGCCTAGGCGACTCGATAAGTACCTTGAGCGACCTTCCTTTGTTTTTACCTGCTAAACATTCAGTTATAAGTGATGCCAGAAGTGATTGTCAGTTTATGTAGAATTGGACTATCACGAGTTGCATTTATTAACACTATTTCACGAATTAAAGGATGATATAGCCTATTAAATGTTATTTAAATGCTGTATATTCCGAAAAGAAATAAGTAGCAACCATACATACATCAGTGTTCACTAGCATGGCTTACAGGATTTTCATATTGCTGCTCCAATGTTTTTAAAATGTTGGCTATGTTAGAAGTTGCAGTATCTACTGTTAATTTATAATTTCATTCAATACAAAATTTGTCAAACTGATTCCAAACATATTTTCCTGTTGTATTCAGTGTTCTGAGGTTTTCCTCTTCGAATTATTTCATCTATTTCAGCATTAGCTACTTCGCCGAAGCGAGAGTCAACCATATTTGACATTTGAATAGCGGCTCTATTGGTCAGCTGTTGCGCATTTGTAGCACAGTGCAGCTAGATTCTCTAACCTGATCATAACAAATGAAAATCAGAAGAGGTAATTATTAAAATTCAAAGGTGATAATGAAATATGATAAATGTTTCGCGAATGAAGGCTGTCATTGGTTGAAATTTGAAATTGTTATGCACATGATTTCAACCAAGTCACGTATGAGTGGAATAGTGTGAGATCATGAGCAGTCTTCGCTCAGGGGGCAGCAGTTGCCCAGACCTGATCCATGTAATCTGTCCAAGAATTGTTTACTTTCTTATGTCATCTACCTATAGTCCAAAAAAGGAAGTGCATATTGCATTCCATCCAAAAAGTCGATGTCGAGATTTCACCGAAAATGTTTGTGTGAACAGCGTAACTCAAAAACGAAAAGTGGGTTAAATACCATACTTAATATTTAACCTCACCATCTTCCAGGGTTGCGACACTAAAACTTTCAAGAAAATTCCCCCACCCCAAATTACCCTACTACATAGAAAAATACTCGAAAATTTTGATTTTCTCAAAAATGCTCTAACGATTTTGAGATATTTTCATGACAAATGAAATGTTTATCCTGAATAGCTTTGGAAGTCTTGTTCATTCTGGATGACTTTTACACAATTGGTAAACCATAAGAGGTAGACAATCTTAAGACACAAAAAGAAGAAGAAAACGTAGATCTCGTTAAAGCACACAATTTATGTCAAATACTTCTTTTTATGGAGATAACCATTTCCGATGTATTCCTTGTTATTTGTTAGAATTTTCCAATCCTTATTCTCTCCTCAAATAAAAAGTATCGTTTTCATGTCCTGCCCATACAAAGAGATTAGGATTTCAAAGCTATCACATAGCGACCAGCTCTTGGTAATAGCTTAAGCCTACTCTAGTTCCATAATCCCATTGTACCTACAAGGGTAAATGTAATAAAACCATTTCTACAAATGTTTACCTCGATTAAGATGAAGCAGACAGAAAAATATGCATTTGTAAGAGGAGTTTGTATACAAGAGCAGAGAATGTCATGTGAGTGCAACACATCAGATTTCTTAAATGCCTTGTCGATATTCAGTTGTTTCTCGACACGTCATGAAAGTGGCATTCAATTTGAAGGTGCATATTCAAGTTGGGAACAAGAGTCTATATTTTTGGCCAGAATTTAACATTTTTTGCTACTTATTGGCATTATAAATTAGAAAGATTTACACTACCAACACTTAAAATATTTTTGGGGGTACCTACTCATAAAAACAATTCAAAAGTTGAAACTTTCATGATTTTTTTTTTATTTTTATTTTTTTTTTTTATTCAGAAGCTTCATAAAAATATAGACAAGTCAGACTTTAATACCAATTTGTCTTTCTGAACATGTTCAATGATTTGAATCTAAATTACATCAAATAAACTGACTTTATAAAAAGTTATGAATTTTGAAATTCAAAATTCCTCTTTTCACCAACTAAATTTCTGTTTAAATGGCTACAGAGTTTGTGTGATTTATGTTAAGACCATAGTTGTTGGTTCATATAATTTCCTTCATAAGCTTCAAAATAATGTATCAATGAGGTGGGAAGGATAATTTTAACAGTACTTCTTTCGAATTAAAATGACAGAAATGTTGAACATTTTAATTTCAAGAAATATTAAAATGAAGTTTCTACAATGTTATGCGCTAACTTGATTGTACATATTTTTAAATTAAACAAACTTCTCGTAACAATTACTATGCAAACTATACATTTTTTAAAAAAAAATCGTTATTCCCAACGTGAAAGTACCTTTAAGTCTTGCTTTTAAATCGTATGTGCTCGTACATGTAACTATTTGTGCAAATGTTTATCTCGATTAACATGAACTATTATAGAAAAGTAATATTTCACAAGAATAGTTTGCAGTACATATATAAAGTAAACGATATTGGGTAGAGAAAGACATGTGCGAGTGACATCACCTGCGCTGTGCTTCAACGGAATGAGACATGGAAATGGATTTCCCAATGCCTCACACGGCGCCACTGCTTGGGTATCTTCGCATCAATACACAATTCCCTGATTCAGAACTAGAAGTAACTAGAAGGCTGTACAAATATGCAGCAATAATTTATTTACTCCTCAAAGCAGAATGCATAGGTATGTGGTGTTGAGACAGACTTTCTTTCGTAAACACAACAGTGATGTAATGCGAATTCAATAATGCATAGGTCCACCAAAAGTAGAGCACCTTTTGTAAACAGCAATTTCCATATTTTTCTGTCTCTGTTCAACTTCACATTAATTTCGCGAAATGTGTTCTAATTTTCGTGTCCCCCCCCCCCCCCCCGCTCTATTTGGCTTTTAGTACGAGTATTATCGCTTTAATTTCGCGATCTTTTCTTTAATTCATGGTAAATAACACTTTTTGCCGCATCGACGTTTTTCGAATTTTCTGAAATGAGTTTGTTTTCTTAATTTTTGTTTCACTATGCCATAGTGACCACACTCTAAATTTGGGGTTGCTGCATAAATAGTGGCAGTGTTAATTGTGCATTAAGGCTTACATGAGTTAAGTGTATTTATTCTCGATTGTAATGTTTTCAATTTACAAGCACAGATGTATGCAACGTCTTTGTTAATATAGGGAGTTTTGGCTTGAGAAACAACTGATGGTCTTATTGTCGTTAAAGTTATTGCCGTATCTTGACATTGATTTTTTTATCACTTTCACATTAAACCTACTCCATTTTCAATACAGTTTTAAGTTACTCCTGCAATTTTTAACATTCTAGTCTTGACAATGTTAGGAGCCAAATATATATTTTGAGAACTTGGATCTGACAATTATATTAGTGACAGAATTTTATAAACTCTGCATCTATAAAATATTTCATTGCTTTTCCGATTTTCCAAAATATATGCTAGTTTGCAAGCAGCTGCTTTTAAATCATAGTCGGAGTTTGTATATCGTCATATCTATTATATTTGCAAATATCATAACGCTGTTATCCGTTCTTGACCTAAAATTAAATCACCAAAATAATCGACTCCATGTATTCATATACTACAGTCATATAGGAAATCAAATTATGAATATTACATTCGTACAGAAAGTCCCTAACATCTTGTATGATTTAATATGAATTACCATAATTTAAACACGAAGTCAGTAATAAAATTATTCGATATCGCAACATTATCTTTGTGTTATTTCACATAATTCGCTGCATATTACTGCTGGTCACACCCATTAATACTTGGAGCTCTATAAACACGGCACATTCTCGTTTTTACTACAGAAAATTTATTTCTCCCCTCATTCAGCCCTAAATACAGTTTTCGTGGTTTTGGAAACGTATTGTCAATAGAACTCTCAGTGCTTGGATAACGGACTGAGCCAACGCTGATAATGCTGCCTAAAACTAAGGGGTTCGGTGCGGAGAGGAATGTTGCGTCGTGGAAGTTGGCGTCAGAATTCAGGCGCTGTCTCACGAGACCAAAATTTGCGATACCTGCTGATCTATTCAAGTCGATTTATTAAACATGTGCAAATATGGACTACTGTCAAGTGATTAGACTTGAAGTCACTAAGTTGGTAAGAATGTGGTGAAATAAAAATTGTCTCGCACTAGTGCGATAAAATACAACTTAAAATTCGTGTATCTTCTGTTAAAGTTCTAGTTTTAATTCCAGCTGTCTAAAACATTTTACTAAAAGGTTAGTAGCCACGCAAAGGACCCCGGGTTCGAGTCCCGCCTCTGGTACAGGTGTTTATGGTTGTGTGTATGCGTGTGGATTTCATCGCAAAACAAAGTCATCTACTTAGCCATTAAGGACCGAAGGCCACATGTGTGTAAAAAAGGGGAAGAAAGAAACATTTTATAATACACATGCATTGGATAAACTAGGAAACAGTACTTCGTTTCGTTATTTTCAAACACTTCCAGGTTCTAAACCTACAATTGTATGGCAATATATTCCTTCATTTTAATAAATGAGTATATCAAGGTATGTAATAAGAATTTCAGGGGCATCTATGCAGGACTTGCCTTTTGTGAATATTATTATAAAAATGAGACATTATGTTTAGACACGTTTCTCGGTTAACAGAAGCAAGTGTCTCGCTCGGCAAGCTGGCCGTTATTGGGGTCAGGGCTTTGCTATATTTACATCACTCCTAGAGAGAGAAAGAGAGAGCGAGAGAGGGGGAGGGAGGAGAGAAAGAGAGAGCGTTGCACTCCGCTGCTGCCAACAAACGCTCTCAATTACTTGTAAAGCAATCTTAGACGTATCTCTTCTGGAACAATATTGCATCATTGTTATCTCTGTTTAAAGCACTTCACTTTCTCTACTACATAATAGTAAGTAGAGGAACTATTGTATTCCACCAAAAAATTCGATGTCAAGATGTCACCAGAAATATATGTTTTGAGGCCCCCTGAATCTAAAAAAGGCAGTTTTAGAAAAAGGTCCGCGCGTGTGTTAACATAACATCGAAAACTTAAAATTCAACATCTTTGAAAGACACCACAAAGATTTTCAAGTAAATACTGTCGTTCCAAATTACTCTTTACATGGAAACAGTTTCGATATTTTCCATTTTATCACAAATATGACCAACGATTTTGATTGAAGGTCATCTCTTTGGCGCGGCAGTAGCGCTGCTGCTTCCCTAGCGGGAGAACAGGGTTCGATTCCCAGTACCGGCGTGGGGATTTTCTCCCGCTGGAAGACCTGGTTCGGGGTGCACTCAGCCTCGTTAGGTCCCTGGTGAGCCAATTCGGAAGTTATTCGAGGGAAAACCGTATAACCGACAGTGAACGACTTGGGAGTTAAAAAAAAAAAAAAATAAAAATAAAAAAGGAAATAAGGGAAAATAAAATTTGTATTACTACTGTCGTGGCATCTAGAATCTATACCAGGACACTGTATCCACTCCTTTTAGTCTCATTTCCTATTTATTGATTAATAAATATAAAAAATAATTAATACAGTTTTTTGCAGATCAATAATTAAACAAAAATTAGGAAACAATAATTATACAAAACAAAATAGGGTAATTCATCGTAAGTCATCTGTTTGTTGTTCATTTCTCCTCCTTGCTGCCTCTAGTCTTTCTAGTAAAGTCCTATATGTCATTTCTCCATGGATTCTATCAGGAGTAGAAGTAACCGTATTCCACATCTTCCTTTTCTTGCACCTTCTTTTCTTACAGTATTTCCCCTTCTTAATATTCCTTCCAACTTCTGAAGTATCCTCTATCACCTAATTAGGTTTGCATCCAATTCGGGACACTAGCCACGTACCACTCTCCTATGATGCATCCCCCAATGACGCCCGTTGGGTCAGAGATAGAAGACGCAATGGTTCGGCGGTAGGCCATGGGTTTCTGTGCTAGGAAGTTTAGCCCTTTCTTTTTTGCAACGGAAATAGGAGGGTACAATAGACTTAAGCGATACTCTATTTTAAGACTTGCTCGCTCTGTGATGGCTTTGAAATTCCATTCTCTTTGCGTGATCAGAAGTTAAAAGCAGTTTGACAATTCGAAGCAGTGATAATAGAATATCTGACATGTTTAACAGTTATACAAAAGCTATTCAGAATGAAGAGGACTTCAGAGGCTACTTCCAGAAAATTCAAGATGTACATTTTATTTGTCATGAAAATATCTCAAACATTGGTATATTAATGAAAATCGTTAAAGCTATGTTTGGGGGGGGGGGGGGGGATGTTTTTATTCAAAGAGTAGTTTCGGACGTGGGGATTTTCTTGAAAATCTTCGAATCATATTCTTGGAAGATGCTAAATTATATACCATGTTTATATTTAACAGAGTTTTTGTTGTTGAGATCGCTCACAAACACAGATACTTTTTCCAAAAAATAAATTTTGTAGGAGGGGTCTTAAAACATGTGTTGTCATTGAAACCGCGACGTCGAATTTTTGGATGGACAAAAGACTAATGAATGAATGAATAAATAAATAAATAAATAAATAAATAAATAAATAAATAAATAAATAAATAAATAAATATATTTTATGAAATTCAAATGAAAATGCACACAACGCACCATCTAATTGAATAATAATTAGCAATAATTATTTGTTTGTTAAAATGAGTGAGGAAAGTTGTTTGATGTGACTGTACCTGTCAATGCGCTAGAACAGAGAAGCGTTTGTTCTGGAGCTGGAGATACAATAGACCCCCTTCAGACTTGTTCACAGTCCGCCGCTCTGTCTAGCAAAAGCAAGATGAGATATACATACGTGTTCGTTCACCAACCCTGTGCAAAAAGGCCATAGTCTAAGGGACCAAGTTTCATGGACAAAAACAAAGTCAACTAGCAAGGGAAAATTGAGGCGTTGAGCGCAACAGTGGCCCAACCACTAAATGTACATAATGGAGATAATGGACTGTAAAAATATCTGTGATTTGAAAGTTTTATATTGACTTTAATAACTAAGCAAGAGTCATGATATTTGGAAATTTTAATCAATATAGCACCGACATTGTGATACATAGTTACATACATGCAGGATGGTTGGGCCACTGTTTCTATCCAGGAAGCCAGATTCAGTACCATACAATAACACACTTCTCATGCCATCTGCCGGTGGTTGTAGAAATGTGGTATACGCCACTACTGTTCTCCTAGATTTTGATATGGGGAACATGTCTGTGCTAATAACTCAGTTTCTGAATTTTTGTGGGTTGGGCCACTGTTGCGCTCAACGCCTCAATTGTCATATTGTTGTTACAGGTCGAGCTGAGATGATTTTTAAGGACAGTAGATAAAAAATATTCGTCTCTCGGCTTTCCCTTCCAGAAGTCCAAGTTTGACAAAAACATTGTCTACAAATTAGAATGATTCAGTAAGAATATTGTGACAAAAACCAGTACAGTTACTTTTTTTTTCCTCTTTATTTCCTTCCAAAAACTTTTGCACAAATACATAGTTCTCTGTTACTGTCATTAACGTATCTTTCGTAATATTTCAACCGTTTTCTTCTCGTGACCTTAACTCGGCCTTTTCATTGTGTTTCTTCACTTTCTCTCCTCTCAAAGACGATACAATAAGTGAATACTCATAACTGCTTCGCTATCTTCCTTCATAACACGACACCCGGAGTCTAACACACACAAACACACACACACACACACACACAGAGAACTACTGACCCCCGACAACTCATGTCCGTAACTCATTACTAACTGCTCTTGTCGCCTCGCCTCCTTATATAGCGAGGATGGTGTAACACAGACCTTTCTCCAACTTCCACAAACACACCGGCTACCACACACTTCTCGAATAATCTAGAAAACCCTTTGTGTTGCCGCTCGATTGTTGTTAGTCACGTATACACAAGCAGTCGCGCTAAGCATCCCGGTCTCGACCGCCTTTTGTTGTGTTGTCACTGCCGTGAGCCGGCTTCACAATGTTCACTCCTTGTACATTTTAAGAAGTATTACACGATGGAACTTACAGATATGTGCAATTTTTATCTCTTAAGCTTTTTTTCCTTGGAGAAAAAGATGAAACGTAAACACGGTCGACTTTTTCTTCGCTACATGAAATCTTGGTTATCTTTAGTGGAGTTTTGTGTTCAGACGGTTTTAGCCTGGGTGTGGGGGCAAGGTGTATTACCCCGTTCCATCCGCGGATACGTTGATATGTTGAAGGAATACAATGGGTGTAAGAATAGACAATATCAGTTGAGGTGGCTGATACATTTAATGGAGACTAATAATCTATTTGAAGCGAGTTGTCTACTGTTAAGGATGTTAACTGTTTCTGAGCCTTAGCACAAGAGACTGTAACTGTTGAAGCATTAATTTTCTAATTTCTGACGTATGAATACTTAAGGTTTAAAACAAATTTGTCTGTTCTAATGATCGGAAGCGTAAATTGCCGGGAGTCACAGTAATGGAAATCGGAAAGTTCCCTTGCTGTGACCGCTAAATCTGCATGACCCGGCCGCGGTTTTTAGGCGTTCCAGATTGCTAAGGGTCGGCCACAGTAAAATACTTTTGTAATGTAAATCAAAATAAGATGGAGGATACGAATAAACTCCCGTGTCGTTCATGACTACCTTACTAAAATTCCTACATTAAGCTTCTTATTCACATCTGAAATACGCTTTACTATGTGACTTGTTAAATTCTAAAAATTATTTTCTCTTTATAATTTTCAAAACTGGTTTACCTTAATATTCGCAAGTGACTGTGGTCCTGGTCAGGAAGCACAGCATCAGTGTCAATTACAAAGTAATTTCTCAGCGACCGGAAATTATGCTGAAATGAAATGGAGGGACGGGAAGTCCCGCAAAGTAAAAGTAATCAACCCAGCGTTCGCCTAGTGACCTTTGTTCAGGCTGCACGGTCACCGGGGATCGAACCCGGGAGCTTCCGGATGCGAGTCCCAAGCGTACCACCCGCCTAAGCCACAACGCGCTATGGAAGGAATACATTCATGTTGTTCACCAGAGCCGGCCGGACTGTGCCTGTGGACTGAAGTAGCGCTTGTTTTGTTTAAAGTGAACAGTTGGCAGTTCCTCACTCTATCTGTCAAGTGGATACAAAGGTTAACTAACGTACTGCGCTGTGTGCATACATGCTGTCCACTTAGTAGTTCACTCAACATATATTTTGGGAGACGTGGAAAGAGACAAGAATAAATGTATTCTTTACTGAATTAAAACGTGTCACTGACAAAATACTTGTGGTCATAGGTCATCGGCTGCAATGGATCTTCATGCGTTATTTAACAATTTTTGGCCGGTTTCAAGTTGAGTGGCATATTTTACAAGCTTCTCTACGCATTCTTGCACATTTTTCATAAAACATCTGATGTGTTGCACTCACATGGCTTTCTCTACTCTTGTACTAACCATTCTTACAAACTCTTATTCTTATCTTCTTCGTGTTAGTTGAGATAAACATTTGCAGAAGTTATCCTATTGCTCGTTTTCTTGCACGTGCAACGGGAATACATAAGATATAAAAAAGGAATAGCGATGTTCCATTTTACAGAAGCTTAAGATCTCCAAAACTAACACAAATAACGAGGAATGTCTCCGAAATGGTTCACTCTACAAAAAAATATATTTAGATATAAACTGTGTGCTTCAGCAATATCTACATTTTTGTACAGTAAGATTTGGTCTATCTCTTACGGTTTACCAGTCATGCAAAAGTCATCTAGAGTAAATAGGATTTCATGGGCTATAGCCAGAAAATTCAAGATATGCATTTCATTTGCCATGAAAATATCTCAAACATATGGAATTTTAATCAAAATAGTTTGAGCCATTTTCAAGAAAATCAAAATTTTTCATGTAAAGGGTAGTTTAAGGGGGAGTGGTGGAATTTTCTTCAACATCTCCGTGTCGTATCCTTGAAAGAGATTAAACTTAAATACCAACTTTGGTTTTTAACCGACCTTTCGTTTTTTAGTTATGCTGTCCACAAACATACACACACGCGCGCGCGCGGACCTTTTTCTAAAAATGCTTTTTTGGATTCAGGGGGCCTCAGAACATATTTTCGGTGAAATCTCGACATCGAATTTTTAGGTGGAGTACAATATTTCCTCTACTATACGTAGTAGAGAAAGTAAAAACGACTTTCCATTTGGGAAAAGTATAAGTATTAGAAAATGCATACACATAACAAGGAATATCTGGAAATGGTCCACTCCACAACGAACTTTACGGATATAAATTGTGTTTTTACGAGGTCTACATTTTTGTGTAGTAGGTACGATTTTGTCTATCTCTTACGGTTCACCAGTTATACAAAAGTCATCCAGAATTAAAAGGGCTTCAGAAGCTATTCCTTGAAAACACAATATCAATGTTTCACTTGTCATGAAAATATATTAAAGATATAGTATTTTAGCCGAAATCGTCAAGAACCATTTTTGAGAAATTCAAAACTTTAAAAACTGTTCCACGTAAAGGTTAGTTTGGGAGATTTTCTTGAAAGTCTTGGGGTCACATCCTGAACTTAAATAGTAAGTTTGATATTTAATCGAGTTTTTTCATACTGAAGTTATATTTTCTCCAAAACTATTGTACACTTATCAAATTTGGCAGTTTGATGGCAAAGATTCTACTACATAATCTTGTGGGACAAAATTGTTTGAGTAAAACATTTGTGACATTTTTGTAGAATGGATTTTCAAGAATTATTTTGAAGTAAAAATATATTATTTTTTATCTCAAAAACGATAACACAAATAAAAATTCTGTTACACAGGATTATGTGGTAATGTTCAAGATAACTATAAACATTTTGAAGTACTTTTTGAGACAATGAACCTTATTGTTTTTTAAACAGCAAAACAGACAAAAAAAAAAAAATTCTGAGAAAAATTCACAATGCGTAAACAAGCGTTGGTAATTACCACGCCAAATTTCAGTTTTCTAAGTTAGAAAATATAGGAGTTATAAATACTTTTTCGATGTGATTTTTTTTTTTTTTTTTTTTTAACCTAGGTGCCCTTTGAACGAAACAACTGATGGTGTTAAAGATTTTAAAGTTTTTGATTCATTTTTATTAGGAAATACTCTTGCATCCATACTTCCAGACTCAGCTGAAGATAGGGATCGTTTCTGGTTAAAGACAAATTCTCCGCTTCCAGTCGGACATCGAACCCGGAACCTCTGGGTTGAAAACCAGATCGCTGACCACTCGACCACAGAGGCAAGCAAGGATTATTGAGATCTATATCTGGATTACATATAGTTAAATCCACTACTACTGTTTGATGAGTCATGCTCCACAAATATGGGTCACTGGTGTTCATTAATGCATTATTTCATGGCCCCATGAATCATGTTCTACCACCTCAATTATTTAATGACTACCTAACACGACGTTGCACGCTAGCTTCTTAAACTCCGATAAGGAATTCATTTATTTTTGGGAGATAGTACGATTTCACGTCCTTTCCGGTTATGTTAACATTGCAGGCAAATGAATTTATCATGTATTCACATCTACCAACCTAACCTGTCCCCCTATATTACGTACTTTTAAAGCTTATGCCACTAGCATTTTCACACCCTTAAACTTGATATTTTGATTAGTACAGGTATGAAATACAAACTTACTTGTTGATTTTTACCACCTAAATAATTGTCCTCTTATTTATATTGCATACAAGTACTAGAGTCACTTCAACTTTCGTTGTAATGGCGATCGAAGATGTTATGCAGAGTCACTGTGTCGTAATACACGCCCCGCGAGATAAACAGAGTAGGCCGTGCTCAAACTAATAATTAACCATGGTAATCATGGCGGCTAACTTGAACGAGTGTATTGTGTTGCTTCTGAAATCGAAGAAAATTGGAAAACAGGCTGTACTTCTCTCATACCTGAAAAATCTAGAGATACGAAAGATACTGTAGTTAGTATATCCTATTTAAATTCAACCATCAAGACACCATGGAAAGATAAATTTAATGTTTCGAGGTTGGTATTTTACATTTCATGCGCCTTATGGGGCCAATGCAGCACCTCCGACGCAACACCGTGGACGTCGGCGGTACTAACATCGCTACAAATTCCCTCAATTTCCTTCACCTTAATACTTCTTTAACTATCACACCTGACTACTCAAGGGCGTAATCAGGGCCTCGGCCATGTTTACGTCCTGGCTACTTCTCTCCTGGCTTTGGCCCTTGTGGCCAGCCAATAAACCCGCTCCCTTAATCCGCAGGTGCAATAGCGGTACTGCCAATCCTTTCCTCCCTGAATTCTATCCGGTGGAGGTATTTTAGTGGGTAGTACCTTCGGGTGAAGCCTACAGTCCCCCTCTGTGCCATCCCAGCACATGGGGCTCCATAAATGGATTTTTCCTCCACTTGAAAAAACAAAAACAAAATTCATTCATACGTCATATTAAATTACTAATTATCTCCCAAAAATTGTATAACACGTGTGTTAGTGTTTTTATTAATCCTCAAACTTTTCCTAGGTCCAATAAAAATCACTTACCATTCTTATATCGCAATATACTATTCTTTTACATCCCTAGTTCTTTATCAAGTTATTGGTAAAATGTATATCTTGAGGATTTTTGAAGTGAATCCTCCCCTTTGTCCCTTGCTGTTCCAAATACCGTATGACCGGATATTCATGCAAGAATACAGTAATTTTTAGATAATAAAAGTAGGTTAAATTTTAAAACTTTAAAATTGAGTTTATATTTATGGACGTTCTTTAATTGCTACATTTCTCAGCGTCCCATTCTATACTGGGCGTGAAAGACCGCTTAATTTGCTCAAAGACCTCTTTAGCAGGCTTGAGATTCTTTTACGTGCAGTAAATCTACGATACGGTACTACCGACTTTACTTCCCTTCTGAAGGAAGTCACGCTAAGAAATTTTGCGCCCGAAAAAAATCCATCGGCCTCCGCCGGGTTTGAACCCTCGACCTCGGAGACCAGAGACTAACAATGTTACTAGCTAGACCACGGATAACGACTTTTAAACCTTTACCTTGCTCGCAGTGTTCCAGTAACTAGTTATATAACTCCAGAAGGTTAAAGTTTAAATCTTTGCACCCCTTTATCCATTATGCAAAAACGATCCAGAATGAAGAGAATATTTCTAGAAAATTCAAGACATATCTGAATCTATTTGTAAATACAGGGTTATTACCTCGCCTGCATGTTTATGACCTAAAAACGTTAGAAATATGCAAGCACTTTGACCGAAAAAAATAAAAAATTGACGATAAGTATGACCTAAAATTTTTTGGGGTGTATTTTTGATATCTTCAAAAATTCAATGCTATTTAAATTAACATTATATTGAAAATATACTTCAAAATAAAATCTAGCACACTCAATAATAAATAAATAATATTAATTCTATTGCTGCATTTTGAGTTTATTTAATTGCTAATCCAGAGCTAACCCTCAGCTCTGCACGAAATGAAATACATGTCACATTTTGAAGGACGATCAATAAAAGAATTACAACAGCAAATTGCATACATTTTGAAGTTTTCAAAAAGGAACGATTAATTCCTGAGAATTTTAATTAAGGAAGCAATTGACCTTGGCAGAAAACCTGACAACAGCAATACTAAACTGTCCGTGCTTTCTTTGCATCTGCCACTTCCTATGCTTTCTATATAATACAGCTTACCCTCCAAATTCACAAAAACATACAATTCTAGGACTTAAAATTGTAAGCAATATTACAGACGAGAATTAAGAGATCTGAAAATCGGTCTTTGGGACGACTGCAAGCACATATGCGAAAGTGGAATAGAGATATGAAAGTATGACAAAAATACAAAAATTTAAGAGAAAATATGACTATAATATGAAAAATCTGATGTGTTGCACTCACATGACTTTCTCTACTCTTGTACTAACCATTCTAACAAACTCTTATTCCTATATCTCCATGTTAGTTAAGATAAACATTTGTACAAATTATCGTATTGCTTATTTCCTTGTAGGTACAAGGGAGATATTACAATACAGTGGGCTTTGTGCGACAGTCAAATCTTTTTGACCTTTGAGATTCCGTTCTCTTTGCACGATTAACATATAAAAAAATGAACAACGTTGTTGCATTTCGCTAAAGTTCTAAGTTTTCCGAAACTCACACACATAACAAGGAATATTTCCGAAATGCTTCATCCTACAAGAACATTTATTGAGACATAAATTGTGTATTTTAGCAAGATCTACATTTTTTGTATAGTATAATTTGGTCTATCTCTAACGGTTTACCAGTTATGCAAAAGTCGTCCAAAGTAAATACGACTACAGGGGCTATAGCCAGAAAATCCAAGATATACATTTCATTTGTCATCAAAATATCTCAAACATATTGACATTTTAATCAAAATCGTTAGAGCCATTTTCAAGAAAAGGGTAAAGGGTAGTTTAGGGTGGGGCTATTTTCTTCAAAATCTTCGTGTCGCATCCTTGAAAGACATTAAACTTAACTACCAACTTTGGTTTTTAACCGACTTTTCGTTTTTGAGTTATGCTGTCCACAGACTGACACACAGACACACACATGGACCTTTTTCTAAAAATGCTTTTTTTGGATTCAGGGGTCCTCAAAACATATATTTCCGGTGAAATCTGGACATCGAATTTTTGGGTGGAATACAATACTTCCCCTACTTACCAGTAGAGAAAGTAAAAATGACGAGAAAATGACAAAAATATTAAGAAAGCCAAAATATGACCCAGGATAATTATATAATTTAATGATCATTGATAAAATCATGTTTCGCTTATATTTTCTATAGAAAAAGAACTATGACATTCATAAACATCCGAATCCTGGTTATTACAAGAGCATTAGACAAATTAGAAGAAACAAAAACTAAGTGTGATATGAACATAAATTCTGCGCTGTTATTCTGGGAAATCTGGAAATTGGCATTGGTAGTGTTAGATGACATGAAGAAATATATCAGAACAGCAGTTGCAAGTGTCGATGCAGATACGATATATCGGGTTTGGGATGACTTATTATCGTCTTTATGTGTGTCATGTGGCAAAGAAATCACACATTGAATTAAGAGTTCACCAACTAAAGTTAAAAACTTCCTCAACAAGTCAGTGCAAATAGATATCATTAATAGTTATAGATTTATAACAAATTGGAAGAGTGTATTCCATTTGTAAATAACCTTGTGCATATATTAAATATATCGTATAATCAAAGTCGTTTGAGCCATTTTTGAGAAAATCAAAATTTTCGAAACTTTTCCCATAAGGGAGCTTGAAATGGAGGATTTTCTTAAGATTCTTTGTATCACTTTCTTGGAAGATGCTGAACTTACATACCAAGTTTGGTGTTTAACTGACTTCGTTGTTTTGAATTCTTCTGTTAACACACACACACACACACACACACACACACATTGAGGTTTTGGATTCAGGTCCTCAAAATGCGTATATCCGGAGAAAAATCTGGGTATGCAACTTTTGGGTAGAATGGAATACCTGTTGCGTATACGTGGTAAGAAAGTATGAATACACAATGAATAATTGTGAGGGATGCGACACTGAATAATTGTGGATGTATCCCAAACGGTTGGTTGTCACTGAAGAAAGAAGCTGGGAGATGCTGTGGAACGCCAGGTCGAGGACCCGATGCGATGCTTTGCAGCAGAACCGGTTGTACCTACTCCTTCAAGACAAGCTTTTCCCGTTCTTGTGCAAACCTAACCTTTAGTCATTCCCTTAAAACGCTCTCTTCACTTTGTTCTGCTGCAGTGAATCCGAGGCCTGCCTGCTCTCTTCTGTCGTCACCTTTACACATACTCCTACATCACTTGTGAAATATGTGCAGTCGTATTAATTGCAACTTCCCTCTTCATTTAAATGTATTATCATGAAAGTAGGTGAAGAAATTATTACATTCCAACAAAAAAATTCGACAGCGAGATTTTATCTCAAATACATATTTTGAGATTCCCTGAAAAAAATAGGAAGTGTTCCTTTTCAAAAACGAATGAAATGTTTAAGATATTTTTATGACAAATGAAATGTACATTCATTCTGAACGAATTTTGTATAACTGGTAAACCGTAAGATTGAGACAAAATTTTACTACACAAAAAATGTAGACTTTGTTAAAGTACACAATTTACATCAAATACATATTTTTTTCAAGAAGTTAACCATTCCTAAGTATTTCTTGTAATTGGTTTGCATGTTGAAATGCAATTCTCTCCCTCGGCCATGCAAATAACGGAATTTCAAAGCTCTCACATAGTAACGGGCTCTTAAAAGATTTTACTATTGCTTAAGCCTATTGTATTCTCCTATTCCCACTGTACCTATAAGGAAATACGATGTAATCGTATGTAATAAAATAATTTTTGCCAATGTTTATCTCAATTAACAAAGAAAAATAAATGCCTAAATTTTTTGAGGTAATGCATCGGTCATTTTGTGAAGGAATCCTGCACCACTACGAAAAAAAAAAAAAAAAAAAAAGTTGCATTCACATCACTTTCTCTCCCAACTCTTAGAGCTATTCTTAAAAATATTTATTCCTCTACCTCTTGTTAATCCATATACATTTTCATTATACATTTACACATTTTGTTGTAAGTCTAAGAATGATGAAGAAGGCTGAAGTGGCAATCAGATCAAACAGAAAATTATTATCCGGGCTTGTGTCTAGTGGAAAATCTCCTTCCAGACGTTTCGTTCGAAGCTGCGTCGAACATCCTCAGGTCACTTTGTGATTGTTTTAAATGACTAGCAGAAAAAAATGAATAGCGACTTTTCTCTTCTGACTATACAATCCTTGTTGAACTTTGGTCTCCTGCACAATCCTCCTCCACAAATCCTTATGTTCCACTTTAATTTTCACTCTTTAATTCCAGCCTTCCGTGTATCTTCGATTACATGATCTAATCATTTTGTTTTTGGCCTCCCTTTTTTATTCTAACGAAAAACCTTCCTTTCAATATTCTTTTTGGAATTCTATCTCCCGTCACTCTCTTAATATATCCTAGCCATCTTATTCTTTGTGCCTTTATAAACCTCGCCCCCTGCTTATCTATTAGTTCTTCTAGCTCATAGTTATATCTCATTCTCCATTGCTCTTTATCTTTTACTGGTTCAAAGATTCTTCTCAGTATTTGTCTTTCAAATCTTCGTAGTATTTCCTTATGTGTTGTTCAGGGACCATCTTTCTGCAGGATTGTAGATCTTGTATTTTGTCTCTCTACTAATTAATCCATATTTAATATCTGTAATTGATCATTATTGTTTACAAAGTGTACCCGGATACGAATAGTGACTTACTATTTGAAAATTCGAGCTAATAATAACAGAGACTATTTAGATATTTTAGCGCCAAAAACTGTTTATTTGATGTGTTTTAAGGATACCTACATTTTTGTGGTAAATTTTTCTCCACATCTTACAGTTTACCAGTTATACAGAAGTCATTTAGAATTAAGACTTCACACGCTATTCCCAGAAAATTACAGATTACATTTTATTCGGCATGTTATTTGATTCAATCGTTACAGCCATTTTTGAGAAAATATAGCACTTTGTTGTGCAAGCAGAATCCGTCCCCATAGCCTGGAAAGGTGCAGATGAAAGTATTACATACCTGGGCATCCATTTCAGTCGTCACTTGCCGTGACACTCTCATATCAAACAGCAATTAATCCCGGCTTACTCCAGATTACGCAAATGTTCTCAACCGCAAATAATCCCTGCGGGTACCGTGTAGTTCTCTTTTGTATAACTCGTTACTCCACCTTTTAGTTACGTAAGCCTGTCCCCATTTGGGGTGGAATTGCTGCATCCAAGATTTATCTACGACAGATTTTTCAAAATAAAAGCTGTACGAATTATATGGAGTATCCTTTGGAATGTATGCAACATAAGAAACTGCCTAACCACTAGAAAAATGCCAGCTGAAAGAACGTCCCCATCAACAGTGCTGTCAGATAAATGTGAAATACTTATCACAGTAGTTACATACAAGTACAGAGCGAGTCAATAAACTAAGGACCGGCTGAGCAGTATCTTTTCACCGTACCTGTGGACCATGGTTTTGCGCTCTAGTCTACAGCAACCAGTCACGATACTGATAAAGTTTTGCTCTACATAGCATCTAGTGTGTGGGTGTGTAACGGAGGGGGACACCTCGACCCACTGCCACCGCGACATGTATCTATTAGGGGCTACCATCCCCCAGGAGGAAGGAGTGAGGTGGAGGCTTGTCAAAGAGCGGAGCCAGCGAAGCCCAGAGACGTATAGTAGTCCCTAACAGTTACACATATTGACACCTGGTGCACAACCGAAGTGTTTCCTCTACTCAGGGAGAGGGCGACGAGGCGACCTTTACGGCCTGAGCAGCAACTTCCAGGGAGCGCCAGGGAACAGTGTTCCGGTGCGCAAGCAACTATGCCATCTATCCGCATTCGCCGGAACGAACCGCGCTACCAACCAAACCTGAAAGATGACAAGGAAGGGAAATGAGAAATGAAGGGAAAGGAAGCTGTGGAGAAGAGATTAATGTATCCATGCGCTTAAGTGACATATCTGAGTGCGCGGCCACGGGTGTCAAATCCTATGTAGGGATATGTAGTCTGTAATACTCACATGCTCGTAAAAATAGATCAGTTCCCAAACTTTTCTTTATTTCATTTTATTATAATTGCCAGGAATGTGGTACCTGTGCAGTAATATGCAAGAAAATAATCGTGTGTCAGATTCACTGCCAGTTAACAGTCCCCAAGAAGAAATCACTGCATATCTCAACGACAATTTGTCACCTCCACTTTCTAGTCCACTGGATTACTGGAAAACAAATTCAAAGTTTTCAAAACTAAAAGTAATTTGTGTACTCCACCTGCAACAGTTTTCTACGAGAAATACTATTTAGCACTCATATGTGACAGAAAAAGAAGTATGGTATACTTGACCCCGAAACAGTGAGAATGCTAGTATTTTTGAACAAAAACTTATAAAAGTGGACTGTTTCAAAAACACATTTTGCTTTTAAATGTCTAATCTAGAGTTTAAAAATAAGTACGCAGATGGTTTTAAATTTTGTCTCATTAAACATGTTCACCCAATTAATTTAATTGGCATTACACAGTTCTCCAACATTCTATTCTGTATTCAAAGTAGGAGTAGGAATGACGGTATCGAGTATCGAGAAAAACTGATGACGACCCATCCCTAGTTTTTAGTATATCTGAAATTGCACATTTAAACATTCAGACAACAGTGATTAGAATAAATATATTGCCATTCTGATATTCTTTCATTGTTTTCCCTACAAGTGTTCCCTACAGGCGTCTGACCCCAGGCACTGGTTTGTAAGTCCTAGGGGGTGTAAGTCCTACATAAGGGGAGGGTAATCAGATAAAGAAGTGCTCGCAATCATGGGCTCTGTAATTAGATGTGCCGCCGTCACTGTTACGCCATTCAAGTCAAAGAAAATGTCAGCGGCCAGCTCTTATTAGATTTTTGATGCCATCTTTTAAAAATCAACTGATAAAGCAATGGCATTTCTACGCTTTTCTCGCTCTCTTGTGGCAGTTCATTCCCCATAACGAGGAGGGTTTCCAACCCTTTCAGCTGTTGTGGTACTTCTGACGCTTCCACAAGTACGCCTGGCTGAACACTGGAGCTCTGCTCGGAACTGAGTTGCTCGATTGGATTAGACTCCGAGGGGCAGTGATTCCCCTTTGGAGAATCGGTAGATCTGGACGATGCTCAGGTGGGGGTGTGAGAGGCCTCAATGCACTCCGGCACTAACCTGGAGAGTGCAGGACACAATAGACGCAATATTTAATAGCGACTCATACTTGACCAATATTTTTCTTTCCTGTTGCGTAAATAAATTTTCTGGGCACAAATGATATTTACGACCGGTTTTATATCCTGATTTCACTGCATGTTTAACTATACAATTTAGCAAGGGCTGGTAAGTCTCTGACTGGATTTGGTGTTGACCAGCCGCCATTAAATTTAGCGTCAACCATAGTAGGCTCAACAAGTATCGGTAATCTTCCCTAATGGGTAGACGCGCGTAAGTGGCATATCCTGGAGGGAACTGCGGGTGGTATATACGAGTGAAGTACGCACCACCCCTAATGGAAAAGGCTTACGGAGTTTCGGCTCCCTGGGTTCCGAGGGACGAAATGGGTTGTCAATCTTGCCTCCATTATTTCTGTAGCAGTTGATAGCGGCAGCAAGATATTGGTTTAATAGTACCACTTAATACTATAACTGTTCTCTGTTCATAATGGGAAAGTCTCCCGATAGTTAATAGTATATTGCATGCTAAGAACTGTGACAGTTGTCAGGTCGAGGATGCATTTTGGGAATACAAGGCCCGCAGGACCGAGTTTTCCCAAGCATTCGGGATCTGATAAGTAACTTACAGCTCGTAGTTAGCCAATTACTTTTTGCAATACTTGAAAAACCCGCAAAAAGCAATAATAAATCAAACTTGCTTTTTCATATTTTATCGGCATTAAGAAAAAAATGAACAAAGATGTTCCATTTCACCAAAGTTTTGTTTTCCGAAACTGACACACACAACAAGGAATATCTCCGAAATGGTTCACTCTACAAAAAGTTTATTAAGACGTAAATTGTGTGTTTTAGGGAGATCTATATTTTTTGCAGTGTAAGATTTTGCCTATCTCTTACGGTTTACGAGTTATTCCAAAGTCATCCAGACTAAACAGGACTACATGGGCTATAGCCAGAAAATTCAAAATATACATTTCATTTGTCATCAAAATATCTCAAACATGTGGCATTTTAATAAAAATCGTTAGAGCCATTTTCAAGAAAATAAAAATTTTGAAATAATTTTCCATGTAAAGGGTAGTTTAGGATGGGGCTATTTTCTTCAAAATCTTCGTGTCGCATCCTTGAAAGACATTAAACTTAAACATCAACTTTGGTTTTTGATCGACTTTTCGTTTTTGAGTTATGCTGTCCACAGCACACACACACACACACACACACACACACACACACACACACACACACACACACACACACACGATTTATTTTTTTTTATTTTTTTTTAAATTCAGGGGGTCTCAAAACATATATTTCCGGTGAAATCTCGACATCGAATTTTTGGGTGCAATACAATACTTCCCTTACCAGTAGAGAGGGTAGAAATGAATTCTCTGTGTGTGTGAACAAATGAAAAACTATATCTAAATTATATTGGCAAAGCCTTCTTATCTACTCCTTGGTTAGTGAATTTTGCAATAGATTTTTTACTTGAAGTAACATGAATTGCTTCTTAATGTTAACATGTTCAATTGCACATTTAATATTTCGATCAATAAATAATATATACGTTTGTACATTTTGCTAAGGATTCACCAGTAAGTTATTTTTAGGTTACTATGCTGTTGGTGTAATAGCAATTTTGCCACCCTGCTCGAGAATATTTGTGGGGGGAGTCATCTGCCTTGAAAATGATTCTTTCTACATGTTCCAAATGCGGATACCAGGGGCCAAGAGCGAGAAGGAAGGACAAGTGACTCCCTTGAGGTGTGGCCTGTTGCTCGATCATCCCTTCATGTTAGATGCTGAACAAATCCACTAAGCTTTTTAACACCCGCCGAACACATGTATCGCTCAAACCAAGTTTCAATAATGTTCGTTGTAGGCTACGCTTTGACTACTCAGATGGCAAAGCAATGAGGCGTATCGGAAAGAATGTAAAGCTGCCGAGTTGTTTACATGAGATTATCGCACATACACGGCGAGACAGTGTATGTACACTCTGTTCAGATATGGCATCGCAGGCGGTGACACTGATGATACATGGAATGGAGCACCGGTGGAATGAGATGGCGGGGGAAACCGGAGAACTCGGAGGAAATCCGCCCCAGCGCCGCTTCGTCCACCACGAATCCCACATGCGGTTGCCTGGGACCGAACCCGGGCCGGTTTGGTGAGAAGCGAACTCGGTACTCCGTATGACAGGAAACAATGCTCCACGACAAACACCTTCTCTTCTGCAAGCGACCGGACAGAGATCGGAAGATCCGTGGTTCAAATCCCGGCCATGGCACACAATTTTTCAGTTTCACTCTACCCTTTCCAAGCTTACCCAACCAACGTCTATTGTGTGCAAGCACAATTAACTGTATAATTGCCTTTATACTTGGTTAATCTAGAAGCCCGGGACTTAAGTACTTACAGCATAGTAAGTCCCCATTCTCATATGAATGAGGCCTTGTGTGGTTTACCGGGAAAGATGCGATTAAGTTGGAGAATTTGATGTGTCAGCACGTTTCTATGGTAGCTTAGTGGTTAGAGCGACCGCGCGAAGACTGGAAGATCCGTGATTAAAACCCTGTCTATGGCATTGTCTCATTCTACCCTTTCCAACCTTCTCTTCTGTTACCAGAAACAATGGCAGAAGTTAAACTGAATTCACAGTGCGTCAAATTACTCTATACATTAAATAAATACTTCATTGCTATGGACATTTAGACAGTAAATGATATGTAATTTCAATGTCTTTGATTTGTCACATTCCTTGTACATAAGTAAGTTGTAACATTATGACGAAACAATCGGCCTCTGTTAAGAATGGAGTTTGTTTATGAACATTCTTTAACTGCTATGGTTCTCAGCGTTCCATTCTATATCGAGAGTGAAAGATCCCATAATTTTTGTATTTACGTATTGTAAATCTACAACACAGAACCGTCGGCTTTATTTGTTTCTTTACTAGCATGTTACTCCTATACCATGGAGGACACCCAAAGTTAACACCAGAAGGCTGTTGAGGGACAACGCCATTGCTAGTTTCTCACTGCCTCCCGAACATCCTAGAATTCTCTCTAAAACTCCAAGCAAGTGTCCTTGCTAATTAGAGAATTTCTGATGTGACAAAGTGCTGGTTATTCAGTACATTCTCCGAGTGAGGTCTCTACGATAGGTGTGACGTACAGCTAGTGCTGCTACTGAGAGAGATTAGAGAGTCTTGTGTTCCTCTCCTCAATATGAAGCGCGTATTTCATTTTTCCGCTACCTCGCGAGAAAAAGTGGTGACATCCAAAAATGCTCTAAATACATTTTTTTTTTAGAGAAATAATGTTTGGAAGCTTCTTACGTTCAGTTTGTCGATCACACAACAGTTTATTTTGGTTTTCGTTGCAACAACGGCACGGAAACCCAGTTTTATTTACACTCTAGCTCTGAATAATTTAGTGACCTCTCGGATGTGATTGCCCCTGTCACATACCTACGTCCCATAATCCGCGCAAATCTTAACCCACATTTTCCTTTAATAGTAAGTAACCAAGCATCCAAATCACGCCCAAATGTCCACGGTTGAGAAGCACAAATACAAGAAGCAAAACAAATCGCGAATTACTCTCTATTCATTACTATAAATGCAATAATGTGAGCGCAATACTTAACACGAGATGTGGTCTTACATACCACATACCTTGGCTCAGTCGCACAACGCCAGTTTCCTGCAGCTGACGACATGCCGTTGACCGAAGGTTTGTTTCCAAACATAATGCTGCAGAGTGGCGTGAATTATCATAATGCTTACGAAAGCTTGAGTTTCAATGACATTAAACGATTATGTGTAACAAAATTATAATGAACATCAATTTGGGAGTCAGTTTGAGGAAAGTTACAGGGTATGTAATACATATCTTGCATTCATTGACGCTACGCCTCCGAACCCAGGGGTCTCTCAAGCATCTAGTGACTAAAGGAGGGTTAATAACTGTCCGAAGTCTTCTGAGGTTGAAAGACTGAAAAGGACGCACAGTAGTCAGTCAGCTTGTGTTCATTAATGCGTATGAGTGGTGTGAGCAAGAGGAAACCTTGGCGATCACCACTCGGCTGAGTGCATAGCTCTTCACCCCTCATACTGCTGTTTACAGGTTGGACAAACAGCGCATCGGGCCGGAAGAAATCCGATCCTGAGGGGGAAACTTGAGCCGTCACAAGTTTGCCAACTTCGGCACTGGATAGTGTACCGCCATGTCACGAAACAAAGGGTTAACAACAAGCGTATACATCCACAAGTTAAAAACGGTTTGAGTATCAAATTACACCCAAGTATGTTCCGGTCTTTTCATCACCCTTCTTGACTGGTAATAATAATTGGGTAATTCTCCGCGGTTGGTTCCCAGCCATTTAACTCTTGATGTATATTGAACATAAAATGCTTTTGGTTGCTGGTTTGGTGTAGTCTTCAGAGAGATGTTCAAGTCAGGACAGAAAAAAATAGGTGGTAGTGTAAAAGTCATTTCCTGACCATGTCCCTGAAGTTACTTTGCAAGGAAAATTACTTCGTGACAACTTTCTGAAACAAGAAATGTTAACTGTTAAATTACAGGATATTAGATATTAAATGGAACTAGAACAAGGATTTCGTAATTTTTACTTTTATTACCACGTACTTCGAGTAAGTAGGGGAGGTATGTATATTCCACTCAGAAATTCGATATAGAGATTTCACTGGAAATAAATCTTTTGACATTCCCTGAATCCAAAAAGTCTGTTAGTCAGCCTATTTGTGTATGTGTCGGTCTGTCAGTTTTTGTGTCTGTCAGTCTGTGCTTATGTCTGTCAGTCTGTGTTTATGTCTGTCAATCTATGTTTATGTCTGTCAGTCTGTGTTTATGTCTGTCAATCTATGTTTATGTCTGTCAGTCTGTGTTTATGTCTGTCAGTCTGTGTTTATGTCTGTCAGTCTGTGCTTATGTCTGCCAGTCTGTGTTTATGTCTGTCAGTCTGTGCTTATGTCTGTCAGTCTGTGTTTATATGTCTGTCAGTCTATGTTTATGTCTGTCAGTCTATGTTTATGTCTGTCAGTCTGTGTTTATGTCTGTCAGTCTGTGTTTATGTCTGTCAGTCTATGTTTATGTCTGTCAGTCTGTGTTTATGTCTGTCAGTCTGTGCTTATGTCTGTCAGTCTGTGGTTATGTGTGTCAGTCTGTGTTTATATGTCTGTCAGTCTGTGTTTATGTCTGTCAGTCTATGTTTATGTCTGTCAGTCTATGTTTATGTCTGTCAGTCTATGTTTATGTCTGTCAGTCTGTGTTTATGTCTGTCAGTCTGTGCTTATGTCTGCCAGTCTGTGTTTATCTCTGCCAGTCTGTGCTTATGTCTGTCAGTCTGTGTTTATATGTCTGTCAGTCTGTGCTTATGTCTGTCAGTCTATGTTTATGTCTGTCAGTCTATGTTTATGTCTGTCAGTCTATGTTTGTCTGTCAGTCTATGTTTATGTCTGTCAATCTATGTTTATGTCTGTCAGTCTGTGTTTATGTCTGTCAATCTATGTTTATGTCTGTCAGTCTGTGTTTATGTCTGTCAGTCTGTGTTTATGTCTGTCAGTCTGTGCTTATGTCTGTCAGTCTGTGTTTATATGTCTGTCAGTCTGTGTTTATGTCTGTCAGTCTGTGTTTATGTCTGTCAGTCTGTGCTTATGTCTGTCAGTCTGTGTTTATGTCTGTCAGTCTGTGTTTATGTCTGTCAGTCTGTGCTTATGTCTGTCAGTCTGTGTTTATATGTCTGTCACTCTGTGTTTATATGTCTCTCAGTCTGTGTTTATGTCTGTCAGTCTATGTTTATGTCTGTCAGTCTATGTTTATGTCTGTCAGTCTATGTTTGTCTGTCAGTCTCTGTTTATGTCTGTCAGTCTGTGCTTATGTCTGTCAGTCTGTGGTTATGTCTGTCAGTCTGTGTTTATATGTCTGTCAGTCTGTGTTTATGTCTGTCAGTCTATGTTTATGTCTGTCAGTCTATGTTTATGTCTGTCAGTCTATGTTTATGTCTGTCAGTCTGTGCTTATGTCTGTCAGTCTGTGCTTATGTCTGTCAGTCTGTGCTTATGTCTGTCAGTCTGTGCTTATGTCTGTCAGTCTGTGCTTATGTCTGTCAGTCTGTGTTTATATGTCTGTCAGTCTGTGTTTATGTCTGTCAGTCTATGTTTATGTCTGTCAGTCTGTGTTTATGTCTGTCAGTCTGTGTTTATGTCTGTCAGTCTATGTTTATGTCTGTCAGTCTGTGTTTATGTCTGTCAGTCTGTGTTTATGTCTGTCAGTCTGTGTTTATGTCTGTCAGTCTGTGTTTATGTGTCTGTCAGTCTGTGTTTATGTCTGTCAGTCTGTGTTTATGTCTGTCAGTCTGTGTTTATGTCTGTCAGTCTGTGTTTATGTCTGTCAGTCTATGTTTATGTCTGTCAGTCTATGTTTATGTCTGTCAGTCTATGTTTATGTCTGTCAGTCTATGTTTGTCTGTCAGTCTATGTTTATGTCTGTCAATCTATGTTTATGTCTGTCAGTCTGTGTTTATGTCTGTCAATCTATGTTTATGTCTGTCAGTCTGTGTTTATGTCTGTCAGTCTGTGTTTATGTCTGTCAGTCCGTGTTTATGTCTGTCAGTCTGTGCTTATGTCTGCCAGTCTGTGTTTATATGTCTGTCAGTCTGTGTTTATATGTCTGTCAGTCTGTGTTTATGTCTGTCAGTCTGTGTTTATGTCTGTCAGTCTGTGTTTATGTCTGTCGGTCTGTGTTTATGTCTGTCAGTCTGTGTTTATGTCTGTCAGTCTATGTTTATGTCTGTCAGTCTATGTTTATGTCTGTCAGTCTATGTTTATGTCTGTCAGTCTATGTTTGTCTGTCAGTCTATGTTTATGTCTGTCAATCTATGTTTATGTCTGTCAGTCTGTGTTTATGTCTGTCAATCTATGTTTATGTCTGTCAGTCTGTGTTTATGTCTGTCAGTCTGTGTTTATGTCTGTCAGTCCGTGTTTATGTCTGTCAGTCTGCTTATGTCTGCCAGTCTGTGTTTATGTCTGTCAGTCTGTGCTTATGTCTGTCAGTCTGTGTTTATATGTCTGTCAGTCTGTGTTTATATGTCTGTCAGTCTGTGTTTATGTCTGTCAGTCTATGTTTATGTCTGTCAGTCTCTGTTTATGTCTGTCAGTCTGTGCTTATGTCTGTCAGTCTGTGCTTATGTCTGTCAGTCTGTGTTTATGTCTGTCAGTTTGTGTTTATGTCTTCAGTCTGTGTTTACATGTCTGTCAGTCTGTGCTTATGTCTGTCAGTCTGAGTTTATGTCTGTCAGTCTGTGTTTATATGTCTGTCAGTCTGTGTTTATATGTCTGTCAGTCTGTGTCTATATGTCTGTCAGTTTGTGTTTATGCCTGTCAGTCTGTGTTTATGCCTGTCAGTCTGTGTTTATGCCTGTCAATCTGTATGTATATCTCTGTCAGTCTGTGTTTATGTCTGTCACTCTGTGTTTATGTCTGTCAGTCTGTATGTATATGTCTGTCAGTCTATGTGTATATGTCTGTCAGTCTGTGTTTATATGTCTGTCAGTCTGTGTGTATATGTCTGTCAGTCTGTGTTTATATGTCTGTCAGTCTATATATATGCCTGTCTGGCAGTGTGTTTGTCAGTTGGCACTTCTGAGATTTTCCAATGTAGTTAACGCATGTTCATTGCGCAGTTATTTTCGATGACAGTGAATAATTGAAATAGTTCATACGCGAAAATAAAACAAATTACTGTCAGCTGTTCAAAGGCAGTATCAAAGTTAACCTAGCGCCTCTGTGAAGTGATAGTGTTGACCAAGTCAGTCAACAACTGAACGTGAAGTGGTCGCTTTCGCCGAAAGAGTTACATTTAAATGCTGCATAAATTAAATCATAAATATAGTTAAGAAACAAAAGGAAGTAAAGGATCAATATTTAAATAATAAACAAAGTAACAAATATGATTATATTCATGCCTACGACAATAAATGTACATCTAAACAGTGGGAGGAATAAATACGCCTTGTTAACAGGTACAAAAGGTCGGAGCGTAGGAGTTTTAGCTTCCCACGCATGAAAGCATGAGTGGGAAGTGGATGCAAAAACCCTATCGCAACAAATGTCAATAATTTGGCTGCTGCGTGAATGAAATTGTAAGTTGGACGGGGCGTAGATAAAATATGTATGCACTCACATGGCTTTCTGTGCTCATTCTTCTATCTTCTTCATCTGGCAAAGAGCTCTTACAGTCTAGCCAGTGCCTCCTTAATGATGATAGCCCATTCTTCTCTGTTTTCGGCCTTTCTCCTCCATCCTCTAATCCCCATACTATGTAACTTCTTCTCCACACAATCCAGCAATCTTAATCTTGGTCTATCCCTGTCTCTTCTCCCTTCAGGTTTGCCATCAAAAATATTTTTAACAGTCCTGCCTTCATCCATGCCCGGCTCATATAATCCTTAGGGGAAGTATTGTATTCCACCCAAAAATTCGATGTCGAGATTTCACCGGAAATATATGTTTTGAGACCCCCTGAATCCAAGAAAAGCATTTTTTAGAAAAAGGTCCGTGTGTGTGTGTCAGTCTGTGGGCAGCGCAACTCAACGAAAAGTAGGTTAAAAACCAAAGTTGGTATTTAAGTTTAATGTCTTTCAAGTACGCGACATGAAGATTGTGAAGAAAACAACCCCACTCTAAACTGCCCTTTACATGGAAAATTTTTCGAAATTTTTGATTTTCTTGAAAATGGCTCTAACGATTTTGATTAAAATGTCATATGTTTGAGATATTTCTATGACAAATGAAATGTATATCTTGAATTTTCTGGCTATAGCCCCTGTAGTGGTATTTACTCTGGACGACTTTTGCATAACTCGTAAACCGTTAGAGATAGACCAAATCATACTATACAAGAACTGTTGTTGTTTTCTAGTGCCTTGCATCTGGCAATGAAGCCATTAGCATTCGTGCTTTCCAATACTTTTGAACTGTAGTTTCTTCTGATCTTAATGCTTCACAGGTCTTCAAGTGGTCTTCGTTCATTTCTGCTGGATCGTTACACAGGACACATATTGGTGAGGCTGAGATACCTATTCTGTAGAGATGACTTGCTAAGCAGTCGTGATTTGTCAATAGTCGGAAGGCTGCAACCGCTGTTTTCCTTGGTCACATCAGATTTTTTCTCAAAGTGCTTTCTTTTTTTTTCTTTTCTTTTTTTCGTGGATTAAGGGTGTCTCGAACCATGCAATTCCGGTGAAGTGTTGGTATCCACTTTTTGGATGGAATACAATACTTTCCCTACTTACTATAAGTACATAGTAGAGAAATAAAAACATTATCATTGGAAAAATGATTTCTAAACTATTTGTAACAAACCTTTTATTGTATTACTATGATTCTAGCAGTAGATACTACACATTTGGCACGCTATATACGCTCAAAACCTAGGGCCACATATCTTACACTAGCTTTCCGTTTTAACATTCTCAGAATGTTTCCAAAATAAGCGGACATGTTCAAAGTATTCATGCATTTGTGAAAGGTAGCACTACGTAAGCATTTCCGTGAGGCAACTATTGTTCACATTAGCAATGTCTGGGTGGTCACGCGGCCGACCAATATCGACCTGTCTGCGGAAAAACCTATCTAATAATCCAAGAGGCGTTTATTTTTATCTCAATGAACTTTCGCCAGCATAGCGTCTTATCAGTCCTTCCTCTGCTTAGAAAATCACTGCCGCCTTGATGCTTATTACCAACAACTGATCTGGTACTAGCTTGTTCGTCTGCTATCATTTCGTGTACTTACAATATTTTAATTCACTCACCAAAAGAATTACAAAAATCTTATGTGTTGCACTCACTTGACTTTATCTAGTACTAACTGTTCTTACAAACTCTTATTCCTATATCTTCATGTTAGTCGAGCTTATCACTAATTTTTTGTAGGTGCAAGGGGAATGTGCGAATACAGTTGGCTTTGAGCGATAGTCATATTTTTTAAAGCTTTAAATTCTGTACTCTTTGCACGGCCAAAGAGATAAAAAATTGAATAACGGCCTTCCATTTGAGAAATATTTAAGTATTGCAAAACTCTCACAAATAACAAAGAATATCTCCGAAATGGTTCAGTCAAAAAAAAAAAAAAAAAAAAAAAAAAAAAAAAAAAAAAAAAAAAAAAAAACCATTTTGTACATAAGTTGTGTGTTTCAGCAAGATCTACATTTTGTATAGTAAGATTTGGTCTATCTCTTACGGTTTACCAGCTACGCAAAAATCATCAGGAGTAAAGAGGGCTACGCGAGCTATAGCCAGAAAATTCAAAATACACATTTCATTTGCCAAGAAAATATCTCACACATATGGCATTTTAAGCAAAATCGTTAGCGCCATTTTCGAGAAAATGAAAATTTTCGAAACATTTTCCATGTAAAAGGTAGTTTAGATTAGAGGAATTTTCTTCAAAATCTTCATATCGCATCCTTGAAAGACATTAAACTAAATACCAACTTTGGTTTTTAACCGACTTTTCGTTTTTGAGTTATGCTGTTCACGGACAGACAGACATACACACTGACCTTTTTCAACAAATGATTTTTTTTATTCAGGTGGCCTCAAAACATATATTTTCAGTGAAATCTAGACATCAAATTTTTTGTGAAATACAATACTTTTCCAGCTTACTATACGTAGTAGAAAAAGTAACAATTCAAAGGATTTGTCAAATAACAATATACATTTTTCTAGTATGCAACTTACAATTAGTACGAACAATTTAACAGAAACTTAAAATTAGTTTAGGAAAAAAGGATAATCATGAAATTCATTAATATACCGTAGAACAGGTGAGTGAAGGATGGTTTTTAACTTTATGTTTAAACTGTTTCAGATTTAAGAATTTCCAGGTACTAGGTAGCTTATTGTAAAGAGATAATCTTTGATGAGATATACTTTGAAGACAGATTTTATTGCTTTGGTGACTGAGATGCAAGTTTTGTGATCCTCTGGTATTATAGGAATGGAAGTCAGAATTTCTGATAAAATATGACAGATTCTGTGAATGAAAACAATCACAAAAATGTAAAGAAAAATGATTTCTCTGAACACTGGTTTACTTGGTGAATTTATAGGAACATGGTTCATGTAACTATTAATATGCTTCCAGAAAAGTCAAGGAAAGCAGAAATTCAAGGACTGGTGTTTGTATAATGAAGCAGAGGTAAATGATTCTTTGTTGGCGTATTTTTATGAGAAGTCGAAAAACATTAAGATTTGGAGTCCTTTGAGTGAATATTCCATGATGAAATCAACTTAATTAAGCGAGAAAGTTTTTGTTTTAATGCACATAATTACCAAGAAAAAGAAGCTATAGATGATCATCATTAAAATGTATTTTACGTTATGTTGAACCTGTATTTTATGTTTTGATTGCATGTTTTGCTAGAACATAAAGCATACCTTTTGTTGCCTAGTAACTACGAACTAAAGCATCACTAATTATTGTAGTAGTGCGTAAAAATATTTTAGCACTTCTGTGTGTTCAGAATTCCACGTGTGGTATAGCTTGCTAATTACGAAGTCACTTTTCAATTAACATTCAGTTTAGGCTTGTGTTAGTCAACAGGTGAACCGCTAAACGCACAGTGATCCGTGTACCCATATATGTACATATTATAATCCTTACCGAACTTTCCTATTTTGGATGAATAATTTATGGGTTGCCTTGAACTCAAAATAGCATTTAAAAAATGCTTGTATGTGTCACACGAACCAAATTTTCTGAAGCTTGATACAGCAATATTGTTGCCGATGTTTAGTGATAAAGCTTAATACAGTTTAGATTTTTATTCCTTCTTTAATGAGCCCATAAGTTAGTCACCATTTTGAAGCAATTTTTACTTTTTCTACTATCTACTTACCTATAGTAGGCAGAGGAAGAACTTGCTCTGTTCTACCCAAACATTCGAAACTGAGACTTCACCGATGTTATATATTTTGAGGTCCCTTTAATTAAAACATAACTTGTTACAAATACAGTGCTTATGTTGAAAAACTAAAATGTATTAACTTTTAGAAGCTGATAGTGAAGCGTGGTAATCCTACCTATTTCTCATTCACAAGGTATTGGGTCAAACATTTGTTTTTAAACGGTTTCTATCAGATTATCAGATGTGCTGCATATTAATTTACAGAACGTCACAGGAATAATACAAGTACATGAAAACAGCTGCACGTTGTTCACATTACGAAATACAAATGTAATGCTTAAAAACACTCCAAGGCACTTATGGTTATGGTGCAAGGATAACACGGAGATAAGTGCACATAAATCAGTAAGGTTTTATCTTGTTATATGAAGATGGTGATGATAACGAGAAACATATAATTGCTTAGCATAGTAACATCAGACCTTTTTATTTTTACACTATGTTTTCTCAATTTGGCACCAAAAACGTCTTTATGTTTGCGTAACATTGTTTTTGTTACTACCCTTATTAAATACAAATTAAACAGTCATCTGAAATGTCTGAACATACAGAAATTACACCTTAGTGAGTTAAATTAAGTTAAATTACAATTGCTCTTAAAGTTCACAATGGTTTCTCCTAACATTTTTACGAATTATTATATAAATCATGGCAGTTGTTTCAAGTGGTTATTTGAATTCATAACTTATGTGATTGAGTCTACAAAAATGATTTAATCCAGCAGAAAAATAATAAAATTTACTTTTAAAACATGTGAATTCATATTTCTTTTCTTTTTCCCTGACAGTAAGAGAAATAGCTGAAAGTTTCAGTATATGTACACAACACATAGTTGAAGTTTCTTAACCACAATAATAATTTTATAATACATATTAGTGATATTAAGAAAGCAACATCATTGAGAATTTTCCATATTTTTACTTTTTGACTGCATTTTTTATTTCTAGTAAATTGATGTAGATAACTAAATAACAGAGATTCAGAAGATAGCGATTATACTAAGAGCAACCACGCAAAAGTGTGATTCTCCATTGCAAGTAGTCTCAGAGAAAAAGGTACATCAATTCCTAAGTCTTAAATTGTATTATTGCTCTACTGGATGAAATAATTTCTATAGACTCAACCACAAGTTGTCAATGTAAATAACCACTTGAATGATTTACAGAAAAATTCATAAAAATTTCAGGAAAAACCATTGAGAACTTTAAGAGCAGTGGTAATTTAATTCAATAAGGTATAATTTATATTCACAGTACCGTGTCCCCTTAAATGCATTTTCAAGAGCTTAAACATGGCAACTGTATGTTTTCAACGACTTGACACAAGAAAAGAATGAAGTATAAAGACATTTAAAAAGCCACAATACGCTTCATTTAGATACAAATGATCCTCATAACAATATAGTGTGGCTGCGGCGGCCACGCATCAGAGGCTCAAGGTCAGCTACCTCATACCACCACGTTGCTAGGTAACGCGCAACAATGGCGGCTAAGAACAAACACCATTTTCAGACAGTTCGAGAAGCGTCGAGTACAGAGCCTGGCTATGAGAAGCTTTCCGAAACGTCGATTTCTAGAAAAATCGCCAGTGCCTAATTCTCAGTTATACAAGCGAGTCGGCATGAACAGAGAAACAGTTTAGTTAGTGAGTGTGCCGGGCCAGTTTTAGACAGTTAATTGTCAGAGAAAGCTGTCACAGTTGTGTAGTGTGTCAGAACGGCTGTTAGCTGCAAGCTCACGAATTATTGTGAATCAGCTTTAGAATAAAAAAAGAACAACCAATTGGATTCGCCTTTTATCAACATATTGTACGTTTCTCAGTTATCGTTCACATTTCCTTGCCATGACAAAATCCTTTTCTTCCTGATTTCAATTTTATTTATTTTAGCACGCAAATAAGCAATTTCCTGCAGATATACGATGTATTGGTTCAGAAAGGAGCAAACTTTACACAATTTGTAGTCTTTTTGCCTCATTATTTGGCCAGAATTCATGTCGATCCCGAAACAAAAACGTTCTGTTACACAAATACTACACTAAACATTAACATAAAAGCGAAATAAACACAGTTGTGTGTCCGTATCACATAGAATAACGTATTTTATTATTTCTGCTAGTAGCACCAACATTAACATCAGACGAACAAGGATGCATTGCCTCACGTGATCTCTTTGTGCAGATAAAACGTAAATTAATGGTATATAAAGCTGATTTCAACAACCGATATTAAAAATACTCGAACATCTTGTTTGTTGGTATTTATTTAAACCTTTAACAGGGACTCTTGCGTTTCATTAAGCTTTTACAACAAATTGCTTGCTTACATATAATTAACGTCAGTCAACTGCGAACGGTAGCTTACTATAGAAGGCGGTGACCGAGGTATACACGTGTTTTGAGCGCGCTCCTATGTCTGTGTATCGCAGCGCTCTTTGTGCCAGTAGCAGGCAACTACATCGTAGGCAATTCTTGCCTTGTGATGTTCCTGACTGATTGAGGTTAGAACAGCGACGTCAACTGATAATCTAGATATATAGGAATTAAATGCTTCATCGTTCGAAAAGTATTCACTATAGAACTGTTTACTACGTATAGAGGTATTATTCAATCCGAAAAATCCGATATCATCCTTATGGTTCTTATCCATAAACCAGCGATGGCAGAGAAGAAGACTCAAACCCCACGTTGGAAGTATACACAGGTGGTAGCAAGAGCGAGACGGGGGTTGGATCAGGAGTTGCTATAATCATCGCTAATGAACTTGCCCATCAACTAAAATATAAACTGGACAATAAATGCTCAAACAATCAGGCGGTGCAATTAGCCATCATCAAAGCTCTAGGAAAGCTCAACGGACTAAAAGACATAGTACAGGAAAAGAGGACAGCAACAATATGCACTGGAAGCCAAATAACACTGGACTCAGTAAATAACCCTAAAATCCATACACACCATACGAAATTGACTCAAGAAACTAAAAGAAAACAACTGGGAGATCAATCTAAGATGGATAAACGCAAATGTAGGACACCATGAAAATGAAATAGCAGGTCAACTTGCAAAGAATGCCACAAGCGACAATACATGGGAAATAAACTACAACAGAATGCCGAAAAGTGAAGTAATTCGTCGACTAAAACTCTCAAATTTCGAAAAATGGCAAGAAGAATGGCAACAGACATCAAAAGGGGAAACACAAAATCCTTCTTTCCCACAACTAGTGACAGAACAAAAACTAAAGTGAAATTAACACCGCATATAAAACAATACTATCAGGTCATGGGAAAACTAACGCGTATTACTATTGTTTCAAAATAAATGACAATCCAATGTGCAAGTGTAGCCAAAATAAACAAACTGTAGACCAACTGATTTTTAATGTAGAGTGTTAGACGAGGAAAGACTTCAAGAAAGCAATAACAATGGCAGGTGGAAATTGAACACTCAACAAAAAAAAGAACTTACATAAAAACATACTAAAAGTTTTAGTAGATTCATAGATAGTACACAGGGGCTCTAATGACCTAGCTGTCGACGGGCCCTTAAACCCTAATCACTCACTCACTCACTAGATAGTATACATTTTGATAATATGTAAAAGCAAATATTAATGCAAATTTCAATGTGTACTCAAGCATATAACATTACTCGCTATGTAATTAAATATGCTGTTAAATAAACTTGGTAAATAAAAAAATCCTTAAAGGATAAGTTAATAATGGCGCCTACCAAAATCCGCGAGTAATTTAATTAAAATGCATGCGTTTATCCCAGATCCAGTAAGCAATTGCGGCAACTTTGTATTAAAATAAAGTGTAGCACCAAAAATAAGTGCGAAGAGCATTTAAAATGATTTGAAACTGGTGATAGACTATGTTGAAACTAAAATGGACAGAAGTGTGGTATCACTGATTAACAATCAAGCAGACCCCAATAAAAAGATTTGCCTTTTGAAAGAATTATTGCTTCGGAAAGCTTCACTATAAATTAATTTGGTTTGGAAATACTAACATTATCAACTAACCAAAAAGTACCAGCTGCATAAAATCTCGAAGTAATTAATACTTGTAGCATAGGAAAAAGAGACCTATTTCTGTTGGTAGTATTAGTATTTCCCATAAAACCCTTTGGAAAGTCTGTATCGCTTTAAAATGTTTTCCTTTTGCAGGTTTTTAAATTTATTATGAAGCACGGTGCTCTTCCAAAACGCCAAATGCAACGAATTCCATCAATAGCTTGGTTTGCGGCAGACATTTTCCAACTTCTAACAGTTTTTAAATGATTTACCACTGTTTTACAGCAATGTTAACATCGAGTTTAACACTATGTTAAGGCTAAATAACAATACTTCATAAAACATCATTTGCCTTAACTTCACTATTAAATTAATTTAATACTGTGTTAAAATTCAGCATTTGTTGATAAAAGCTGTTAGCTTTACACTAGTTATTGCTTGATACTAACACTTCACCAGAAAAGCACGTTTTGAGAATCCCTGAATCTAAAAGAAGCTAAAGCAAAAGTAGTGTGTGTATGTTTGAACGGCATAACTCAAAATAGTCGGTTAAATACCAAATCTAGTTTAGCATCTTCCAAAGATGCGACACGAAGACTTTCAAGAAAACCTCAGACTACTCTTTACACGGAAACACTTTTGGAAAATGTTTGTTCTCTCAAAAATGGATCTAACAATTTTGATTAACATACCACATATTTATGTTATTTTTATGATAAATAAAATGTATATCTTCAATTTTGTAGGAATGCCCTCTTAAATTCTCTTCATTCTGGATCACTTTTGCATAATTGTGCCAGAATTTGTTTACAGTGAACCATTTCCCAGATATTCCTGGTTATTTGCGTGAATGTTCCAATGGTTACACCTTTCTCAAATGGAAGTCGTCTTTTTTATGTGCCAGACATGCAAAGAGAATGCAATGTTAAAGCCATCACATAGAGACCAGCTCTTAAAAGTGTTACTATCGCTTAAGCCCACTGTATTCTTGGATTCCCAATGCACCTAGAGGGAAATAAGTAATAAGACATTTTTACAAACGTTTATCTCGATTAACATTGAACATGAGAAGGTGCGCACTCCGGGTTTTTACTTTCTCTACTGGTAAGTAGGGGTAGTATTGTATTCTACCCAAAAATTCGATGTGGAGATTTCACCGGAAATCTATGTTTTGAGGCCCCTGAATCCAAAAAAGCATTTTTAGAAAAAGGTCCGTGTGTGTCTCTGTGTGTGTCTGTCACTCTGTGGACAGCATAGCTCAAAAACGAAAAGTCGGTTAAAAACCAAAGTTGGTATTTAAGTTTAATATATTTCAAGGATGTGACACGAAGATTTTGAAGAAAATAGCCCCACCCTAAACTACCCTTTACATGGAAAATTTTTCGAAAATTTTGATTTTCTTGAAAATGGCTTTAACGATTTTGGTTAAAATGTCATATGTTTGAGATATTTTTATGCCAAATGAAATGTATATCTTGAATTTTCTGGCTATAACCCCTGTAGTCGTATTTACTCTGGACGACTTTTGCATAACTGGTAAACCGTTAGAGATAGACCAAATCATACTATACAAAAAATGTAGATCTTGCTAAAATACACAATTTATGTCTGAATAAATTTTCTTGTAGGGTTAACCATTTCGGAGATATTCCTTGTTATGTGTGTGAGTTTCGGAAAACTTAGAACTTTCGTGAAATGGATCATCGTTGTTCATTTTTTTATATGTTAAGTGAGCAAAGACAACAGAATCTCAAAGCTTTAAAACATTTGACTATCTCACAAAGCCTACTGTATTCTAATATTCCCCTTGCACCTACAAGAAAATAAGCAATAAGATAAGTTATACAAATGTTTATCTTAACACGATGAATATATAGGAATAAGAGTTTGTAAGAAGGTTAGTACAAGAGTAGAGAAAGTCATGTGAGTGCAACACATCAGATTTTTTTACTTAATATTATAATCTTCAGATTTTATGTGATATTTTTAATTAGAATAGCTCTTATGTTCCCAATTAGTTCACAAATTAACCACATCCGGAGGATGACGTGGAGAAACTCCGTAAAAGAAGTGCAGAATTGCATTTTTATGGTAATAAAGGGTCGGAGAATTCGCTTCCCTCATTGGGATTCAAGATGTATGGCCGTATATGGAGGAAAGGCTGCTGTCAAACAGAGACGAGAGAAATCAATGTGATAAACAGAAAGGGGAGGAGTTTCGTTTTATTTCCATCAGCGCTAATGTCTGCACCACACCTATTCACTCACGCTGTTCGCCACAAATTAAATATTGATTTTAATTCCCTCATATTTAATGAAACCGCTTTGCGCTTTCCTAATCGGGGGAGTTGCAACGCTTACCAGCCTGGTTAAGTGTGTGCATATTAAAGAGCTCAAACTACGGGATAAATTACAAGGATATATTCTATAGGTCTTCATTGATGAACTTCCTCAATTTATCTTCATATGGCAGGCTGCCTTATTTCTTTAATGGAATTAAACACAGTTCATAAAAGTTTATTATACAATCTAAATAGTAAACATAATCCATCTGCTGAAATTAACCACAAATGCACTAAATACTATACAAGCTGTCAGGATTATAAGTGATATTTTGATAAATGATACCTTAATATGTATCCACTTCGGTGTATTAGTTATTTTTACTTTCTCTACTGGTAAGTAGAGGAAGTATTGTATTCCACCCAAAAATTCGATGTCGAGATTTCACCGGAAATACATGTTTTGAGGCCTCCTGAATCCAAAAAAAGCATTTTTAGAAAAAGGTCCGTGTGTGTCTGTGTGTCAGTCTGTGGACAGCATAACTCAAAAAGAAAAAGTCGGTTAAAAACCAAAGTTGGTATTTAAGTTTAATGTCTTTCAAGGATGTGACACGAAGATTTTGAAGAAAATAGCCCCACCCTAAACGACCCTTTACATGGAAGATTTTTTCGAAAATTTTGATTTTCTTGAAAATGGCTCTAACGATTTTGATTAAAATGTCATATGTTTGAGATATTTTGATGACAAATAAAATGTATATCTTGAATTTTCTGGTTATAGCCCCTGTAGTCGTATTTACTCTGGACGACTTTTGCATAACTGGTAAACCGTTAGAGATAGACCAAATCATACTGTACACAAAAATATAGATCTTGCTAAAATACACAATTTATGTCTCAATAAATTTTCTTGTAGGGTGAACCATTTTGGAGATATTCCTTGTTATGTGTGTGAGTTTCGGAAAACTTAGAACTTTAGCGAAATACTACAACGTTGTTCATTTTTTTATATGTTAATCGTGCAAAGAGAACGGAGTCTCAAAGGTTAAAAAGATTTGACTGTCGCACAAAGCCTTCTGTATTCGAATATCTCCCTTGCACTACAAGGAAATAAGCAATAAGATAATTTGTACGAATGTTTATCTTAACTAACATGGAGATATAGGAGTAAGAGTTTGTTAGAATTGTTAGTACAAGAGTAGAGAAAGTCATGTGAGTGCAACACATCAGATTTTTTTCTCTTCATCTAACACTTTTTCCTACAAACGAATCACAGTTTACTACCTGATGTTTTTTGCATGGTCATAGCCACGAAGTTAATAGCGCCTGTCGTATAGACTATCCGTTTTACTTTACACCTCAATGTACGAGCTACTGGTCTAGGTATTATGAGGTCATTGGCCTTACAGAAAGAATTGGAGCTTGGTTCCGTTACGCTGTTCGTTATAATGAGACCGGTCCATTCTGCGTCATGTTTTCTGTGTCACGCCTACTTAGACATACTAACCAACTTAAAACACAGTACTCTTAGTAAGTTTTCAAATGAAGTAAACGTTGATGTAATATTATTCACTAAGCTATCCCCTATTATCAATCAAAATATATGCCCTTATACCTCTAACACTGCATATTGCTATTTTAACTAAAATATCAAAATATTTCAAGATATAAATTTATACATTCCTTTTACTGACGATCGGCAGTCCAACCTGTACTATACGACAATCTTTAGAATCACTTTTAGGCTCAGAGATTCAAAAACTGTTGCATAAGAGTTTTGAAAACCTTCATCGTTTTATGATATGGACAGCCGAGAGAGATGGCTCCGCGGTAATGTTTAAGGCTCGCATTTGGGAGGTCCGGTTCGAATCCCGTCTAGACGGTCACCATTATCTTGACTTTGTTTCGTAGTTTTGTCAGGTCGACAGATGTATGCTAAAGTGTTGCAAAACTAGCCGGGTAACGTATGCGACTTGCATTCGTGGATTCGATCTCCGGGGCCGACCTTTCCGTCTTATTGACTTTTTTCGGGGATTTCGCCGGTCTCCAGACGAATGTTGAGATGGTTAATTGTATCCCCCGAATATTTATTTCACCTGGCTTGGCTGTATCAGGGTTGTAGGGCAGCGGGAGTCTCAGCGTTGTATGCACAGGGTGGAAGGGAAGCCATTACATTAATTTAAACCAGTGCTGGATCTCGTTATTTGGAACACATTTTATATCTTGCGTTTTTGTCTCTGACCATTTCCCGCGGAGATATTTTAGTTTTGTCGAAAACAAGCTGGCAACACTGCAGATTGTGTGGGTGTCACTTTCCCTAGCTCAGTACATAAACAAACACCGCAGCGTGGTGTCTCGTAACGTAAACAAATAGCATGCCGTGTTCTTCCATGTTTACCTGCGACTATAGGCCAATCAGAATCGTTAGCTCCCAAAACATCACACTGCCCTGCAAGCGACCGACCTGTTTACATCCAGAAGCCGGTTCAATTCCCTAACCAACCTCAACGCAACGTTGTCGAGTTACTTCACGTGTGAAAAAGTTGCTGGGAGTATTCCTTCAAGTCTTTAAAGTAAATTAATTATTTCGAAACCCTGATTCATGTCCCACAATTACTACCGAAGCTATGCCAGAAATAAGTTACTCTACGCATCTTACACGTAATAAATTATCTTCGTACATCCTTGTGGAATTAGCATCCAATTAGGGACAAAAGTCATTTATTTTTTCGAAATAGTTGATCAAGAACAAAATACCATTATACTTTTTGGTTTGTAATGCTTCTATGAGGCACATATTAGAAGCAATGTAATAAATTCCCTTCCACCCTGTATAGCAGAGAATACGTTCTCTGTAAACTTTCGTCCTCCGGATCGGGGGTGGTGTGCGAGTCTCGGGCTCTCCTATGGCACGTGCACACCTGCAGAGAGGAAGGGAGGGGACCCCGTTGTACGAGCTGTCCCCGGGGAATCTCAATCTGTAAACTGTAGGGAACCTGTCCTCTGCAATCATGGCTTCTAAGTCCGACCAACTCTGTCTCCTCTCACCTCACTCCTCCCTCCCGGGGGAGCGCCTTGTCAGCCTTCTATAGTTAGACGTACTAAGTTCCTCCTCTAAATCTTATCATACTCATCTACCCTGAATTTTGCAGGACCAGGCGATGGCGATTGGTGCGTGACGCTGTGATAGCAGTTTGAGGTGAGTAAACGATTTCTTTCTGGTGTTTGAATGACCCTTTTTAAAAATAATGTTTATGTAATCCTAGCATTAAAATGGCTTATTATGACGGCATAAATCGTGCCAAATTATCCCTTTTCTGGCACCAGTGCCATAGACGTAATTACCATGGCAACAAGACAGTAATGACATTCTCACCGCCACAAGATAATTTTCTCCAATATGCCTGTAAGAAAACCTGCATACTTACCAGCTCTGAAAAGTATGTCAGCGATGTGATTTTATTAGTCAAACTAACGCTTTTTTTTCGTTTCTCTATACACAAAACTTTTCATATTCTTTTTCGTAACCATCTTTTGACTTTTCTGGAATTAATAAACTCTCAACACTCTTCCACTTCAAAATGTCAAGCGGAATACAATCCATATTTTCAATTGTTTTATCATTACCTTCCATTTTCTCAATAAGTGTTGAAACAAATGAATCATCTGCTTAGCAACCATATTACATCATACATCTATGATTCTGATACATTATAATTTTTAATTCAGCAAATTTATTAACTATTTTAATGCTAAAATTGCATAAAACGTTGTATGTAACATCTGTATGTTTTCATTGTGACGCTTGCAACCATTTTCTTCAAAATCTTCGTGTTGCATTCTTGAAAGATTTTATAGTTGAATACGAACTTTGGTTTCTAACCGACTTTTCGTTTTTGTTATGCTGTTCGCGCGCGCGGATCTTCTTCTAAAACTGCTTTTTTGTATTCAGGGGACCTCAAAACATATATTTCCGGTGAAATCTCAACATCGGAGCTTTGGGTCGAATACCAGACTTTTCCTTCTTACTATGCGTAGTAGAGAAAGTAAAAAGTGAAGGTGTACTTTAATTAATTATGTGGGTTGGAGCAGGGTTGCCAACATGTAAAAGTAAAATTATCGTACCAGCCACTCAAAATTATAGATTTGGATTCAAAATTATCGTACATCATAAAACAAATGCTAAAACAATAAAAATATCATATCATACTTATGGAAATATGAGAGTAATGATGTTTATTATATCCACTTTCAAGATTGATGACCTTAACAAATATTACAACTTCAGCGCTTTATGTTTCTCGCACTATTCATCTGAAAGTTCAGCTTCCTCAACCGTTGCGGCATTGCACAGCTTTGTTGTTGAGATATACCTAAACATCTCGGTGACTTGCAGATTTTAAGATCTACCACGTTCTTTCATAAGTTGAGACGGCAAAATGAGTTCATTTACCGCATCTAGTGCCAATCTGTTTCTAACTTTGGTTTTTATTAAACCCAGTTTAGGAAAAAAAAAAAAAAAAAAACTCTTTCACAAGAAGTGCTTCTGTAGGGCAAGGAAACCTCTGATAATACAAAGGGCGCCAGTTCCACCAAGGTGTTGTTGTAGTGTTTATCGTCCGCTTTTACTACTACGGCACCGCAGGCGGTGACACTGATGATACATGGAATGAAGATGGAGCACCGGTGGAATGAGATGGCGGGGGAAACCGGAGCACCCGGAGAAAACCCGCCCTGACGCCGCTTCGTCCACCACGAATACCACATGCGGGTCCCTGGGATCGAACCCGGGCCGCCTAGGTGGTAGGCGAGCTCGCTAACAGCTCGGCCCACCAAGGTGACATGTTTAACAGCACTCCAGAAACTGTTAGGTTCAGGCATGTTCTTTATTTCACACGGAATAGCACGTATTCCGAGTTTTCTACATTGATCGTCAATTTTCTGGACAGTGCCTTCTTCATTGAGATTATCAGACCTGGACACACTGGCAATAAGGTGATAAAGGCTAGCAGGCTTAGTAGCTATGGGGTGGAGACAGACAATGAGGACAAAAGTGGTGTTAATTGTAATTAGTTTCACTTCGCTGGAGTGACAAACCAGTGAAAGTGATATTTCGCCGATATCGAACTATTATACATTCAAATTATCGTATGCCCCCATAATTATCGTACGTGTTGGCAATCCTGGGTTGGAGCTATAGCCCCTCTCAGCCCTTCCTAGAGCCTGCCTATGATATGAACTGAAAACCTCCCTTGCGTGGTGCGCTACCCGAAACCGAACCGCTTCCCTGATCAAGTGAGTCTATTGGGTTGTTAATCTCGGTCAAGTGAAGGAATGCATTTCTCGGAGTATCGTTTTCTGGCAAGCTTCATGTTTCTGCCACACGCCCGCACACTCGAGGCATGAGCTGTCTGTGACCTTGCTTAGAGCGGGGAAGGTCGCGTCCTTGTAGACAGAACACGGCCACAGGTAAGAATATCTGTACTGAAGCGCCTCATTCCACGTAACGGCTTTCTAATTTCGGGCTGGTTTCACTAACCAATGTTAAGTATACTCTGTTTGTTAACATCGTGTTAAAATGGTAATTAATCTCTCTTCCACATAAACCATGTCTAGGATGAGATTGGGAAGGTAGAATTAGATTGACTACTCCCCACATACGTGACTGTTGAAGTCAACCAATTGTGTGCATAAAGATTTCAAATTTCAACCAATGACGGTCTTCACTTGCGAAATATTTAGCAAATATCATATCACCTCCTCTTCTTTTCTTATGTTATGATCAGATTAGAGCAGGGATGTCCAACCTTCTCTCTTTGGACAACCTTACGCAGTGAGCAGCTATACCCCACTCCACTCCTCAGCCGGAGGGACAAATAGTATCCAGTTGCGGACACAAACAGGTGATTCCATGGCAGTTTCTAAGTCATACCTTCAATTTTCTGGGAATGTCCTCAGAAGAATTCTTTATTTTGGATGATTTTTGCATAAATGGTAAACAGTAAGAGACAGACAAAAGCGTACTATATAAAAATGTGGATCTGTTTAAAACACAATTTATGTCAAATACTTGGTTTTTGTTTTGAGCGAGATATTCTTTCTTATTTGTTTGAATTTGCCAATACTTATACTTTTTTTTTAAAAAAAAGAATATCTTATTAGTTTTTTATCTCTTGGCCTTGCAAAGAGAACGGGGTTTCAAAGACATCGCCTAGCAACCAGCTCTTAAAATATTTCACTATCGTTATATTCCCATATTCCACTTGCACCTACAAGAAAATTAATAATAAGATAATTTCTGAAAACGCTTATGTCGATTAAAAAGTAGATAAAGAAATAAGCATTTGCAAGAATAATGTGTATAAGAATGAGTATAGTTCTACATTTATTTACTAGCAGGGTTTCTCCAAAGTGAACTTATTAAAAGTCTGTATCGCAACATGTTACGCGACGATCACTTGGTGTATCTTCTAAGACTATGCAGTTCGACTTTGTCGCCAAATATTGATAAACCTCTTAAACGTAAGCAGTACCAAAGAAGTCATTAATGAAAAGATGTGTAACGCATAAGATTTGAAAGTGCTTTCGTAAATCAAACGCAACGTGCATGTAACCAACCCGCCACTGCAACACAATGCACGGCTGGGGGTTAAAGAGAAGCAAAGTCCGCGTATAGTGGAAGGAGGTAAACGCAAACTACCCTCTTTCGCAAACGTTGGACATCGTTGGGTTAGAGAATCTAGTTGCACTGTGCTACAGATTCCCAACAGCTGACGTAATTAAAATGTCAAATGTCAATCTCAAATATGGCTGACTTTCGCTTCGGTGACGCATCTAATGCTGAAATAATTCGAAAAGGTAAACCTCAGAATACCCAATACAACAGGAAATATGTTTGGAATCAGTTTGACAAATGTTGTATTGAATGAAATTATAAATTAACAGCAGATACTGTAAACATTGGCAACATCTTAAAAAATTGGAAGCATCAATATGATACTCTTGTAAGTCGTGCCAAAGGACTCTGCTGTATGTATTCATGCTAGATGTTCCTTTTAAGAGGTAAGTAATTGCAATACAGCATTTAAATAACACTTCATAAGCTGTATCATCTTTTAATTGGTGAAATACTCTTAATAAATGCAACACATGATAGTCATGTAATGGATGTCATTGTATGAACCTCTTCATAACGACACGCTATTCCACCAATCAAAGGTGCACTTGTTCATAACGACACTGCTAAACACCAATCAAAAGATCCTCGTGTAGCACTCAATACTTCGCCGTCTGCGCACATTTCCACGCAGCTGAAAGCGAAACTATTGGTTCCCGATGCAAATAACATTCCAATAAACTCAATTAGTCTTATCGTTTTTGAAAGTCTAATACTGTCTATCATTGCGACAAGGCCAACATAACAATAAAAGTTTATCGATTCTGGTATGTAGAATCGAATAACAAATACATGAATAACAAAGGTCGAACACCAGCGACAATAACATGCATCATAGAATATTAAAAATATTTTTAAAATGTTTTAAACTCGACTCATGGTCGAGCACCAATCAGTTAAGATGCTGTATGAATATTATCAATTTGTTCTATACTTCGTTTAGTTCCTTTACTATACATACATTTAAAACAAATGTAAAATTTACTTCATGGGTTTTAACTCATTGTTATACCTTATTTTTATTTCACATACATGTTACTTCAAAATATACTACTTGGTTATTAAACTTAACTAAAGGTATGTTTTTAAATGTTATAGAATACTAAATTGCAAATTAATAAATGCACTACAGTGCTAAATAAATAAATAGATCAAAATGCTAAGAATTACCACTCCTAACTATGCTATAACTATGGGGAAATTTAACTTACGAACTCTGCTAAACGGCATTAATTCATCTATCGTGTTAGTAGTATTATTACCTGAAACAAAACAAAAGAAGTATGTTAAATTCAGACACAGAAAACGCACACAGACATGGACATTTTATAAAAAAAAAGAAGACTGAGGTGCTACATTCACATAACATTCTCTACCCATTGTCGTTTATTTTATATTTATACAGGATGTTAGGGGTATAAGTGCAAAGAATTAATAATTGGTACCTTATAATGCATAAGCGTTTGTTACTTGTTTTTCTTCTTCGTCTAACGGTTTTCCCACAAACCAATCACATGCTTTTGCGTAAGCCTAACTGCGCCGTTAAACAAACAACGCCGGTCGGATAGAATATCCGTTCTGCTTTATGTCCCAGTGCGCGACCTACTGGCCTAGGTAATGTGAGGTCATTGGCCTTGCAGAAAGTATTAGAACTCAGATGCGGTACACCATTCATAATAAGGAACTGTCACGCCCTCTGTGCCACAGTGCAAAGTAGTACTTTGAAGTACTAACCAACCTGAAAACATGCTATTCTTAATAAAAGTAAAATTATAGCTCCTCAATGAAACAAACATGGATGTAATATTGTCAATTATCCTGTCCTCCGTTACCAATACAAATATCTGTACTTACACAGTTCGTTGTAGGTACAAGGGGCATAGAGCAAGCCAAATGGCGGGCCACTTTACTCTGGACGTATATTTCCACACTCTTTCCCTAACATCGCGAAAAACAACCGAGTAGTGAGAGCACGTTAAACATTGCAAGGTATTGAACATTTGAAGATTCACATATTTTGTGCACTACTTTAGTATTTATCTTATCGTTTACCAGCTAAAGAAGATTTCAAAGACTGTTCCCATAAAATCCAAGATATACATATTATTTGTCATTTAAATATCTAACAACTCTATAACTAGGTTTGGAAGGGGGATTTAGTACGTCCACCTAGATTTTTCCTGCCTATGCCCCTGACAGGGCGCCCCCATGGATTAGCTGAGAGGATACTAAGAGTAGCTGGAGATAAGGAGAGACGACAGGGGCAGCGACCCTAACAGCTATAGATTTAAACTCTCCGGTGGCGGCTCGTACTACCTTCTTCCCCCCCCCTCACCCTGCGGGCTTACACGTCCCCTGGGGGCCGGGACTAAGAGACCTCCCCCGATCCAAATGATGAAGATTTACGGAGAGAAAATTCCCTGCCATGCACTCCGAAACTCCCGCCGACATTTAGAACCCTGAAACTGCCAGCCAGAATGAAGACTGAAGTGAGATGAAATGGAGCGATAGTAAATTCGGGGGGTGCAATTATCGTTCACAACATTCGTCTAACGACCAGGAGAAATCCACATGTGGTATTCGTGGTGAACGAAGTGGCGTCAGGGAAGGTTTTCTCCGTGTTCTCCGGTTTCCCCCGCCACTCATTCCACCAATTACTCCATAATCACCTTTCCATTCATCGATTTCGCCTGCATTTCATTTCATCTTTTTCTTCACTAACATACCTGGTGCTTGGCTGACTACCAGCTTCCAGTCTCCACTCTGTCCGGTCCAGAGGTCCCTGTGCTCCCTGACAGGCATCTGACCTAGGCACTGCTTGTGAGTCCTACATAAGGAGAGGATAATCAGGTAAAGAAAAAAAAGTTGGTAGAAAGAAAAAAAAAAGATTATATGACTATACCCTTCCACTGGTGAGGGGAGGTTCAGCTTGATACCCTAGAAGTGCTGACCATAATCTGACGTTTATTTGGAGGGAGTTTCTTAATATGACGGTTTGAAAAACTGTGTCATGATGTCTCTTAAATCACCGAATCTGACAAATAAAATACACGGAAAACAGCATGGAAATAAAAAATAGTATATTACTCACCTTAGGGAAGAAAGTATGACATTCCCACCCGTGCAGTATTGCCATCCTAACCGAGGTGCGGAGTGAGGCATACATACTTCTAAACTTTACTTCTGCTTGTGTAAATCAGCAGATTATATTTTTTCCGCTATTCTTGAACTATTTCTTTCAAAATAAAATAAAATTCGACAGCGCTCGAATAATGTCGGGGTGAAGTTTTTTGTTTGCAAGTTTGTGACCATTTCCACTCCCTTATGTCACGCTCAAATCTTCAGATTATTGAAATTCACACTTTTCGGCATGTAACCATACCTTAATCTGAGGCACTCAAGTATTTCCAACTATCGATTATTTTTTCTATTCTGATTGGCTGCCCTAGACGCACGTCCATATATAGAGGGCTTATATCTGGTGGAGATACTCAATAGGGTTCAAGGTATCCCTCCTTGTTAATCTGCCGCGCTTGAGTAAATCCCAAAATCCCCCTATTGGGCTCCCCTACTATTAATACATAACCCTTTGTATGATATAAGAGAGTATTTTTTACTTTCTCTACCGGTAAGTAGAGGAAGTATTGTATTCCACCCAAAAATTCGATGTCAAGATTTCACCGGAAATATATGTTTTGAGGCCCCCTGAATCCAAAAAAAGCATTTTTAGAAAAAGGTCCGTGTGTGTGTGTCTGTCAGTCTGTGGACAGCATAACTCAAAAACGAAAAGTCGGTTAAAAGCCAACTTGGTATTTAAGTTTAATGTCTTTCAAGGATGCGACACGAAGATTTTGAAGAAAATAGCCCCACCCTAAACTACCCTTTACATGGAAGATTTTTCGAAAATTTTGATTTTCTTGAAAATGGTTCTAACGATTTTGATTAAAATGTCATATGTTTGAGATATTTTGATGACAAATGAAATGTATATATTGAATTTTCTGGCTATAGCTCTTGTAGTCGTATTTACTTTGGACGACTTTTGCATAACTGGTAAACCGTTAGAGATAGACCAAAGTATACTTTACAAAAAATGTAGATCTTGCTAAAATACACAATTTATGTCTCAATAAATTTTCTTTTAGGGTGAACCATTTCGGAGATATTCCATGTTATGTGTGTGAGTTTCGGAAAACTTAGAACTTTAGCGAAATGCAACAACGTTGTTCATTTTTTTATATGTTAATCGTTCAAAGGGAAAGGAATCTCAAAGGTCAAAAAGATCTGACTGTCGCACAAAGCCTTCTGTATTCTAATATTCCCCTTGCACCTACAAGGGCATAAGCAGTAAGATAATTTGTACGAATGTTTATCTTAACTAACATGGAGATATAGGAATAAGAGTTTGTTAGAATGGTTAGTACAAGAGTAGAAGAAAGTCACGTGAGTGGAACATATCACATTTTTATCTTCTGCAAACGTTTTGTTTTAGTTGTCTATTTGCTGTTTTTCACACCACCACTGTAGACACTCAGATTCCTACCCGTGTGTTGATATAAATGCCGGACGTATTTCAAATCTTAGAGAACGCCAATGTTTACAAAGTCACACAGGTAAACAGAAGCACATGCCACAAGGCTGCTTACGTTGTGACAGCATTAACGGGAGAGACTGTACGTGGTAGCAAAATGAAACATTGTTTTACATTTAACTGCTAAGACTGCGATGCGAAAACTGCAGTTAAGTAACTGTTTGGCAACACACTTGCACGGTTTCAGTACGAAATTGTCATCACTGCAGTGCGCAATAATTGGGAAGTGTGCTCAGCTTCGATCGTTAAATGTTTATGGTCCCCGCGTAGGAGTCGATCCAATTAGATTCGTTTTGTGCTTTTTGCTGAGAGCCAATTAATGTTTCGCTTTCAAATCTTGAAGTCTAGCCAGCAAACAGAACGAAAACTGACCTGTATACTGGTACAGAAATATCATTTAACTAGGTTGTTTCCTTTCAGCTGCTAATTGCTTGAGGGTTTGACTGCACGCCAGTGAGGGCCTACTAACATTGTGTTACTTTAAAGATCTGATGTGTTGCACTCACATGACTTTCTGTACTCTTGTACTGTATTCTTATTTCCATTGTACAAAGACCGTCAAAGATAATCTCATTGCACTATGTCACATTATTTATCGTTCTATGGAAACGTGGACACTTCATTGGTTGCTTTAGGCAACGCACCCTTGCACCGTTGCCTGTAGCAACCACAGAAATGGCCATGGCTTCGTAGAGAGATTTTCTTTGACGCTGTTCTTTAAGGAAATATTTAATAAAACCATTACTACAAACCTTATCTCGATAGAAGCATAAGCCTGTTTAAGAATAGTTTGTACGAGAGTGAGTAAAGAAAGTCATATGAGTGTGGACATCCATTTCTTTTACTTTCTCTACAATGTAGAGCAAGTAGAGAAAGCATTGTATTCCACTCAAAAATTCGATGTCAAGATATCACCGGAAATGTGTTTTGAGGCTCCTGAATGAAAAAAGAAAAAGTATTTTTAGAAAAAGGTTCGTGTGTCGTCTGTGAACAGCATAACCCAAAAACGAAAAGTGGGTTAAATACCAAAGTTGGTACTTCAGTTTAATATTTTTCTTTAAAATTAAAGAAAATTCCTCCCTACTAAACTATCCTTTACATGGGAAATTTTTCGAAAATTTTTATTTTCTCGAAAATGGTTCTAACGGCTTTGATTAAAATGTCATATGTTTGAGATTTTTTATGGCAAATGAAATGTATATCTTGAATTTTCTGGCTATAGTCGTGCTTAGTCTTGATGACTTTTGCATATCTGGTAAAACGTATGAGATAGACCAAACCTTACTATACAAAAATGTAGATCTAGTTAAAACACACAAGCTATGTCCAAATACAATTTTTTTATGAAGTGAAGGATTTCGAACATATCTATTCCTAGTTATTTGTGTGTGTTTTGCAATACTCAAATTTTTCTCAAGTGGAAGGTCGTTATTCACATTTTAGCTCTTGGCCGTGCAAAGAGAACAGAATTTCAAAGCTTTAAAAGATTTGACTATTGCTCAAAGCCTACTGTATTCCCATATCTCCCTTGCACCTACAAGGAAATCAGCAATAAGATAATTTCTGTAAATGTTTATCTGGACTACATGAAGAAGATATAGGATTAAGAGCTTGTAAGAATAGTTAGTAAAGAGTAGAGAAAGTCATGAGGGCACTTATCAATTTTTTATGAAATTAAATTACGTTTTTACCACGTCTGTCAGAAGAGGTTGGGTTTTTCAATGGCGAAAGAATTATTATCAACATTGCTTGGGTGATTTTTGACAATATTAAGGAATTCTTGGCGCAGAGTTGGGATTTAGTAATGCAATGCAAGCCATTACAGTATGGATCGATGTCTTCTCGGTAGACCCCTTGCTATCGTGTTTGTGGCCATTCCGCCGGACGTTTGTTTCCGGTGCTACGTTCAGATAAGCCTTCCTCAGTTCCGTCACACTCAGCCACTGGAGAATTTATTGGCGGAGTTCAGTATTCTGGAGACACAGTTTCCACAAGGGGGTTAACTAGGATTTGCACTTTCCAACCTCTCCACGATAGAGTGCAAGAAAATACTGCTTTTAAATATCTGATGTGTTGTACCCACATGACTTTCTCTACTCTTGTACTAACCATCCTTACAAAATCTTATTCCTATATCTTCTTCGTGTAAGTTGAGATAAACATTTACAGAAATTATGTTATTCATTTTCTTGTAGGCGCAAGGGGAATATTAGAATACAGTAGGCTTTGTGCGATAGTCAAATCTTTTAAAGCGTTGAGATTCCGTTCTCTTTGCACACTTAAAATATAAAAAATGAACAACGATGTTCCATTTCACGAAAGTTTTTAAGTTTTCCGAAACTCACACACATAAAATGAATATCTCCGAAATGGTTCACCCTACAAGAAAATTTATTTAGACATAAATTGTGTATTTTAGCAAGATCTACATTTTTTGTATAGTATGATTTGGTCTATCTCTAACGGTTTACCAATTATGCAAAAGTCGTTCAGAGTAAATACGAATACAGGGGCTGTAGCCAGAAAATTCAAGATATACATTTCATTTGTCATAAAAATATCTCAAACATATGACATTTTAATCAAAATCGTTAGTCATTTTTAAGAAAATCAAAATTTTCGAAACATTTTGCATGTAAAGGGTAGTTTAGGGTGGGGCTATTTTCTTCAAAATCTTCGTGTCGCATCCTTGAAACACGTTAAACTTAAATACCAACTTCGGTTTTTAACCGAGTTTTCGTTTTTGAGCTATGCTGTCCACAGACTGACACACACGGACCTTTTTCTAAAAATGCTTTTCTTGGATTCAGGGGTCTCAAAACATATATTTCTGGTGAAATCTCGACATCGAATTTTTGGGTGGTATACAATACTTCCCCTACTTACCAGTAGAGAAAGTAAAAATATTTAGACATAAATTGCGTGTTTTAGCAAGATCTACATTTTGATAGTAAGATTTGGTCTATCTCTTACGGTTTACCAGCTATGCAAAAGTTATCCAGAGTAAATAGGACTACATAGGCTATAGCCAGAAAATTCAAAATATACATTTCATTTGTCATAAAAATATCTTAAATATATGACATTTTAATCAAAATCGTTAGAGCCATTTGCGAGAAAATCAAAATTTTCCATGTAAAGGGTATTTTGAGATGGGAGATTTTATTAAAAATCATTGTGTTGCGTCCTTGGAAGATGCTGTATTTAAATACGAAGTTTGGTATTTAACCGACTTTACGTTTTTCAATTATGGTGTTCACAGTTATACAAGTGCCTTTTTCGGATACAGGGACTTCAAAACGTGTACCTCAAGAGAGATTTCGATATGGACATACTATGATATGGAGAGAAAGTAAAAATCTGATGCGTTAGATTCCTATGCATTGACTATCTCAACCACAATCAATTACTTTTATACACTTCTACAAAGTATATCTACTTAAGAATGTTTATACTTGAACTTTATGTTAATGGAGTTAAAATCCAGCAAGTTCACTCCGTGGTTATGTAAGAGTGGTTTTATTCCTGGTGCCGACCACTCTCATCATGTTTTCTTCGTGGTTTTCCTAACTTGGCAAGGCGATTGCTGGAGTAATTTCTCTTGTGTTACGAATTTTGTTTCCCTCATTTCCTATCTTTTAGCTTCCGCTTTAATTCTTCACGTAGGCTTAAGGGTTGTGCAGTGTCAAAGGGTGCAGATGCTTACTCGTTGGAAACTTTTCAGCTGCCAGGCAGCAGCCTTCTCTAAACAACTTCATGTGGGTCAAGTTCTCTTCTGTTCCGCCATGGGAAGCCCTCTTTGAGCAGCACGATAGTGTGACTAGCCATAGCCGGTGTAGTTATAATTTCAATTCATACAGATTTTGTTATATACAAAGGGGACAGAAGAAATGGAATCGATACTCACAACATTTAAAAGCGTTTTACTGTAACCTGGGTTTGAAATGCCATAATTTTAGCATGCATATCACGAGAAACAACCGAATAGTGACAGCATTTTTAAAAAATGACAAAAGTATTGAACAATAAAATTAAAACAAGAAAATTTCGTGTTTTATTGTAATTTTTGTTTAAAAGAGTGAGGAGAGGAGGTGGTTTCCTCAGCGCAGTGACAGCGCTGCTGCTTACGTAGCGGGAGACTCGGGATCGATTCCCGGTACCGGCGTGGAGATTTTCTCCCCCTGAGGGACCTGGTTCGATGAGCATTCAGCCTCGCTAGGTCTCTGACGGATCAATTGAACAGCTACTTGATTAAGTAGTAGTGGCCCCTGGGCACCAAGACCGTATTACCGGCCGGGAGGGCGTCGACCAGGTTCCACCCTCCAGTACTGCACCCAGTAATGACGCCTGTAGTGGGCAGAGGGGTACGGAGCGACCGTACAGTAGACCTTGGCCCAGTAAGGGCTGTTGCGCTGGCTTTTTAGAGTGAGTAGAGAAAGTCCTGTGAATGCCACATAACAATTTTCGTGTAGTATTTTTATATTGCGAATTTGTATTTAAAAGCCCAGTGCTCGTAATTCTAGTATACATAGTCGGAATAGGAAAAACTTTTTTATCTTGTCATTTCGAATTTGTAGTTGTCATATTTTGAAAAGCTTGTTTCCATATTTAAAGAACACTTGTTGATCTTCTGCAGTTATAATTCATTTCTGGGAAATCCCGGAGAAAGGGAATTCCTGAGAGAGGAAACTCCCGCTAAGGGCATATCTCATGGTGACAAGATGTCGACGGGTGCATCCTCTCTAGGGACAAGCTAAGTCGCTTCAGATAAATATTTTCCCTTCTATGTACTTACATTAATTGTTATAGAGTCCACCCAAAAGTTACATACCAAGATTTTATCTGAAATAGGTATACGCCTTTAGACTCCGTGGTGAAACGTTACCTTTCGTACAAGTTATAACTATTATGAAAGTTAATAAAGTTGTATATGGACATAAATATGATCAATTTTCAAATGGCAAGCACATTGACAAGAACAGGAAAACAAGTGTCATTCACTCAATCTTCCCAATATCTCTTGCTCTCAGTTGCTCGTTTTAGTTTGGGCAGATTTTAAGATGATCTCGGTCCACTTCCTCCTGTAGGTTGCATAGTTTGCAGTTCGGGGATGACAGTAACCCTATCCAGTGCAGATGTTTAGCTAGAATGTTGTGACCTGTAGTCAATTGAAACTGCTTCTGTTCTTGGTCTTTCAGGGATGTTGACAATGTTGTTTCTCCAGTCTTTAGAGGATATTCGGCTTCCTAGTTCTTGGTCATACGATTCTTTTATTACGGCTTTAACATATATTTTACCGATTGGTATGAGAGTGGGTGTGATAATGGTAAGGATATCTTTGCCCAATTTTTAGCCAAGAAGTCGGCCTGCTCGTTCCCTGAGATTTGGTAGTGCCCTGGAATCCATTGCAGGGATACACGCTTGATAAATGTTTTCAGTTGAGTTATTCTCTTGTGGCAAGTTTTGATTTATACTGATGGTGTTTCTGAAGAGCTTATAGCCAAAATAGCAGCTTTAGAGTCTGATAGAATTACTGCTTTGGTAAATTTCTCGAGGTGGAGTGGTAGTTGGCTGAGGGCAGTGTAGATAGCTTCAATGTCTCCATCGTATGCTGTTGAATGTTTTCCGACTGGGAGGTAAAAGGATGCCTATACCTACATTTTCATGGTGTTTCAGCTGTAGCCATCGGTGTAGATTCGGAGCCATGTGTCTTCAGGGTATCTTGTGTTTGTGCTTCTAGAGCTAGCTGAAGGTGTCAGCAGAGGCTTTGGTGACTGGCTCAAGGAGAAGTATATGTGTAAATTATTTTAGCACACACATTTCTTCGGGAACCAGACTCTCTAAATATACAATAAAGACGTGGAGCTGGTCTGTCACCGAGATGGTGGGCATGTCCATTACAACAGAACCCCGAATTATAAACGAAAACTAAGGTTTTCGTGTTGCCTGCCGTAACTTGATTTCACATCGGTTCTCGTGGGAAAGTATGCAAGCATTCAAAATCCGCGGAGAAACCTATAGGTGGGTGTTACAGAAATATTTATCCAGTAATTGCATTTATGTTGAGAGAATGCTACCCACGAATAGTACTCGTAGTACACTTCATATGATCTGAGAGAAGAAACACAAAACTTTTTGAGGAGAAACTGGTGAGATCACTAGCAATTTGGAACTCAACATAGCCCGGACATGCAACTTGTATGCTGAAAGTACGCGAAGCTGGTGCGCACATCCACAAAGTGTGAATATATCTACTACTGTATTCCCATATTCCCCTTGCAACTACAAGAAAATTAGATACTTTCTGAAAATGCTTATATCGATTAAAATGTAGTACATAGAAAAATAAGCATTTGCCAAAATAGTGTGTATAAGAGTATAGCTCTGTATACATTTGCGAACAGAGTTTCTCCAAATTGAAATATACTATAAGTCTGTGTCGCAATATGTTACGCGACGATCACTTGGTGTATCTTCTAGGGGTGTGCCAAATATTGATAAGACTCCTTAACCGTAAGCAGTATCAAAGAAATCACTAATGAACAGATGTTTATCGTATAAGATTTGAAAGTGCTTTCCTAAATCAGACCAACGTGTCAGCAACCAGCCACTGCAACACAAGGCACGGTAGGGAGTTAAAGAGAGGCAAAGTCCGCGTATATTGGAAGGAGGTAAACCCATACTCCCTCTGTCGCAAAGGTTGGACATCACTGGGCTAGAATGTTACTTCTAGGCCACAGAGGACGTTTATTTTTTAAAAAAAACTTGGTGTCGATCCTTTGAGGATATTAAATGTAATAGCAAATTTGGTGTTTGGCCGACTTTTCGCTTCTCTACTTACTATAGATTAACAGTAGAAAAAGTAGTCACACACAGAAAAGAGTACTTCTGAGATGATACAGAGCTTTATCATTTTTCACAGCTATTGCTTATCACGTCGGCATGATAAGATTATAAATCAAACGGTTAAACACATCACGGTCCAGGCTCTGCATCATGTAAAATGAATCATAAGGAAATCTATTCCATGTGTTCTTATAACAGATACATTTCCCCATCTATTTGTAGGCAAGGTGCAGCTCACAAATGTACGAAGCTCAAATGTTGTAGTACATATTTTGAAGATCTACATATTTTGTGTCTCTTACGGTTTATCAGTTATGCAAAAGTCACCCAGAACGAGGAGTACTTATAAGGACAATACCAGAAAATTCGATTACACATTTCATTTATCATAAAATATCTTATGTGGTGTTTTCATCAAAATCGTTAGAGCCATTTTTATTAAATCAACATTTTCGAAAAAAGTGCATGCTTAGAGTAGTCTGGAGCGTGGGATTTTCTTAAAAATCTTCGTGTCATATCGTTGGAAGATGCTGATGTCAGCTGACTGTTTATTTTTGAGTTATACTGAAAGAGTTATTAATGAAAGATTGGAGAATCTAACAAATTACGGAAGAAACTATCATTTGGTTAAAATTAAGGGTAGAAGGCAAGAACCGACGTGGGAAGTTTCTCTTTTGTTAATAGAACCATTGTGGAATAGAATGAATTGTCTGTAGCAGCCTTTCAAGGCTGTCCTCTGTCCATGGAAAAGTTTAGGAAACATTTAAATAGCGTGAATGTTAGATAATTAATTATTTAGATTATTAGTGTATGTTTGACATTTTATAAACTAATTGTGAATACTAGTGGTAACTGTATTGGTTATACTGAGTGGATAGAAATTAAAGAATGCAAATTAGTAAAGTAATTAAATGATTTAAAAAAACTAGCTGTTATATTACAAAACCATAAGCATGGTAGCTGTATAATCTGTTTCCTATATGGAACTGTTTTATTCATATTAGTATATTTTATTGTTCATTGTGTTACTATTCTTTATGCAATTATTTTTTGTAACCTTAATTGTACATTTAAGTCTGCCACCGGGTAGTACCCATTTGCAGTGAATAAATGCATACATACTGTTCACTCACGCATACATACACATATTCGCGCATGGACACCTTTTTCTAAAAATGCTTTTTTTTATTTAGGGAGTCGCAGAACATGTATTTCTAGTGAAATCTCAGTATCCAATTTTTGGGTGGAATACAGTTGGGTACTGTAAGTACGTAGCAAAGAAAGTAATAATTCTATGGCATCAGCCATTTCTAGCATATCCGTTATTATTGGTTTGAATTTTCCAGCACCGACATTTTCTCGAAACAATAGCAATATCATTGATAGAATATGGAATTTCAGGGACAGCATATAAGTACCGACAAGCTTTTAAACATATGGCTATAGATTCGGCTTCCTCTATGCCCCTTGTAACTACAACAAAATGAATAATAAACGCATTTGTCCAAATGTTTATTTCAACATTAAGTACTTAGAATAAGCCTCTGTAGGAGCAGTTGTAGGAGGGAGGGTAAAGAAAGCCATGTGAATGTAACATGTTTTATAACCCTACTACCACAGTTTTTCTTTCTTCAACTTGCTGATGAGTAGGGCCCGGATTTCGATGACTTTAAATTTTTTCCTGAAAATGATAGACCGATGCTATATGGAAAATATGTGTGGTCATGACATTTTGAGTAAAATTAAACAACTTTTAAGGGTATTTGTATGCATTTTAATACATTTTTATCTAATAAGGAATTTTTTACATGTTATAAGTCACTTTAAAGTCATTTTTAAGACTCAATCCAAGTTTTTGTTCATTTTCTGCGGGTTTGATGCATTATTCTATTAGTAGAATGAAGTTTTAGAACCTCAAAATGTAAAACTTCTTGGAAATGTATTGGGATATGGACCCGTCAATCACAAATTAATATGTCCAATTAAACGGTTTATGTTTATTGTAAGATAGACCAGTGCTATAAGGAAAGTGGAGTGAAAATAGCTGCTACTTTTGAGGGTCACATCATGCCTACTGTAACAAGGCAGTCTTCACTGAGCAAAAGCTAATGGTTGATGCGATATTTGTATTTCATTAAGCCGAAAGTATTTCCGCGAAACTGATAATCAAATAGAATTGGTAAAATCAGTTGTAAGCAATCTAAGTCATGTGGAAGGTGAAGTGGGCAAACTTGTCTTTGCTAAAATGGAAAATGTGTTGAACAAGAACAATACAAAATTTCTGATGTACTGTCAGGTAAGAAGTATTCCCTCGATAAACAACTGGAAACCTGCAATATTTGTTGTCTTAAGCTTGTCCCTTTATCTTCTGTTGATACTGAAAGAAACTTCTCTGTATATAAGTCCATATTAGTTGACAATAGACAGTTCTTCAATTTTGAACACCTACAAAATATGTTTGTAATGTATTGTAATTCAATATTCAGTGATAAATGAAATGTGTGAGGAAGAAAACAAATGAAGGTAGTTTTTAAGTCACTCGTTGTTCTTTTAGATCATTTTAATTAATTTTAAGGTGATAAAGCATTATTACTATTTTTAGTTAATCAAAATCCGGGCCCTACTAATGAGTAATACAATTGAACGTCACAAATATTGTTGAAACTTGTATAGGCGTAGGCAAAATTCTGTGTTACCGATATTAGTAGCAACGCTTAAAGTCACACTTGGAAGCAATAAGAATTCAGTTTTCCTGTTATTGTGGTCTTCTAAACGGAAGTGGAAATACCGGCTTGCAAAACACTTCTTCCTATCATTCTATAACTCCGTGATAAAGTTTAAATAGAACCGAGGAAGGAAGTTCAAGCGGTTATTCATTTGTCAAAGTATTTTGTTTTTAACGCCAATGTAATTCAATCATATTTAATTATTATTATACAGATTTAGCTGGGATACCCCGACAGCTTTCCAAGTTCTGGAAATACTGTATCAGATAACGTCTAAATTAGTCTGTTTCTGCTTAGTAACTGTCAAAACACAAGTCATTCTTGATGGGTACCAGTACATAAGGGAATTACAGACAATGAAAAAGGTTCCTTGGGAGTGCTCATGCATTTACTAGACCTGAAATTGAATACTCTTTGAGGAACCATTGCTAAGTAAATTAATTATAACCACCAGTTGCAGTGGGCTCAAACTTCGATGCAAGTACACTAAATTAATGAGTAGATTGTCCTCAGCACTACTGGGAATGCACAATCAACAGATCCAAGATAAACCTGATAAGTGTGTTTTTGACAGGTCGTTGTAGATTATGGAAACGCCTACATATGAGTGTCATTCGAGATGAGCCCTTATGCAGGTTATGTAATCAAGAAGAGAAACTGCCTCTCACACAATCTTCAAATGTGAAGTACTGGGCAGGAAAAGATATGAACTGGGTTTAATAAAACCAGATGACAATCTCCCTCAAGACAACTGCTTTCCCCGCTCTAAGGGACAGGGTTATTTGACTAAAACAATAGCCATAGGAAATAGTACAATAAACTTGGAGGTCTCAGTGTTACAGAATGGTATAACAGATTACATCGCTACTAAGAACCACTTGGGTCTTTCAATGGTGAAGGAATTATCAGCATCAGTTGAGTGGTTTCTTTGGATTACCCTCTTACACAAACTAACTCTGAATACATTATCATATTACTTTCTTTACCCCTTATTCGACCCAAAAAATATATGTCAAGATTTCACCAGAAGTATGTGTTTTGAGGCATCCTGAATAAAAAAAAGAAGGATTTTAAGAAAAACATCTGATGTGTTGCACTTACATGACTTTCTTGTACTAACTATTCTTACAAACTCTTATTCCTATATCTTCTTCGTGTTAGTCGAGATAAACAGTTGCAGAAATTATCTTATTGTTTATTTCCTTGTAGGTGCAAGAGGAATATGGGAATACAGTAGGCTTTGAGCGCTAGCCAAATGTTTTAAAGCCGTTGAGATTCTGTTCTCTTTGCACGGTTAACATATAAAAAACTCAATGACGATGTTTCATTTGGCAGAAGTATAAGTTCTCCAAAACTCGCACAAATAACGAAATATCTCCACTCTAAAAAATTATTTAGACATAAATTGTGTATTTTAGTAAAATTACGTTTTTGTACAGTAAACTTTTGTCTATCTCTTACGGTTTAGGAGTTGTTCAAAAGTCATCCAAAGTAAATAAGACTACAGGGGCTATAGCCAGAAAATTCAAGATATACATTTCATTTGTAATAAAAATATTTCAAACATATAGCATTTCAATTACAATCGTTAAGAGCCATTTTCAAGAAAATCAAAATTTTCGAAAAATTTTTTCATGTAAAGGGTAGTTTAGGGTGAAGAAATTTTCTTCAAAACTTTCGTGTCGCATCCTTGAAAGACATTAAACTTAAATACCAACTTTGGTTTTTAACAGAGTTTTCATTTTTGAGTTATGCTGTCCACAGACTGACATACACACACGCGGACTTTTTTCTATTTTTTTTTTTTTTTTTATTCAGGGGGCCTCGAAACATATTTCCGTTGAAATCTTGTCATCGAATTTTTGGATGGAATACAATACTTCCTCTACTTATATGTTAGAGAAAGTAAAAATGAAAGGTCGTTTAAAAACCAAAATTGGTATTTAAGTTTAATGTCTTTCAAGGATGCGACACGAAGATTTTGAATAAAAGGTCCTCCACCGTAAACTACCTTTTACATAGACAATTTTTTCAAAATGTTTACTGTCTCAAAAATGCTTATAACGATTTTGATTAAAATGTCATATGTTTAAGATATTTTATGGCAAACTAAATGCATATTTTGAATTCTCTGGCTATAGCCCCTGTAGTCGTATTTACTCTAGATGATCTTTGCATAACGGGTAAACCGTAAGAGATAGACCAAATCTTACTATACAAAAAATGTAAATATCGTTAAAACTCACAATTTACATCTAATGCATCTTTTGTGGAGTGAACGAACCATTTCGGAGATATTCCTCATTTGTCTGAATTTTCCAATACTTACACTTTTCTGGAATGGGAAATCGTTATTCATGTTTTTATCTCTTGGCCATGCAAAGACAATGGAACTTCAAAGTCATTGCAAAGCGATTAGCTGTAAAACAGTTGACTATCACTTAAAGTATACTATATTCCCATATCTCTCTTGCACCTACAAGAAAATTATCAACAAAATAGTTTCTGTAAATGTTTATCTCGATTTAACATGGAGTAGATAGATGAATAAGCGTTTTTAAGAACCGTTTGTACAAGAGTGAGTAGAGAAATTCACGTGAGTGTAACACATGAGATTTTTATATTAGAGATGCGGCAAAACTCGACACTGGAATTTGCAGATAAAACGGCTCAATCTGATTTTATGTGATTTGGAAATAAATTATATTGGCTACCCTTTCTTTAGCGTGTTTAGCTTCATTGTTATTGATACTGCTGTTTGTCATGAGTGATGACTTGACGAGGCTTGGTTTCATCTATCGGGATATGTAAATTCCCAGAACAGTAGATATTGGGCGCCACAAAATCCTAACCCATTGTTCCAGCAACTTCTACGCGACCAAAAGATCGGCATAGGCTGCATTATAGCTGGGAAACGCCTTATGGGTCCAATATTCCTCGATACCACAGTCAACACAGAGGTCTACTTGATTCCTTTACTTTCTCTACAAGTAAGTAGAGGAAGTATTGTATTCCACCCAAAAATTCGATGTCGAGATTTCACCGGAAATATGTTTTGAGACCCCCTGAATACAAAATCTTAAAAGCATATTTAGAAAAAGGTCCGTGTGTGTGTCTGTCAGTCTGTGGAAAGCATAACTCAAAAATGAAAAGTCGCTTAAAAACCAAAGTTCGTATCCAAGTTTAATGTCTTTCAAGGATGCGACACGAAGATTTTGAAGAAAATAGCCCCACCCTATACTACCCTTTACATGGAAAATTTTGATTTTCTTGAAAATGGCTAACGATTTTGATTAAAATGCCATATGTTTAAGATATTTGTATGACAAATGAAATATATATCTTGAACTTTCTAACTATAGCCCATGAAGTCCTATTTCCTGTGGATGACTTTTGCATAACTGGTAAACCGTAAGAGATAGACCAAATCTTATTTGACAAAAAATGTAGATTTTGCTAAAATACACAAATTATGTCTAAATAATTTTTGTAGAGTGAACCATTTCGGAAATATGCCTTGTTATTTGTGAGTTTTGGAGAACTTAATACTTCTGTCAAATTGAACGTCGTTATTCATTTTTTATATGTTAACCGTGCAAAGAGAACGGAATTTGAAAGCTTTAAAAGATTTTAGTGTCGCTCAAAGCCTACTGTATTCCCATATGCTTCTTGTACCTACAAGAAGATAAACATGCAAATGTTTAACTCAACACGGAGAAGATATAGGAATACGAGTTTGTAAGTATGGTTAGTACAAGAGTAGAGAAAGTCATGTGATTGCAACACGTCAGATTTTCCCATTTGAAGCTTTTTTTCAAATGAATGCAACTAGGCATATTGCATTGTGATAACACATCTGCCCAGCTCAGTATTTATTTAATTGTATACAATATTTTGACAAATGAATTCAGTTTTATGTTGATTTCTGCAGTTATCGTCCTCACAACAGAAGAATTGATTTATTACATAACGTGATGTGCGAATGGAAAAAGTCATATAAATGCAACACATCAGATGTTTAAACTGGAAAATCAGTCTGTTTTTGAAGGAATGAACGTGAAGGAAACCGCAGGTCCGGATGTGGTTGCCATGCTTATGGTTACTGTCTTCCCGGATAGTCAAACCTAGATAATCCCACAGCAACAGTTCCAATTCCATTTGGAAACATTTCCTTGCTTTCTGCTCAAAAATATCGCTTCCTTTACACACAGCTACTTCTTAAGGCTAGCGATCATTGGATCCATTTCCGAAAGTGCAAAAATGTAGCACCTATATAATAAGTATTGCACCCGACCCAAAGGAATCGATACCGAGATTTCATTGCAAATACACGTTTTGAAATGCTGCGAATTCCAATGAAAGCAACTTAAGAAAAAGATCCGCGAGTGTGTGTCCATGTATATGTCTGTTCTTTCTTTCTTTACCTGATTATCCTCCCCTTATGTAGGACTTACAAGCCAGTGTCTAGGGTCAGAGGAACCTCTGGGCCAGACAGAGTGAACACCTGAAAGCGGGTGGTCAGCCAAGCACCCGGTATGACAGTGAGGAAGAGAATGATATGAAACGCAGGCGAAATTGATGATTGGAAGGGTGATAATGGAGCAATTCGTGGAACGAGTGATGGAGAAACCCCACCCTGACCCCGCTTCATCCACCACGAATACCACATGTGGGTCCCTGGGATCGAACTCGGGTCGCCTAGGTGATACGCGAACGTTAAAAGATGCTGCCAACGGCACGTGGTGCTCCTAAGCGGAGAAGTACTAAACACGCCCAATACTCTAAACAGCATAATTCAAAAACGAAAAATCAGTTTAATACCAATTTGGTAGGACAAACATCTTCCAAGGATGCGACACTAAGATTTTCCAGAAAATCTTCCACCCCAAACTAACTTTTACATTTGAATGTCCTAAGAATTTCTCTTCATTGTAGTGACTTCTACATATCAGATAAAGTGTAAGACATAGACAAAATCTTACTGTATATAAAAATACATTTGTTAAAACATACAACTTATGTCAAATATTTTTTGAGTGAAACATTTCTGCGTCATTCTTGTTATTTGTCTGAATTCTCCAATACTTTCTCTGCTACATGTAGTATGTAGGGGAAATATTCTACTCCACCCAAAAGTTCGATATTGGATTTCACCGGAAATATGTATTTTGAAATTCCCCGAATCCAAAAAAGCATTTTTAGAGAAAAGGTCCGCGCGCGCGTTTGTGTGTGTGTGTAAACAGCATTTTACCTATCTAAGAATGACTCGATCAAGAAGAAGTAGACGGAGGAATAAACGTTTGTAAGAATAGTTTGTACAAGAGTAGAGAAAGTCATGTGAGTGCAGCACGTCACATTTTTTAAAAGTTTTAACACCCTTTAACCTCGCAGGTCATACAATTTTATAGTAGCTATAATTGAATATTTTGGAGGTTGCTGCATATTTCATAATTTTTCCATGTATTAAGCATATAATACATGCATTTTTAAATTTCTAATTTTAAAACTCATATTTACACACATTAGTGTCTGCTATGGACCTATCATTTGCAGAGACAGCTCTAATTAAGATAAATCGCAAAGTTATAGTCCACGGGTCCCGGGTTCGATTACCGGCTAGGGGATGGGCCTTTTTGTTTCGCCAGGGTTATTCCCCATCCATAGTAAGATTTGGTCTATCTCACGGTTTCCCAGTTATGCAAAAGTATTTCAGAGTAAACAGGACTACATGGGCTATAGCTAGAAAATTCAAAATATATATTTCATTTGTTATAAGAATATCTTTAACCATAATCGTTAGAGCCATTTTCAAGAAAATCAAAATTTTCAAAATATTTTCCATGTAAAGGGTAGTTTAGGGTGGAAGAATTTTCTTGAAAATCTTCATGTCGCATCCTTGAAAAAGCATTAAATTTAAATATCAACTTTAGTTTTTAACCGATTTTTCGTTTTTGAGTTATGCTGTTCACAGACAGACACACACATACATACACACGCACGCACGCACTCACGCAGAGAGAGAGAGAGAGAGAGAGAGAGAGAGAGAGAGAGAGAGAGAGAGAGAGAGAGAGACGGACATTTTTCTAAAAATTCTTTTTTTTGGATTCAGGGGCCCTCAAAACACATATTTCCGGTGAAATCTCGACATTGAATTTTTGGTCAGAATACAATACTTCTACTGGTTTGTCGTATCGGTTCACAGTAAACTTGAAAGTGCTCCTTCAAAGTAAGCAAGAAAGTAAGCGATAAATTGTGCAGTGTTTTAGAGAGAAATCTTGACAAAATGTTTATGTTCTGTGTGTAAATGTCGTCCAAAATGAAAATCTTGCTTTCTGAAGAAACTTCCTCAGATTTAGTAAGTGCTTTCAAATTTTGCCCAGTAACAGTTGCAGTCGTGGAAAAATGCTTCTTAGCATAGAAACTTAGGCTAACCGATAAACGTCATAAACTTACATCTGAGTATTTCATGAAATTATCATTTTATACTGTAAATCAAATGCCTGAAACATTGTTTAAGCAATAATATACTTTGTATCAAAAAGCATAAGCCTTAAGTTAATTTTACTGTGCATGCTTAGTGGGTATGTTCGAAATTATAGAAATATAGAGCATATTTTAAAGACTACTACAGTATAAATGCATGCATATTTGGGATATTTTTAGTGCATACAAGTTCCATGTCTAAGTTATGAGTCATCCAGGAAGTCTACAAGCAGCGACAACTCAGCCGTCTCATTAGAAATGACTAACATGAAAACTCATTCGCCTATCATTCGTTTGGTTAATACATACATTTCTCTTTAAAATGATTCATTTTGATAGTTTGCTTTCAATTTCGTGACTATGCTTCTATGTGATTTATAATGGCGCAATACATTCCAAATCTTAGTAATGTAAAAACAGTTAAACAAAAAAACATCAACGCGTTGCACTCACACGACTTTCTTTACTCACTCTTCTAAAAACTATTCTTACAAAGCCTCATTCTCTTGCTTTCTTGTTAATACAGCTACATCTTAATTACTCATTTACACATTTTGTTGTAAGAATACAACGATAGTCAACTATCTAGTCAGAAGGGGCGTAGCGTCTATGGATGTGGGTGATGTGTTGCATACCCTGTCAGCTTTCCTTAGTTAACTTTTTCTATTATCTATATACTAATCCAATTGGCATAATGCTTACTGAGGAGTGTTTCGAACAACAATCTGCTGTGAAGTAGTATTGTTAGCGTATTATGCCAAGCATTGAAACAGCATCTGGTGCTTGTGCGTGCCTCACGCCAGTCATGTCAAGCGATGTGCGCGCGTAGTGGATGCAATACAGAAAAATGCATCTCGCTTGTTAATGTTAATACGGTTTAAAGCTAAGTTTTCAGTATTTTGTTTGGCAGTTAAGGTTAATTCCATATTTTTAACTTCTTATGTACGTATCAGAGTACAACAAGCAGCATTTTGAACTGTAATGTGTGTCTTATCTCTTTAAGGTTTATTAGTTATACAAAAGTACTCAAAACACGCGTTTCATTTGTTAAAATATATTAAAACGTATTTTAATCAAAATCATTTGAGTCAATTTTAAGAAAATAAACATTTTCGGTCGTTCTCCGTATTCTAGGGACATGTTAGCCTCCGGTTTCAGAGGTCAGGGGTTCAAACTCGTTGGAGGGCGATGAATTTATCTTTTCGGGGTAAAAAGCCTCACAATGGCTTCCTTCGTAGGGAAGTAAAGCCGGTGGTCTTACGTCGTAGGTTTATGGCACGTAAAAGAAGCTCAAGCAGAATAAAGAGGCCTCTGAGCAAAATTAAGTGATATTTTGCACCCAATACAGAATGAGACGCTGAGAAAGCTAGAAGTTAAAGAGTGTCCATAAATAAAATTAAAAAAAATATATAATGTGTTACATTCATATGCCTTTCTCAACCTATTGCATGGCCAGGATTTAGAAAACAGGAATAAGGACTTCTTATTTTGGAAAAGTGTAAGTATTTGAAACTTCAAACTAATATTTTGAAAATGGTTATCTCCACAAAATTGTCTACTTTAACGGGATCTGCATTTTTGTGCGCTAGTATTTTGTCTATCTCTTAAGTAGTTTAGAATGAACAGCACTTCAGAGACTATTCCCAGAAAATTAAACATGTACATTGCACTTGTGATGAAAATACCTTAAACATTAAATTTTAATCAAAATCGTTAGTCATTTTTGAGAAAATCACAGTTGTCCACGTAAAGGGTAGTTTGGGGTTGAGGAATTTCTTAAAAAGCTTCGTAAGGATCCTTGGAAATTAACTTAAATACCAACTTTTCGTTTATGAGTTACGCTCTTCACACACATATATCTTTATAAAAATCTGTTACACTCATATGACATTCTCTACTTTTGTACTAACTAAAAACACTAAACCCCTAGCGCAACAGCCCATGGAGGGCCAACATTTGCCGCCCGGCCGCTGCGTCTCCCGCCTCTGTCCACTACAGGCGTCATGAATGGGGTGCAGTACTGGAGGGTGGGATGTAGTCAGCACCCCGAGCCTTCCCGACCAGTTGTGCGGTCTTCACGACCTGAGGTTACTACTTCTTCACCAAGTAGCCCCTCAATTGGCACCTCCGGTACCTAACGAGGCTGAGTGCACCGCGTGCAGACCTCCCAGTGGGAGAAAAATTCCCACGCCAGTACCGGACATCGAACCCTGGTCCTCCCCGCCAGAGGCAGGGCACTAACAATTCTTCTATCTACTTCATGTTAATCGAGATAAACATTTTTAGAAATTATCTTATTGCTGATTTCCTTGTAGGTGCATACAGATACGCAGGAGCCTTTACTAATTTTTTTTTTTAATTCAGGGGGCCTCGAAACATATTTCGAAATTTACAATACTTACGCTACTTAGTGTGCGTAGTAGAGCAATTAAAATGCTCTTTTTTGCTTAAGGATCCTCAAAACTTGTATTTTCGGAAAAATCTCGAGATCGAATTTTTGGATAGAATTCAATAGCTTCTAGATACGTGATCGAGAATGTGCTTAGGTTAGCCAAGTTACGTGTTGCGTACAAATTCTTGAGATAAGAAAAGTTGGAACAAATGTGAATCACACTTTTATCACTGACGACTGTTCTGGAACGAATTTGTTGCTGGTGCCACGGTTGATTTGTCATTAACAGCTGCACTTGTTTGACAAATGTTAAGCTGTAAAAGAGGCAGATAAGCGCTGGATTACGATGAATAATAGGAAGTAAATGTGACCGACCTGTTGCCTCAAGCCATATTCATGTGCATGATCTCCGTACTTTGCACCCAACCTCTCGAGTCGGGTGGCCGATCGATGCCGGGCTTGGTGACGCGTCCAGTGACGTCATTGCTTGGCTGGTGACTCATACAATGAAAGTACACGAGCGAGCAAGCGGTCTGCATCACGTTGTGTTCTGGTTGGGGGACAAATAATTCCTACTGCAAACAGCTGTTGAGGCTATTGTCTCATCAAGTCAACATCTTGCGAAAAACAATGTTATTCAAACAAGAGCCAGACAAAACATTCATGGACTACCTTAACTGCAAACACTGCAGTCTCCTAAGTTTTCTTATCGACAGGAGAGAATTTCAAGCCAATGCAGTTATTACGTTTACATGGGGAATTAAAATCGGTTTGAATACAACCCCATTCTCAATACGATTCGCGTTTCCTGTTGAATTCAATTCGGAATAAGATCGATTTGGTTACGCATGGTTCAAGCATAAATAATCCATCTTTTATGTTGGTCATTTGTTTCATGTTGGCGAGCCTGTAAAAATGTTTTCTGCGTATTTTAACCAGGTTTTGAGGTTAGTGAATATGTTTGAGAAGAATATATTGTGACATTATTGTAACAATAAAAGTGACGTGTTTTATTATACCACTTTCGCTAAGAAAACCAAATGACGAGCGTGCATAGAAAACATGTTTTTACAGGTTCGCCAACATAACCTAAGTGACCAAACTGAATTATTTATACTTGAGCCTTGCGTACGTGGGCGTCAGCAGACCTTTTCTCATGGGGAAACGCATGTTGGAAGTTTGCAATAAAACAATATTAATTAATTATTCTGTTGTCAAAAGTTACCCATAGTATTTGTTTCGGATAACCGTATTAATTTGTGTTAAATAAAAATTGTTCTATACATTAATATTAAAACAACAGCCTAATAACCAGTAATTGACAAAACATTAAATTCATTAATTTCCAAGGGGGGACCCCCCCCCCCCCTGCACACACTTCACGACGCCCATGCTTGCGTATTCAAATCGATCTCATTCCGGATTGAATTCAACACGTAAACGCCGGTCGTATTGAAAATAGGACTGGACCCAAATCAATTTCAATTCCTCATGAAAACTAGTAACAGTTATTATGTTTACGTGGGAAATTCAAATCGATTTGTTTTCATTCTGGGTTGAATACTGGATGGAAACGCAGATTCAGATCGAACTGAATCCTGGGATCCGATCTTCTTAGAAGTGGGATCGGATCGAAATTTTGTTACATGGAAACACCTACCGAATTCAAACCGATTTGAATCCGCCAAAGATGCTAACTTCTACTGTAGTCATAACACACTGCACGTTTGTTATTTTGTTTTCTTAGCAAAAGTGGTGAAATAAAACACAACAAAGCCACTTTTATTGTTAAACTCGCAATATTCTTCCAAAATACATTTACTAACCTCAAAATCTTGTTAAAAGACGCAGAAAACATTTTTACAGGTTCGCCAACATAAACCAAGTGACCAACATAAAAGCTTCAATTATTTATGCTTGAGCCTTGCGTATCCAAATCGATCTCATTCCGGATGGAAATTCAACTTGGAAACGCGGATCGTACTGAGAATGGAATAGGACTCAAATCGATTTCAATTCCCCACCGAATCGTAGTGAATGTTAACAAGCTTATACAGATAGTTATTAAAATATTAATTTTGTATTCATAATTAGTCACTTTTGATATGTAATATGAAATACAACCACCGGTAACGGTAACGACAACCTGAACGAGAAAGCGGAAATGCATGTATTCAAATGAGTGTTCACAATCGACGAGAAGATCTCTCGGGTCCTGGGGATGGGAAAGAAAACTTGCACAAGTTTTAACTTTCTCGTTCCCATTACGGACATAGCATTTAGACTCATGTTATGCGTATCAGATCTTTCACTGTAGAAATTAATCAAGGCGGCCATGCCACGAAACAGCCGCTAGAGCTCTCTCTAGTTGCAAAAAATATCATTGGTCAGTTAGAAACAAATGAATTCCCAATGCGCAATATCGACATACACTTTCTATCCATAAGCTGATAGATAATACGTCTTTCCGTTCTCGTTACCGATCTGTTGTGGACCACCTAAAAAACCCAATAGGATGTATGAAACTAAAAGTAATAGTTATAATAAATCGTAGTTCAGTCGGTAGATTACCTGCCCACTGTGTGAGGGGTCCCGAGTTCGGTTCCCGATTGGAGAGTGGGGATTTTTTCTCTACCCAAAATTATTAATTGTTAATAATCTCAGAATCTGGAATATGTTGAGAGTGCGAATGTGTGTGTGTGTGTGTGTGTGTGTGTGTGTGTGTGTGTGTGTGTGTGTGTGTGTGTGTGTGAGAAAGAGAGAGAGAGAGGGGGGGGGGAGGAGATCTAATGTACAAAATTTAAAAAATTCAGAAGTCCAATGATAAGTGTATGCGAATTGGTGAAAGGCTACCGTTATGGCCATCGGCATTAAAGGCGGGGCATAAATGGAACAATAAAAGTTTAATAAAATACAATACCAACTTTCACTTCTGCATTGTCCTAAAATATCTTGCATTTTATTAGCCGCAACCTACTGGACTATATATTGAACATACCTCAAGGCTACCAACTTTTAAATGTACACCATACCAGCCACTCAGAATTTAGATTTTATTCAATATTAACATAATTCTAAACAAATTTAATAACACTAAAACGACGTTGAGGACAACAACAACAACAACAACAACAATAATAATAATAATAATAATAATAATAATAATAATAATAATGTTTTTATTCAACCCAAATTAAAAGAACTCGTTCAGAAGCAGCATTGCTTTGGGGTTTATGAAATCACTGGCAGTGCAAATTTCACTTGTCTTTTTTAAGTTATAATTTCCATCAAGGTCCCACATGGGTTTAGTAGCATTCCAGAAGCTATCAGATTCAGACATGTTCTTTATGTTTCAGGGAATGTCAGTTTATCTCAATTGATCATCAGTTTTCTGGACAGTGCTGTATTCGCTGGCATTGACAGTTTTAGACAAACTGGCAATGAGGGAAAACACCTAATTATGTATTTGCACTTTATCCCCTCTGGGAGGTCTGGCACGGGGTGCACTCAGCCTCGTTAGGTCCCGGGGGGACCAATTGAGGAGCTACTTGATGAAGTAGCGGCCCCTGGTCTAGAAAACAGCATAACTGGCCGGAAGGACTCGGGGCGCTAACCACGTCCCACCCTCCAGTACTGCACCTCACCAATGACGCCTGTAGTGAGTAGAGGTGGGGGACGCAGTGGCTGGGCGGTAGGCCTTGGCCCTTCGTGGGCTGTCGCGCGGGGTTTACATTTACATGTATTTGCACGACTTTCTCGACACTTGTGCTAACCATTCTTACAAACTCTTATTCCTATATCGTCTTCGTGTTAATTGAGATAAACATTTGCAGAAATTACCTTATTGCTTATTTCCTTATAGGTACAATGGGAGTAGTAGAATACGGTAGGATTAACCTCTAATGGGCAGTGTTCCCATTTAGCAACAAACATATTCAGTCAGTTTTAGAGTACTGTTATAGTGTTTTTTGTTATTTTCACATTATATTAGCATTTAACAATAACACAAAGGTATTTGTAGCTATTTATAAATAAATGTATCAATTTATTTCGGTATTATTATCGTATTCTTTTTTGGTTTTGTTTAGAAAAAAAACAAAGTCCATGCAATTGTCAAATGTAATCTCGTTACCATCCACGCGTACTATGTCACTAGTTATTTTACGTGGACCCTCCCCATCCTTTACTACATAGATTTGATTGTGGTCGTTGGGATTAAACTTATGACGTTCTGCTTTGAATTAATGACCAGTCTATTTACCTAAGTTGGTTCAGGAATCAGAAGAAGAGTGGTTTAAGTAGCAAAATAATTCGTGCAACAGAGGTTTAAGTGATATGTTGGGTTGCACCATTCAATAATGCAACGTCAGCACGAAGGGAAGATAGTATTGTCAGATTAGTTTCATTTCACTGTTGTGACAAACGTGACAGGAATATTATCGCATGCTCAGTCGGTATCGTACACACGTTTAAATTATCGTATACTCCGACAATTATGATACGAGTTGGCAAACCTGACGCACACACACAACCAACCATTTTCAATTTCACAGTTCGTATTACTCTCCCTAACATCTATACCGGTCAGGGGAAGCGTTCTGCTGTAATGTGTGAGGATCACGTTCGGTTCCTCTCGACCGTCCAATCTGACCTTGGATTTTTCATGATTTTGCCTGGTCGGTAGGTAAATGCTGGAATGGTTTCTCATGTACCGCGATTTCCTTCCTATAATTTTCCTTTCCTTACGTTTTCTACTCGTCTTTAAGGTGTATTTCTAGGTTTCGTGGCGTATGGCGGTGCCGGACAGATGGCGCGGATGCTTACTCGAAGGAAAGAGTTCTGCTTACTAGACGGATCGCTCATCTCCCTCTCTAGATAGCTCTAGTAATGTGACGAGTCTTCAAGTCTGGAAATGTTGGGGACTTCCCCACGCCTCTGTAGCATGTGTACTTGTGGTCTGTAGCCTCCTGTGATTCCTTCACTTCATCTCTTTCTCCTGGGAATTGATAGCCACAATAGCTATGTAGGTGTAAATGCGCGAGGTGTCCCCCTCTGTTGTTTCTATAGGGAATGGGTTCCGACCCCTTCAGCTGTTGTGGTGCAAGTGCTGCTGAACAGAACACCCGTGGTACTTATGATGTTAGGAGAAGAACGCCGGTCCGAACATTCGAACCCCTCTCTGAACGGAGTTGTTGGGATTGGGTTGGACTCGGCGAAGTAGTGATTTCCGATACCCATGGGAGATTGCATACCTCTGGGTGGATTGTGAGACGTCCCAACATTCCCCGGCACTACCCTGTAGAGAAGTAGACGGTTTCTAGATACATCCACCCCATCGAGGTTCCGGTATTCTTCCCTAAAGGGTTGACGCGCTGAAGTGACGTATCCACTTCCGTCCTGGCGAGAGCTGCGGGTGGTATATAAAATAGGCACCATCCTTAATGGAAAAGGCTCACGGAGTTTCGACCCCCCCCCCCCCCCGGGTTCGGGGGAGCAGAGTGGGTTGCCGTCTCCTGCCTCCATTCTTTATGTCCCCTTCCGTTGCATTACCTATACCTATATCTAAGAAGAGGAATTGCATTCCACCCAAAACTTCATGGTCTATGTCTCTAGGAAGTACATGTTTTGAAACACACTGATTAAAAAAACATTTTCTGGAAGAAGGCCTATGTGTATGTGAACAGCACAACTCTGAATGTTCGATAAATAAAGCTTGGTAGGTACATAAGCACAGTACCAAAACCTGTGAAGCCCTCTTCATTTGGAAGGAATTCTGTATAAAACACATAGTGAGAGGGAGAGAAATGTGTAATATTGCTACAAATTTGGTTATTTTTCCATGCATCGAGCATACAATACACATGCTTTTAAACTTCAAAATTAATATTTAAGCACATTATTGATAATAATGTAGTATGCAACACACTTATGGAGGTTCAGAGTGAAACTGAGAAGGCTCCTTTAAGGCACTGCACCTGTGAAATTATATGAAAATCTGGGAAAGAAATGTAAAATTTGAACTTTTCACAGTATTTATATCCATACATTCGTTTGGCACCTTTAATTTACTAACATCGGCAGTATTTATTACTCTGTGTAATCTTTGAAACACTCCTGAACTCAATATTGTAATGGACGTTCCAACTTTTAATATCGTTTTTTTTTTCAAAAATATTTTCAAGTATTTTTTCACTGCCTAAAGTGCTCCATGTATCAAAGTCGGCCTGGGTGGCTCAGTTGCTTAGACGCTGGCCTACTGACCTCAAAGTCGCGGGTTCAAATCCGGCCCAGATCGATAATTTTTAATTAATAATTAATTTTTAAGTGTGCTTAAAACGATAACTCCATGTCAGTAGATCTACTGGCATGTAAAAGAATTGGGGGACGAAATTCCGGCACACTGGCGACGCTGATAACTGACAGCGTCGCTAAACAAAAGAATTTTAATTTAATCTACGTATCAATGTGTCAAATGTTACTCCGATGAACTTCTAATTTTCAGCAAAATTCATGAATTATTATTTAAAAGACTTGCATAACCATTTTTGAAAGTTTATGACGTTTATTTGAATTAAAAACAAAACCCTCCGATGTAGCGTTCTTTACAACGGTCTTTTAAAGGCAAAATAAGATCCTTAACCAGGATGTAAAATACCGTTTGACTAGTGGGGTATATTTAAAGAACTTAATTAAATCCAGAACTATAGCATTACTACACCTGAAACAAATGCAGATATTTGATTAAGATTTTGTAGGTGACTATATTACATTACCACACTGGGAGAAAATTTGCGGCCAGCTCAAATGGAAATGATGGCTTTTTAAGCTTTTCTCGGGTGCAGTGTCTTAAATATGCAGGCAGTGTTTTAGAAAGAAACCCTGAAATTAAAGTTTTATGTTCTGTTCTAGGTGAAAACATCGTGCTTCCTGAAGAAATTCCCGAAAATGCTTTGAAAGTTTACCCAGTAACTTCTAGATGGTACAAACTTGTGTCAACCGTCGAGTATTTGGATAAAATACTGTATGCTGCAAGTCAAATCACAACGACCGGAATGATGTCTGAGGAAGAATATACATTGTAAGTACCCAGAGCTATAACCTTAAAGATATACTTTTAGTGTATATTTTCAAAATAATAGAACATAGTTAAGATTTTGATAGCCAACAGGGCGGCACTGAGATCGTTTTTTCTTAGTGATTACTAGGTGTTCTGTGGTGATAAGAAGGACGCCCAAGAAGTGCTGTTACTGATCAAAATATTGCCACTGTTCGAGCAATGCTTGAAGATCGACGGACATCTTATGAATTTATTCGTGCGACATTGGGCATTGGTATGAGTCAAATCCAGAACAGTTTACATCAACAGTTAACGTGAGAAAACTTTGCTGTCGATACATTCCACATAAGCTGACTTCCGATCAAAAACAACAAAGTATTGACTGATGCAGAAAAACTCTGGAAAAAGTTCCAAGGTGACACTTTAAATTTTATTTGGAATGTCGTTTACGTGATGAATCTTGCATTCCCTGTTATGGTCTTGAAAAGAAAAGTCAATCGGCTCAACTGGTCTTTCGAACAGAACATATAAGTCTACAAAACTCCGACGAATTCGCAGTGCTGGTAAGATGGTTGCTAGTTCTTTTCCCCCTAAAATTGGTCATATTGATACCATAGTATTACAAGATAGACGTTCTGTTGGTGTCGATTGGTATACAAATGTATGTTTACCGCAAATGATTTGAAAACGTTTGTGAAAAACGCCAAGAAGAAAAATGATTTTATATCATGACAATACATGGTTGCTTACAGCAAAATTAACAACTGAATATCTGGATGCACTAAAGGCCAACACCGTGAATTCTCCACCTTACGGAGCTGACCTAGCACTATGTGATTTGTTTTTGTTTCCAAAAATTAAGGATACAATGCGTGGAATCACGTTTGCGTCATCAGATGAAGCAGTGGAATATTATAATAATAAAAGCCTGGTTTCGGAAGTGCCTCTGGAAAAAGGAACATTCCTTTAAGGATTGCTTTCATCGAGAGCATTACTAAAGGGATCGAGCTCACATGAGAGCAAACGCGGATTCAAATCGAACTGAATCCTTAGAACTGGGAGCAGATCGAAATATGCTGTATGGAAACACCTACCGGATTCAAAATAGATTTGAATCTGCCAAAGATACTAACTTCTACTGTACTTGTAACACGCTACACGCTCTTCATTTTGTTTACTTGGTGAAAGTGGTGTAATAAAACACAACAAAGCCACTTTTATTGATTCTATAAACTTGCAATATATTCCTCTAAAACATCCACTAACCTCAAAGTCTACTTAAAATACGCAGAAAACAAATTTTACAGGTTCGCCAACATAAAACAAGTGACCAACGTAAAACCATGGATTATTTATGCTTGAGCCCTGCGTATCCAAATCGATTTCATTCTGGATTGAATTCAACATGGAAGCGCGGATCGTGCTGAGAATGGACTTTGACTCATCGATTTCAATCACCATGGCAGCGTAGTAAATGTATTTATGTTAATGGGGATATTTTGTAAAAAATATCTGATGTGCTGCACTCACATGAATTTCTCTAGTCTTGTACTAACCATTCTAACAAACTCTTATTCCTGTATGTTCTTCGTGTTAGTTGAGATAAACATTTGCAGAAATTATCCTATAGCTTATTTCCTTAAGCGATAGTAAAATTTTTTTAAAGCTTTGTGAATTCGTTCTCTTTGCACGGCTAAGATATAAAAAATGAACAACGATCTTCCATTTGACGAAAGTATTTAAAAATTCACATCAATAACAAGGAATTCTCCGAAATGCTTCACTTCACAAAAAATTTGGACATAATTGTGTTTTAAGGGGATCTACATTTTTTACATAGGAGGGTTTGATCTGTCTTATGGTGTGCCAGTTATGCGAGTCATCAGGACTACATAGGCTATAACCAGAAAATTCAAACTATATATTTCATTTGCCATAAAAACATATTAAATATGTAGCATTTTAATCAAAATCGTTATGGTCATTTTCGAGAAAATAAATTTCGAAAAATGTTCCCTGTAAAGGGTAGTTTAGGGAGGGGAAATTTTCTTCAAAATCTTCGTGTTGCATCCTTGAAGCTTATTAAATTGAAATACCAACTTTGGTTTTCAACCGACTTTTCGTTTTTGAGTTACGTGTTCACAAACACACACGGACATTTTTTTTCTAAAAATGCTTTTTTTTTTTTTTTTCTATTCAGGAAGCCTCAGAACATATATTTCTGGTGAAATCTCGACATCGAATTTTTGAGTGGAATACAATACTTCCTCTGCTTACTATACCTAGTAGAGAAGGTAAACGTTTAAAATAATCCTTGTTTGATTTTCTAAAAAATGTTCAATGTCGCACTCGTAAATGCATGCATATTTTAGATATTTGTAATGCATACAAATCCGATGTCTACTAATAAATGCTGACGGCTTGTGTCTTGAGTCATTAACCCTCGCATTTCCTTTGTTTTCGGATGCTACTGCATTTATCTCCCCATGTGCACCGGTTTGCCTTAAAGCTTGTCATATGAGAACAAAGGCTTCTCTCCAGGATTCCAATAATGCAACGCACCATTATCCGCTTCTATCTGACAGGCAAACAATGATGTTGATTTGAGGTAGTCCCATAGCGACAAGCCACACCCCATGGCTGAGCGCAACGGCGGCCGCATTCTACAGCATGCGTTCGTATTTCATTGTCAGGGTCGATTACACAGCAGCAGAAACCTGTTTCTTCGCGTCTATGAAAGAGGGCAGCACGCGCCACATTCATTCCACGTGAACTTGGTGCAACATGCAACTAGTGGCATCTAGCCGCACCACCTATTAATACATACTCTGTAGCGTTTAGAAAGCACTACCAACCTACAGCAAAGTTTGAAATTTTTGCCTCCAATTTCTTTGTTTTTTACGTTCCCTACCAAGTTCTCTACGTAGTAAGTAAAAGTAGAGAAGGTATTGCATTGCACCCAAAAATTCAATATCGAAATTTCATCGGAGATACATGTTTTGACACTTCTTGAATCAAAGCAAGGCATTTTTAGAAAATGGCCCGCGCGCGCGCTTGTATGTGCGTGGGTGTGTTCGTGAATAACAGCTCCAAAACGAATGACCGAAACAGGAGCGCCATCCTCGATGAGCGGGGGCGGGAGATCACAGCGTAAGTTGCACCTTCAGTAACATGTTTGGGCGGAATTAAACTTTTGCGGGAAATGCGAAAATAATAAAGTGACAGAAGTGAGATTCTTGAGTGTTGCAGGGTGCACCCTATTGGATAAGGGAAACAAAACAAAGGAGAAAAAATGACGGTGTAAGAAAAGAATTACAAATTTTATCGAATTAAGCACTACACCAACGCCTGAAAAGGACGTGTTGCTAGAAGGCCAGAAGAAAGATTTCCGAAATTATTAATAAGCTAATAGCTAATAGGAAGAAGAAATATTAGACGACCACACCGAAGAAAGACTGAACAATTTCAGCTTTCATGAAACCGGTACGAGCTTATAAAAGCTTGATTGGTGGTGGTGGTGATGAAGAAGAAAAAGAAGAAGTAAATATAAACACATTTATCTTGAATTCGCACTAGAAGTATTGATAGCTAGATCTTTATAAAAACTTAACAGGCCAACGAGCAGACAACGAATGTAACAAAAGAATTAGGTTTAGAAGTCAACGTGGAGAAAACTGCATATATGAATACATCTAAAGTAAAACCAGGAAGTGATAATAATGAAAGTGATAAATGAGGTACAATACAAAGTTGTTGATAAATTTAAATGTTTACGTTCATTGGTCACCTTTGATAATGACTGTAGTAAAGATATCAAAGAGAGAATATCGGCAAGTAATAAGTATCTCTTTGCCTTGGCCCAAATTATGAAAACACGACACCTGTCTAAGCAAACTAAATTACAGATTTATAACACAATAATAAAACCTGTTGTGATGTATGGATGCGAAACTTGAGTGATGTCGGAAGGCATCCCAGTTGGAAAGATGGGAAAGGAAAATATATGGACCGATCAAGGATAAAGAGGGGTGGAGAATACGTTCAAATACGGAACTAAAATTACTATAAAAAAACCTAGCATAGTCACACTTGTTTAAGCTAAAAGGATTGAATGGGCCGGGCATGTTGTGCGCATGGATGAAGCATCTGTTAAAAAGATTTTTGATGGCAAACCTGAAGGGAGAAGAGACATGGGTAGACCAAGATTAAGATGACTGGATTGTGTGGAGAAGGACTTACATAGTATGGGGGATTAGAGGATGGAGGAGAAAAGCCGAAAACAGAGAAGAATGGGCTATCATCATTAAGGAGGCACTAGCTAGACTGTAAGAGCTCTTTGCCAGATGAAGAAGAAGAAGAAGAAGAAGAAGAAGAAGAAGAAGAAGAAGAAGAAGAAGGAGGAGGAGGAGCAGGAGAAGAAGAAGAAGAAGAAGAAGAAGAAGAAGAAGAAGAAGAAGAAGAAGAAGAAGAAGAAGAAGAAGAAGAAGAAGAAGAAGAAGAAGAAGAAGAAGAAGAAGAAGAAATGTTCTTTCTGATTTGGAAATGCGGAAGTCATAGTATGCGTCTTCGACCCAAGTTTCAAATAAATGTGCAACTTTTTGGATAATTAAGACGTGTGTTTATCTGCCAATCGTAGTACAGGCCCTTTCTATGTGTTCTTCCATATCTAAATGTATTTTACACCATGGACTAGTTTTTAAATTAATCAAAACCATGTTGCAATTTTTACAAGAAAACTACTGGTTTAAAACGGTAGATAACCAAAATTGCACCTAGAAGATTTTTCGCTTATTGATTCTTCTGTTTGGTGGCGCCATGGCCGAGCTGTTAGAGCGTTCGCCTACCACCTAGGTGGCTCGGGTTCGATCCCAAGAACCCACATGTGGTATTCGTGGTGGATGAAGCGATGTCTGGGTGGTTTTTTTCTGGTTTCCCCCGCCACATATTCCACCAATTGCTTTATTATAATCTTTCCATTCCTTCCTCAGTGTCATACCTGGTGCTTGGCTCATCACCCGCTTCCAGGTCTTCACTCTGTCCGGTCAATAGGTCCCTGTGCTCCCCGAAAGCCGTCTGACCCTAGTCACTGACTTGTAAGTCCTACATAAGGGGAGGACAACCAGATAAAGAAGATTCTTCTGTTTGTTCAGGAAAACGGTTTAACTTCACTGCCAGCGATGGAATTAAAACTGCGATTAAAAGTAAAAATAAAATAATTAAGCTATCTTGGGAGTGCTGTTCGGAGTAAATGCTTTCTCTAATCTAGAGCCTGGAACCCAACTGCCTGCCCTTGTCAGAAAGTTTACTTTTATAGCAACATTATGGCATAAGAACAAAATACACGGTTATTTTCTCATTACTGCACATGCGCGTTGAGAATTTCCAACCTAAATAAGAAGCCAACTTCGCTGGATTAGCGATGTTTTGAAATTCTTGTTCGATTCCCGCTCATATAAATGTAAATGATAAGCTAGTGTATTGTTGATTGTGCACTGCACCAAAGAAAATGGCTTGTGAAGGGTGCGGCTAATGAGTAATTGATCTAAACTTACACACACGCGGGCACACATGTGTGTTACCATTGATTGGTAGCAAACCTAAGTTTAGGTTTAAAAAATTAATCTAACTTATCTTCTCGTAAGTCTGAAACCTAAGGTTACATAAATGGTGGATCATAAACATGGTTAAGAAACGCCGGTGAGCTTCACTCGCGTGCTTTAGTGTAATCACGGATTGTTAATTAATTTAAGCATCGCGCGTTCTAATGACAGCACATTGGCGGTGTTTCTTAACTATGTGGGCAACATTTTGTCTGTGCATTTGAAAACGCCACACAGCTGGAGAGTGACATTTGTACGAAAATTGAGAAATAAATTTTTTGAGACAAGTAAAACATACCAAATAAAACCATACCACAGGAAACACCTATTCCTAAGACAGAGCTGGCGCGAGGAAAGCTTGCCAATCTGCAGGATGTGCAGAAGACTATTTTCGTATAGCGTACCGATACGCTCGTTGCACGGCGACAGTATCCCTAGGGGTTCCAGTATCCAACAACGAGTGAATCGCAGTGAATGAGAAGAGCGGGAGTAAATAGTAGGAGCGGCAGGTACAATGCGGGGAGTGAAAGTGCATATGGCCTTCAATCGAGCGAGGTAACCGACTTTATCCGTGTAGTACGTTACGCGCAGATTTCGTGGCAAGCTTTCGTTGCGTTACTTCTAACTTGGTGAAACTCATGCTCTTTTTTTAAACGCCTCGGCTGCGGAATATATCAGAATAAGAAACGTAAGTTAGATAAAAGCTTGTAGTTATTTCTTACCTTTCCTGATGAGTAAGCTTGTTACACGCCGCAGTGCTTCACGCGGTGACCGATGGAAGAACTTGGGTGATAAATTGGGTGGAAGAGTGAGTGGTTTCCTTGAATCTCTTGCTTCCCATGGACTAGGGGTGCTATGTCCAGGTGTGAGCCGATCTAAGTGCTCAATGGAAGCAGGACGAGTACTTTGTTGACGATGTCTAGGATACCATCCCCTTCCAGGTCCACCAGCCAGCCTCAGCAACTCTGCCCCTACGAGGGCTTGGCTCAGACCTCCAGCACCATGGCCTGTGCCAGTGCGGTGTTGCTGCCTGTAGCCCACACTAGCCAATCCTCCAGGTCTCGGTGTTGTTCGGGCCATACTTGGAATATCCGGAGCACGACGGTGAGGAGTGCGGGGAATATCACAGCCCCTTGCGAAGATTGGGGTTTCAGGTAGTGAACATGATGTTTGCATGGTTTCATCACGAGGTGACTGTGCAGACCTTTTCTGGAATGTTCGCCTTCGCAAAGGACCCGGCAGTTCTGAAGGCAATGTGCGTCTCTCTGATGGCACCTGCAACAAGTTAACAAATACATGCTGAAAACAGTTACATGCTGCAAGAGGTCTGAATATGTGCAAATTACATTTGTAGTAAACCTATATTGCTGTCATAAAGAGCAGAAATATGTATGTATGTGTGTTTGTGTAGTATAAAAAAAATCTGTGTTGCACTCACATGACTTTCTATGCTCTTGTACTAACTATTCTTACAAACTCTTATTCCTATATCTTTTTTATGTTACTCAAGATAAACAGTTGCAGAAACTAACTTATTGCTGATTTTCTTGCAATGAGAATATAGGAACACAGTAGGCTTTGAGCGATAGTCAAATCTTTTAAAGCTTTGAAATTCCGTTCTCTTTGCACGGTTAATATATAGAAAACGAATAACGATGTTACATTTAACAGAAGTATAAGTTCTCCAAACCTTACGCAAATAACAAGGAATAGATATCTCCAAAATGGTTCACTCTACAAAAATATTTATTTTAGACATAAATTGTGTGTTTACACAGCCAAGAGATAAAATGTGAATAACGACCCTATTTGAGAAAAGTATAAGTATTGCAGAACTTATACAAATAACAAGAAATATCTCTGAAATGATTCAACCCACAAAAACATTCATTTGGACATAACGTGTGTTTTAACGAGATCTTCATTTTTTTGTATAGTAAGATTTGGTCTATCTCTTACGGTTTACTGGTTATGCAAAAGTCATCAAGAGTAAACAGGATTATATGGACTATAGCCAGAAAATTGAAAATATAGATTTCATTTACCTCAAACATATGGCATTTTAATCCAAATCATTAGAGCCGTTTTGAGAAAATCAACATTTTCAAAAAAGTTTTCCATGTAATGTAGTTTAAGGTGGAAGAATTTTCTTCAAAATCTTTGTGTCGCATCCTTGAAAGATATTAACCTTAAATACCAACTTTGGTTTTCAACTAACTTTTTGTTTTTGTTTTTCTTCAGAGACACATAATAGACTTTTTCTAAATATGCTTTTTTTTATATAGATTCAGGGAGCCTCTAAACATATTTCTGGTAAAATCTTGAGATTGAATCTTTGGGTCGAATAAAATACTTCCCTTATTATATGTAGTAGAGAAAGTAAAAAAATCTGATGTGTGCACTCACATGATTTTCTCTACTTGCTCTTGTACAAACTTGAAGTGCTTAGTCTTCTACCTAGGTACTTCATGTTAATTGAGATAATAGTTTATAGACATGGTCTTAATTACTACTCACAAACTTTGTCTTGAGCTTTTAGATGGCATTCTTGTCAAAGAGGGCAAATAGTTTCCGCATTTATTTTTCCAGATTATCCATCTTAAGTTAAAGTCTAAACACATGGCTCCTTTCATTTACTATTTACAGCAGTTTGTGGTGTCAATGCTGAAATCTGCTTCAGGCATTTATTACTGAAAATTAAGTTTGAGTTGGTTAAACACAAAAGTAAACCAGTATGATTAAATGAGAGAACAGCAACATAGGTAACGCAATACAGTGAAATGTACACATGGTGCCACTGGAGTATGGGCAACAATATCCAGTTGTTACTTTGCAAAGCACAGGTCTTCTTGGCTCAGACCATTTGTAGCACTAGATTCCAGGGCTGAAATAAACTAATGTTATATATATGGGGAGCGGAAAGCTGTCATTTTTCATTCTGATGAAGGCCATGGAGTCTACAATGGCCAAAAGCTCAATGCTTTTAAACCTCACATGGCCGATCACCTGTGAAGCCTTAATTAATACCCCTGCAATTGTTTGTCTCCTTTCGCAAGTGTTCAAATTTAAGTGCCAATGTTCTCAAAGGAATGCTACAACTCTACCCTTATCCCTCAAACGCTACTGTCTTTCGATTGAGAAGTCAGTTCTGTTAGCTTCTTCCCACCTACTCGGAAACACAATGCTAGTCAGACAATTTTTCAATTTCTTCATTCATTTTAGTTGGCGGTAATTTGTCCATAAGTCACCCTCTTTCACTGCACTTATTAAACAATCAAACAATATATTGTTGAAAACGGCATAACACACGGAAGGCAGAAGCTGGGAATACACGCACATATTACAACATGAGTGAGTACACACCTCTGGTCACATGATAGTCACACGGTCTATTTGTAATGCAATTGGATGTCATAAGCTGAGACCCATTACCCGCCCCTTATGCAAAAATAATGTATAATTACGATTTATTTGTCCAATTAAAGTTATGTTTAAAATTTACATGCTTAACAATCTCTTATTCCCTCCCAGTTTTACAAAAAATATTTTTTATCGATTATCTGAAAAATTGCACTATCTGAAATGACTTAGGCCCCTTTATTTTGGATCAAGAACCCACAGCATTTTTTAATATTTTTGAGCAGCAGATTAATGAGCAATAAAACACCAATGGAGAGCATTTCAGAAGAGGATAAATTGAGCTACAGCGGAGTCCCACTGATCCGAACTAATTGGGACACAACCCTGTTTGGATTAGCAAAAATTTGGATTAGATGACTTTTCGTTAAATATGACAACATACTGACCTTGAGCATTTATGTGTTAAGTATTAAAATGATTGAAAGTAGGAAATTAGTACAGTATACTGTAAGTTATTTATGACATTCTGAGGCTCAAAAACCAATTACTTTAATGTTTTTATAAGCACTGTTGGCATCTACCTTGCGTAAGTAGCCTGGTGAAAGTCGGAATGGAAGTTGGCAAAACATTGTCTCTTCCAGTCATTTCAGTGCACTGCGTCACTGACTTCACTTCTTAAGTGCTGATTTGTTTTATAATTTTGTTTTCTTGTTAATGTAAAAAAACTGCATTCAAACTTTGTTATGTATGTTGATAGCTCTAGGTATTATGTCTTTTAGTAGTTGTGTATAAGATACCTGACAGATTCACTGTTTATTCCTGTAGCATTTATTTCATGTTTTTCTGTGCTAAAAAGTTTATGCTTTTACTTGGGAAAACCACTTTAATCTTATTTCCTGTTTTAAAATTCAAAACAAACTTAGTAGATACTTTTTCCCAGCCCTGTTTGGATTGGGCAGATTTTTGGATTAGCAGGGTTCAGGTTGGCGGGACTATATGTATTTATTGTTATGTCCGCCTGAAAGTTTTGCTCACATAGTGGATATTGTAGATGTCTTGGACCTGAAAAAGAAAATTCGGTAGGATATATGAAATCAAAACCAATTTTGAAATTAGAGAACAGAGAGAAGTAAATAGAAGGTATTCAATCTTTTGCAGTTAAGAAGAAAACAAATTTGTGTTACAGGTGCCAACAGCCAAGTCATTATCAAAGAGACTGTACCACAAATAAAACCGAAGTATTCAAATTGAAGAGATGGATTCAACTTGAGGAGAACCTACCACTGGAGAGGAACATATGCAAATGGAAGAAGTATAGTGTCAGCTGGAGGGGCAAGAGGAGAAGAGGAACAATGCAAGAATGATCCCAACTGCAAGGCAACTGAGGAGAGGTCAGATAAAATGTCATGTAATTTATAAATTTATAAGACAGTTAATAGCTTATTCAAATATTATACACATGTATGTTATGTAATATTGAATTAATAGCTAATTTAGCAAGTAAAGGTAATAATTTAAATTACAATTTTTGAGTATGTTCCACTTTGTGACAGTGATGTGCACTAATTTTCTTATTACTTAGTTGATTTTTATGACAGTACATCACTTACTTTAGCTTGTTTATTAAGGAAGATGTGTTTCAGGAGCTATTGTTCCCATCATCAGTTCCTGTCCAACCACCTACATTATTCAACATGGTGGTTGGCCTTGTCTGGTGATGGTTGGATATTTACACAAAACGAATTGACTAATATGCACTGTTTGGGAGCATCACAGGGTCTAGCAAGGGGTGAGGCATAAAAGTGACCAATGACAGCTGCAATAAGGGGCAAGAAGCATGGTACTGTAATGAGAACAAGCAAAGGTGGTGGTGAGGGGGTGGGGAAGGGTAAGATATACCTGGCCTTTTAAGAAAGCCACATTTTAATTTTCTTTAGATAAATCTTGAAATTCTTAATACCTATTATGGAAAAGGGTGCAAATATTGCTTGTAACAAGCAGCATTTATGAATTAAATGATTCTGAGTTATAAGATAAGCTTTAACTTTGTCCTTAGAATCACAAAATTGTGTAAAGCTTTGCAGTACACATATGCAATATTATATTAAATAATATGAAATTTTAACCCTTCTACTAATTCTCCTTATGTTTATACTGGAATTAAAATTCATATCAAAATAACTTTAAAAATGTTTGTCTATTACATTATATTATAATACTGTTTGTGTTTTTGAATGAAAGATTCTCTTCTGATACGTATGAAATAAACCACCTTTCTTGGGTGGCACTAAAATTTAATTATATTCCTGTGTATTTGCAGTTTCTGAAACTTGTCAAACTGTGTTATCAGCTTGCCTCAGACCAATAATCTTGCCGTGTGTAGCTTCCGATGTAGGCGACATGGTGTGAAACAAGCAACAGTTGAGTAATGATCTGAGCCATCAGAAATAACCAATGACATGAAAGGGAAATATTGATTATAACTATGTTGTCCAGCCAATAGCAAGAATACTGCTGTTGTTGGAGAGGGGTAAAGAAAGGGAAAGACGGAGAAGCTATAAAGGCCTCGGTAAATAATCATAACACCCTTGCATTTTACTAAATTTGTTTTCTGTACCTCTACTTAAGTATGTCACTAAGTAGGATTTCATTTTGGCTCTGGAAAATAGGTACTCCATAAAAAACATATTGAATTCTAAATTAAAAGATGGTATCCCACAGAACAATAAAGCAGGAATATACCAAATCAACTGTGAGAAAGTATACATTGAGAAAAATAAAAGAAACATAAAAACAAGAATAAAAGTACACATCAGGAACTTAAGAGAGAAACAGGGAGACAAATCAACAATAGCTTGGCATTTTTGGAGAGACCAACACAATATAAACAGAACTCACAGTTTGGGAAAACATTTACATATGGAAAAATAGAAAATACATTTTCAATTTTGAAATCCCACCTAACAACATGCTTATGCAGAGGTTAAACCAACCATCATGTTGAATAATAAAGGCAGTCAAGCAGAAACTGAGGATGCGAGCAATAGCTCTTGAAACATGTCTTCATTAATAAAAAGTAAGTGATGTGTCAAAAAATCAACCAGACAATAAAAAAAGGCTATAATGCTAAATTTCACAAAAATGTATCATGGGTTATTATTTATTTATGCCAACAAACTTACTGTTGGTGTTTTTAAACACACAAGCCGTGTGTGGGCATTGAATTTTTAAGTTTCAGTTCTACCTCTCATGTATCATGGGTGTTGTTGTTGTTAGCTAATGCTGGATTTCTGACAATGAAGTCATTAATCCTCTTGCTCTCCAACATTTTTCATCATGGGTGTTCGACAATGCATATTCAGATTACATAGTTACAATGATTGATACTATTCTAGTTGTAAAGTAGATCCACCAGTGGATGTAAAAGTTGTTGTTGTTGTTATCTAATGCTGAATTTCTGGCAATGAAGTCACTAATCCTCTTGCTCTCCAATATTTTTCACTGATGGACGGGGTGCTAGAAGTCGCTGGGCATATTTGAAAGTGGTCTCCGTCCATTTCCTCTTTGCAGATCACATAGAGGACAGAGTGGTGAAGAATATATCCCAAATCTGTTTAAATGTTTTGCCAGACAATCATGTCCTGTAATCAACCTGAAGGTTGCAACTGCCGTTTTTCGAGGATACACAGGAATTACTGTTTGAATGTTTGGTAGTTCCCATCTTTTATTTTTTGATTTTTCATAGTAATATTTTCCAATAATTTTTTGAATTCACAGTTGACTAATCTTTTAGCTCCATAAAATGGTAGATTAACTATAGACCTTTGTACACTGCTGGTACCCTTTTTTGCAAGAAAATCAGCTTTCTCATTACTACAGTGAGCTGGTATCCATTGGAAGACTAGATGTTTTTGCAGTGCTGTTAGATGGGTAAGGATTTTCCAACATTCTATAACTGTTCGGTTTTTTGGTGACAACTTGGAAGTAATTGCTATAATTGCTGCCCTGGAATCTGAGAGAGTAAATGCTTGCTGAAAATGTGAAATTCTGTACAAAAGATTTTGTAGGACCATTCGAATTGCTTCAATTTCTCCATCAAAGTTTGTAGTTCCATAACTTAAAGATTTGTAATAGGAAAAGAGGTGACACATGACTCCAGCACCTGCTCCATCTTGGTTTGATATCAGTGATCCAGCAGTATAAATATGGAGCCATTCATGTTCTGGAAATCTAGTATGGATTGTCTCTAATGCCAATAATCTTAGAACACTAGTTGGAGTATCACTTTTCTTAACTTCTTCTGTCAGGTGTAAATAATATGTGATGTCTAATGTATGTGTTGGATTGACTTTAGATATGAAGTTTTCCTTTGAATTAGGAAGGTCTACATTCTTCTTGATGTCTTGAATTTTGGAAAGAAAGCTCTCCTGAGTCTTTAGTGTATGTGTAAAATTTCTCTTCTTCCATGTATTGAATGGGAGTCTGATCAACTTTTTGTGTTGAATAAGAGCCGCCTTTTCTATTTCATATTCAATGGGGCATTGGTTGGATAGCTGGTATTAGTGTGGTTTTGATAGCACCTGTAATTAGTCTCAGACTTTGGTTTTGAAAGAAATGAATTTTTTTTTTTTGTATTTGCTATTACAAGAATTTCACTGCAGTCAGTAAATAATGCTATTATATATACATTGTATGTTGTGTTAAGAGTTGCTCTGGAACATCCTCACTTTATTCCTGTTAAACGTTTTAACAGTGAAAGGTGCATTTCTGGTCTTTGTATTACATTTTCTATTTGTTTGGTCCATGTAAGTTTGGTATCAAATGTAACTCCTAAATACTTTGCTTCCTTTGTTTCTGGTAATTGTTGACCCTAAAAATTTATTTTTATTTTTAATGGTTCTTTCCTTAGTGAAAAGATTTGGTAGTTTGATTTTGTTGTATTAATAGTCATTAAATTTTTTTTGGTCCACTTTTGTAGGTTGGTTAAGGGCTGTTGCATGGTTTCTTCTGGTTCTATACTTTTGTTTTTTGTTTTTGAAGTTCACATTACTAAGTCATCAGCAAATAGTGCACACTTCACGCCTGAGTCTTGTATTAGTTGTGGCAGATTGCTAATAAATATATTAAAAAGTGTAGTGCTGAGCACTGCGCCTTGTGGTAAGCCACGGTGTACTTGTTTGTATTTTGATATATTCCTTTCATATCTGGTAGCAATAAAGCGTTGTGTTAGGAGGTAACATAGCCATGAAAACATTGGACCTTGTATCCCTATTTTTTTTTCACTTTCTTTAGAGTTTTGTTCTGCATATAGAACCATATGCACTTTGGAAATGAATAAAAACTGATAGGTACATTACCTTCATTTCTACTGAAGGAGTCTTTGATTTCTTGACTGAGAAGTAAGACTTGTTCATTTGTAGAGTGGAGCTCTCTGAATCCAGCTTGATATGGGGAAATTAAATTTCACGATTCTAGGAACCAATTTAACCGGTTTGACACCATTCTGTCCATCACTTTTGCTATTATGCTAATAAAAGATGTAAAAGCAGATGATGCCTTTTCATTGAAATCTAATAAAATAGGAAATGTGTTAATGTTTTTTAATGTGAATAGTAAATTGCTTCAAATAGAAGTTAAGAATTTTAAAAAGTAGAATCAAAATGAAAAATTCAATGCCATAGCTGGGATTTGAACCATCCATCTTCCACTCAAGTTTACCTACACACGGTTTGTGTTTGTAACAACAATCAATTGTAATTGATTGACTGATATATAGAAGTTAAGAATGTTTACTATGTTCCAAGTATGAATCATGATTTCATGAGTACCTCAAGAATTAATAACCAGGATAAAGTGCAATGTTTAAGAGAGTGGAAGCAGAAATTTATGGTGAGAATAATGAACTTACTGGTTAATTGTTTAATTGTTCAAATTAAATGGAAAAATAGACAAATGTAAAATCCTACTCAAATGACAAAGAAAGGTGGCATAGAATTCATAGCAAAACCAATTTCAATAATATGAAAATAATATGTGAAAACAAAATAGTGGATGGTTTACCAGATGAAATTGACAATGGATATATGAAGTGTGAATGTGTTTAATGAACAAAAATGTAATTTATATTTTGGAAAAATTTTGAGGGTCAACAATTACCAGAAACAAAGGAACCAAAGTATTTAGGAGTTACATTTGATACCAAACTTACATGGACCAAACAAATAGAAAATGTAATACAAAGAGCAGAAAGGTGCCTTTCACTGTTAAAACATCTAACAGGAATGAAGTGGGGATGTTCCAGAGCAACTCTTAACACAACACACAATGTATATATAAAGCCATTATTTACTGACTGCAGTGAAATTCTTGTAATAGCAAATACAAAAAAAAAAAAAAAATTCATTTCTTTCAAAACCAAAGTCTGAGACTAATTACAGGTGCTATCAAAACCACACTAATACCAGCTATCCAACCAATGCCCCATTGAATATGAAATAGAAAAGGCGGCTCTTATTCAACACAAAAAGTTGATCAGACTCCCATTCAATACATGGAAGAAGAGAAATTTTACACATACACTAAAGACTCAGGAGAGCTTTCTTTCCAAAATTCAAGACATCAAGAAGAATGTAGACCTTCCTAATTCAAAGGAAAACTTCATATCTAAAGTCAATCCAACACATACACTAGACATCACATATTATTTACACCATACAGAAGAAGTTAAGAAAAGTGATACTCCAACTAGTGTTCTAAGATTATTGCCATTAGAGACAATCCATACTAGATTTCCAGAACATGAATGGCTCCATATTTATACTGATGGATCACTGATATCAAACCAAGATGGAGCAGGTGCTGGAGTCATGTGTCACCTCTTTTCCTATTACAAATCTTTAAGTTATGGAACTACAAACTTTGATGGAGAAATTGAAGCAATTCGAATGGTCCTACAAAATCTTTTGTACAGAATTTCACATTTTCAGCAAGCATTTACTCTCTCAGATTCCAGGGCAGTAATTATAGCAATTACTTCCAAGTTGTCACCAAAAAACTGAAAAGTTATAGAATGTTGGAAAATCCTTACCCATCTAACAGCACTGCAAAAACATCTAGTCTTCCAATGGATACCAGCTTGCTGTGGTAATGAGAAAGCTGATTTTCTTGCAAAAAAGGGTACCAGCGGTGTACAAAAGTCTATAGTTAATCTACCATTTTATGCAGCTAAAAGATTAGTCAACTGTGAATTCAAAAAAATTATTGGAAAATATTACTATGAAAAATCAAAGAATAAAAGATGGGAACTACCAAACATTCAAATAGTAATTCCTGAGTATCCTCGAAAAACAGCAGTTGCAACCTTCAGGTTGATTACAGGACGTGATTGTCTGGCAAAACATTTAAACAGAATTGGGATATATTCTTCACCACTCTGTCCTCTATGTGATCTGCAAGAGGAAATGAACCAAGACCACCTTCAAATATGCCCGGCCACTTCTAGGGCCCCATCCATCAGTGAAAAATATTGGAGAGCACGAGGATTAATGACTTCATTGTCAGAAATCCAGCATTAGCTAACAACAACATTCCTACTTGGGTTTCTGCATATGCATATATTTAAAACATTTCATTCAACTAGTTTGGTCATGCACATTCCAAATGTTCAACATTAACTAAAAGTAAGATTTGAAGCTTTCATGGCGAACGTTATGGATTAAGGCTTTACGGGTGATCAGCCGTGTCAGATTTATAAAGGTCGAGCTTTCGGCCATCTGGAAAACTGAGGAGACTTTTCCATCCTGAAGATGGCAATGGAGTCTACAATGGCCGAAAGTTCAACCTTTATAAATCTGACACGGCTGATAACCCTTGATCCATTAACTAAAAGCTCAAAGTATTAACATTCTTGCACTCTATGTTGTTCTTTACAAATATACAAACACCCCATTAATTTCTTCTTTCTTAGACTATACACAGTGAATACCCTTTTAATTTACAATACTGGATTTTGTCCTCTCTTAACTACTGTTCTGTGAATGTTATAATATCCACATCATTTAATTTATAGTTTACAGGTATCTTCAGGTTAACTCTCTTATTTATTGCACTTTGTACAGTGACTCCAAAAGGTATTGGTGTGATTGTAAATTTCTGGTTTGAAGCCATAGAATAATGAGTAAACGTAATAATGAGTAAACGTAATACTAAGTACTGACAATTGTACTGCTTGAATGTGTATACACATATGTTGTTGTTGTTGTTTTCTAGTGCCTTGCATCTGGCAATGAAGCCATTAGCATTCGTGCTTTCCAATACTTTTGAACTGTAGTTTCTTCTGATCTTAATGCTTCACAGGTCTTCAAGTGGTCTTTACATAGTATACACATATGTAATATAAACTACACTAAACATAAACTTTCTTCAGTTTGAAATAAACAGTAAACTGATATGAAAATGTTTTGTTTCCAACTAGAGCAAATAAATATTGGTCTGTCAAAAAAAAAAAAAAAAAAGCAAAGTATACGGGGCATTTTTGCTCACTTCAATACTTTGTTACCCCGGCTTTCCTCTTGATAACCTAATCTCATAAGCATTGATTCCACTAGCAGTTCTGTTGCTTCTGCAGAGAACTTCTTTCAATCAGTAGAGACATTTTTGAACCATTTTGTTTGGATATTTCATGTTTTCTTATATTTTCATCAAGTTTTTGCCACAGATTCTCTGTTGGATTTACATCCGGAAATTGAGGTAGCGTTTGCATTCAACATGGAGTGTTGTGCCACAACTACAGCCTGGTATTTAAGGCCCTGTGTTTGGGGCTGTCCTGAGTGAAAATGTAATTTCCGGGAGGGTTAATTTTTTCCACACTTTGAGGAAGATGAGATGTTAAAATGTTAATATACATTCTGTGATCCATCGTACCATCAATAAAACAGAATCTCCTACACCATTACCACTCTTACAACCCCTTACCATCAGAGAACTCTCATGATTGTCTGGCAAAACATTTAAACAGATTTGGGATATATTCTTCACCACTCTGTCCTCTATGTGATCTGCAAAGAGAAAATGGACTGAGACCACTTTCAAATATGCCCAGCGACTTCTAGCACCCCGTCCATCAGTGAAAAATATTGGAGAGCAAGAGGATTAATGACTTCATTGTCAGAAATCCAACATTAGCTAACAACAACAACAACAACGTCAGAAAATAATAATAATAAGATTAATTAAACTTGTGAACCAATACACTCCAAGTAAACCACTTTTTTCGGATTTAAAAATTCTACCTACACCGTGTATTTATATTTTAGAAACAGTTTCATTTATAGATGAAAATAAAAGCACCTTCAAGCTTAATAATTAATACTATCCATACAGTACACAAATAGCAACAGCAATCCATCTCCAACAACATAGATTAACAAAAAGTTTGAATTCAGTTTTCCATCAAGGTGTTAACTTATATAATAAAATCCCTGAGGCCATCAAAGTTCCACAGATCAAAGCATTTAAAAATAAAGTTAAAAAAATTGCTCTTAAAATATGTTTTATTCAGTTGATGAATTCATGAATACCCAATTTTGATTACCCTATGTACTAAATCACTTGCTTATTTAGAATTAGAATTTAGGTAAATAAGTCATCCATCCTAGCTAATTTTTTAAAATATTGACCTCTGAACTGTTTTGTTTCAAGGGTCCTGTTCATCTGGGAGTGACACTTCGGCTCAAGAGGAAGCTCCAAGACCAAGTCCTCCAAGACCAAGACTATTCAACATCACCTGTATTTAGTTCTCTAGCACCTCAATTGTAAATATAATATAACTAGGAGTTATTTCTGGGCTGTTATGCCATGGTCTGCTGGAATTTGAGTACCCAGACATTTCATCCACAGCTGTGGCAGGCATCTTCAGTGGTGCAGTTGTAGTCTCCTCAGAGAAGTTAACATAGCATCTGAGGTGTGGACTGTCCAGGCTGCTGTATTTATGCCTCGAGTGGCCTCTGCTGATTGGTCCAGACAGTGGACGGTAGGAGGGAGGGGTTGGGCGTCACCCAAGGCGTTGTTTCCTCCTGATTGGTTCACTTCAAATTGAAGTGCACCAATCAGGAGGAAACAACACCTTGGGTGAAGCCTGCCCCTTCTATCCTGCCATCCGGAATCAGCAGAGGCCACTCAAGGGATAAATACAGCACTTCGGACAGTCCACACCTCACACGCTATGTTAACCTCTCCAAGAAGACTACGACTGTGCCACTGAAGATGTCTGCCACAGCTGTGGATGAAACATCTGGGTACTCAAACTCCAGCAGACCATGGCATAACAGCCCAGAAATAACTCCTTATTATATTGACTCCGGCTGTGAAAGTCTACGCTCTCTCATGTAAATATAATGTCTGTAGAATCAGTTTGAAGTGTTCAAATGCTACTGTATACCCAACTGAGGTTTTTTCCAAGGTTTCCCTCAGTTCTTAAGGCAAATGCTGGGTATCTGTGTTTCATCTCAGTGCAACTTTGTATTATTTTCTTAAGCTTTGCATATTGTAAATATCATAATGTCTGTCTTAACATTTTTGATGAAGCCTATATTCTGTATGAATTTTCTTGGTGAATAAATCTGAATCTATCATTACAGTGGTGATTTAATTAAATTTTACAAAGGTGTTAGTCAACAGGAATTTCCCAATAAATAAATAAATAAATAAATAAATAAATAAATAAATAAATAAATAAATAAATAAATAAATAAATAAATAAATAAATAAATAAATAAATAAATAAATAAATAAATAAATAAATAAATAAATAAATAAATAAATAAATAAATAAATAAATAAATAAATAAATAAATAAATAAATAAATAAATAAATAAATAAATAAATAAATAAATAAATAAATAAATAAATAAATAAATAAATAAATAAATAAATAAATAAATAAATAAATAAATAAATAAATAAATAAATAAATAAATAAATAAATAAATAAATAAATAAATAAATAAATAAATAAATAAATAAATAAATAAATAAATAAATAAATAAATAAATAAATAAATAAATAAATAAATAAATAAATAAATAAATAAATAAATAAATAAATAAATAAATAAATAAATAAATAAATAAATAAATAAATAAATAAATAAATAAATAAATAAATAAATAAATAAATAAATAAATAAATAAATAAATAAATAAATAAATAAATAAATAAATAAATAAATAAATAAATAAATAAATAAATAAATAAATAAATAAATAAATAAATAAATAAATAAATAAATAAATAAATAAATAAATAAATAAATAAATAAATAAATAAATAAATAAATAAATAAATAAATAAATAAATAAATAAATAAATAAATAAATAAATAAATAAATAAATAAATAAATAAATAAATAAATAAATAAATAAATAAAT